>OZ037888.1:867027-1006928 GCA_964035575.1 Rhynchopus sp. YZ270_cl-10
ACAACAATGGTGGTGGTGGTTACAACAACAACAACAATGGTGGCGGTTACAACAACAACAACAACAATGGAGGATACAACAACAACAACAACGGTGGTGGGTACAACAACAACAACGGTGGTGGGTACAACAACAACAACGGCGGAGGAGGTTACAACAACAACAACAATGGTGGTGGCTACAACAACAACAACAACAACAACAATGGCTACCCGGCACCCCCACAGGGCAACGGAGGATACAACAACAACAACAACAACGGTGGTGGCTACAACAACAACAACCACTACTAAGGAAATGGTGTTGTGTGTATTATTTTGCCCTAAAAAAAAAAGTTAAAAAAAGTGCAAAGGAAAAAAGTACACCTTTTCCCAGTAGGATGTGAAAAAAATATGTGTAGGGGAAAGTATCCAACGAGGTTGTTTGTGTCCTAGCCCAGGCAGGTCGAGGAAGACGCTCTTAGTGCATATACCCGGAGTTGAAACGCTCTCGTCTGTTTGCTTTTACATTGTGTCCTGATATTTTTGTTCATTTTTTTTGGTAGGATTTATTTAGTGGAGGTACTTCACTCTTGGGAGCAAAAAAAATGGACAAAAAATCTCTTGACACAGTATTTTTCTTTTTGAGATGTTGTGTTCACAATGAGCGCTTCATCTCTTCAATTGTTTCCAGTTCAATTTTTATTTTTATTTTTTTTGTCAAAAGTTAGCAAAGCCTTTTTGTGAAAAACACTTTATAACCTGAAGGTGATTCGCTTTTTCCCATCGTTTTTTCTTCTTTTCAAATTCCCCCAACAAAAAAAGGACAGAAAAAAAAAGGGATGACATGGTCACAATGTCTCTTAGTTTCTTCTATTTCCCCCCTTCCTCTTTGAGACGCATTGATTTCCAAAACAGCCTTCTGACAATTGCTCCAAAATACAAAAAAATGGTTCATTTTTTCATGAAGGCTTTTTTTACATCCCCACTCAATCTGCGTTTTTTTCCCCTCCAAACAAAATGTTTTGGGTGGAAAATGGGGGAAGTTTATAAAAAAAAGAAATTCAGCATACAATAATTACCAACAGACAAGAAGAACACCCTCAAAAAGCACCTTTTATTTTATTTTATTTTTCCCGGAGCCCACGTCCGTAGGCTGGCGTGTGTGCACCAATACAACTTCACTTTATTTAGTACGGTTTCAATTTTTTTTCCCATTTCTACGTGAGTTTACCAAAAAAAAAAAGAAAATACCCCCCTCCAATTCCCCAACTCTGAGTGCTGTAACAAAAAAAAAGCCCCATTTTTTTTTACAACTCAGCAAAATCAGAATAGTGTTCTCCTGCTGCGTACTCCTCCATCTGCACCATCCCATTCCCACCTTGGGTAAGGTAGCATGACTGAATCCCCGCAATGACTAGGTAACTGAGGGGGTTCCGCGTAAGGTTACCATGAGAACTAATTGCATTTCATTCGTTTGTAATGTATTGATAGTTTGATGTGACCCATGACACACAGTGTGACCTGACATTCCGCGACCTTTAACTACCCGTCTTGAAACACGGACCAAGGAGTCTAACACGTGTGCAAGGCTTAGGGTGTCAAACCCATAAGCCGCACTGAAAGGGAGATGTGCCAATCCTTGAGGACGCAGCCATAGGGTGTCAAACCCGCTGAGTGATATGCTTAAGTTCAGCGCGTGGATCTGCAATGAGGTTGTTAAGAAAGAGTCACATCCATAAGCCGCACTGAAAGGGAGAAAACCCGGAGAAACGCGCTCTGTACTACTATCGTGGAGATGGGAGTATCTCTTCACACCCTTTTTTAAATACAACAAAAACCACAACAGACTTTTTTGATTCTTGCTTTTATTCTTCTACAAAAATGAACAAACTTATTAACAAGGTTGAGTCGAAGGTTGGCATGGACTTGAACGGGGACGGGAAGGTTGGAGGCAAGAAGGACCACCATGACCACCACGACCACGGACACCATGGTCACCACGGTCACGACCACCATGACCACCACGACCATCACGGTAAGGGCGGCAAGCACGGGCATGGACACCATGGCAAAGGAGGCAAGGGACACCACTAAGTCTTTCTCTGGGAGAGAGAGAGACAGAGAGAGAGAGAGAGGGCCCGCTTTTTAATAAAAAATTGTTTAAATCGATGCGTTTTTGCTTTTATTTGAAAATAAGTAGGTTTATGCGTCCCATTTTGGTTGCAATACTTTTTTGCACAGATTTTTGTTTTTCTAATCTTTGTTGATTTGATACAAACTGTGCACAAAAAAGGAGATTTTTTTTTTGTGAGACCCTTTTTTTTCTGTCAGGAATTGTTTCCTTTAGTACAGGGGATCAGTTTCGGCCTTAACACTGGTTTTTTCACAACTGGTTTTCCCGAAATCTGATCTTATTTGAAAAGGGAGGAAAAAAGGCCCTAAAAATTTTTTTTGGGGATTTTTTTTTAACTCGTGTGTTGTTCTACTATTTATAGCCTTTCGACATTGGAATGACCGTTCTCTTTATGATGATGGTTATTTTGATTTGTCGATAAAAAAAAAAACGTTTTGTTTTTCACTTCAAACCTAGGAAACTTTTTTTTGTGCTTCAGGTGTGTTCTAGGTTTGTTAAATTCTTAGAGCGTGCCAACATAGCCCGAACTTGCGATTTTTTTTCCTTTCATTTTTATGCCTTGTGCTTTCATCTGGATGGCTGGTATGGTACTACGTAGGTCAGCCTGCGTCAAATACTATCTTGTATTTCCTTCAGCGGGAGTATCGTCTTTCCATTGCAAAGGACTTGGCAGAACACACTACACATGCAATTGACTTTGCGCACGTGCCCTGTTTTTTATTTTAAAAAGGTGACTGAGTAGGTTCATCTAAATGTTAGACGTTAAGGTTTTGTCTCACAAGAGGCAGATTCATCTTTTCAAAAAAAAAAATTTTTTTTTTTTTGGTGTCTTGCGCCCTCTGGCGGTTTCATCAAAATGTTTAGCAGTTTTGTTTTGCGTGTTTCTATTGTTGCTATCTGTTTGCTCAGAACTTCCACATCGACGCAATCATACCGAACGTTCTAGTGGGTCTCTCTTCTTCACTGTTCATCTTTTAGTCTTGTATGAAAACAATAAAAAAGTTTTTTATTTTCCTTTCTTTACGAATATCGCGTTACACCACACCCACGCCCCGCACAGCTAACTTCACCCCCAACACAAAAACACACAATGCCTCTGCAGGACAAGATCTTCAAGCACGGTGTTATGCACCTTGAGGAGAAGATTGGGATGGACCTTAACGGCGACGGGAAGATCGGCCACAAGAAGGGTGGAGGCCACAACAACGGACATGGCAACAACGGCAACCATGGACACGGCAACAACGGTCACCATGGGCACGGCAACGGGCACCACCACTGAAGACAGTTCTCGTTCAGTTTGTACAGAACCATGGTCTTAGGACAGTGGTCAATAGTCTATAGAAAATAAAAGCAATTCCTTTATTGGATCCGTTTCAAAATAAAAAAACAAACAAAACAAAAACAAAAATAGTGGAGTTCATCCTCGGGTGTCTACACTAATACAACCAAGTTTTCAAAAAACAATTTACAAAATTGAGTTATCTGTGCGAATCGTGTTGTTTCTTTTGCAAAAGGTGGCCAGGCACAGGCTCTGGAACCATCTTGCAAAAAACCTTTTGTTTTACAAATTATCCTTTCTTCACACATCTCACAACATTGGTTAGGTACACTGTCACGAGAGGGCTTTGTATGTCAAATCAAATTTGGTTGTGAGTACTTCTCTTTTCTTGCTTTCCAGTTTACCGGACTTGCGTCCACAAAAAAAGACAAAAAAAAGACAGATTTTCACTAATGTTACCCTCCCTTCTCCCCTCTACCACAATCACCAGCTAACTTCACCCCCAACACAAAAACACACAATGCCTCTGCAGGACAAGATCTTCAAGCACGGTGTCATGCACCTTGAGGAGAAGATTGGGATGGACCTTAACGGCGACGGGAAGATCGGCCACAAGAAGGGTGGAGGCCACAACAACGGACATGGCAACAACGGCAACCATGGACACGGCAACAACGGTCACCATGGGCACGGCAACGGGCACCACCACTGAAGACAGTTCTGCTCTTGCAATATAAAAAACGTTGTGATTTTTCCCCCTTATTTTTTCAACATTTTCCACTCGGAAAGAAAATACATCCACAAAAAAAAACATTAGTGGTCAGACCAGAGCTTTCTAGTCGACTTGTCAGCATTCAGCTTTCATGTTAACAACTTCTGCCACACTTTAAGGATGAGGTGTGCCGTCTGAAAATATTCTGGCCTTTTAACAGGTGGCAGTTTAGTATGCACAGAACCAAGGTCTTTGGACAGTGGCGGGCATCTGAACTATAGAAAATAAAAGCAATTCCTTTATTGGATCCGTTTCAAAATAAAAAAAAACAACCAACAAAAACAATTTACAAAATTGAGTTCTCTGTGCGATTCGTGTTGTTTCTTTTGCAAAAGGTGGCCAGGCACAGGCTCTGGGACCATCTTGCAAAAAACCTTTTGTTTTACAAATTCTCCTTTTTCTGTTTTTCTCCACACATCTCACAACTTTTGGTTGTGAGTTATTCTCTTTTCTTGCTTTCCAGTTTACCGGACTTGCGTCCACTCAAAAAAGACAAAAAAAAAGACGGGGTTTCGCAACCTTCACACCTCTCCCTCCCTTCTCCCCTCTACCACACCACAGCTAACTTCACCCCCAACACAAAAACACACAATGCCTCTGCAGGACAAGATCTTCAAGCACGGTGTCATGCACCTTGAGGAGAAGGTTGGGATGGACCTTAACGGCGACGGGAAGATCGGCCACAAGAAGGGTGGAGGCCACAACGACGGACATGGCAACAACGGCCATCACGGACACGGCAACAACGGTCACCATGGGCATGGCAACAACGGTCACCACCACTGAAAATAAATCTGCATTTGTGCAAAAAAAATAAAAACATGATTTTTTTACTTTCCCGTTTTTTCAACATTTTCCACTCGGAAAGAGCAAAAAACTTTCAAAAAAAAATACACTATCCAAAATATGAGTGGTCAGACCAGAGCTTTCCTTGACGTGTGTTTTTACTCTCTGCCATATCCCCTTTGAGGTGTGCCGTCTGCTGTATTTAAAAAATACCCCCCGCATAACCAAAGAATCTTTGTCTTGATGACATTGTGATGTTGGTGCTGCATAAAAAAAAACATAAATGATAGAAAACAGTTCCTTTATTGGACCTGTTTTTTTGAACAAAAACTAAAACAAAAACAACGACAAACATACAAGTTAATATCTGCGCGAAAATAGTTTTGACTTTTTTTTTTCCCATTGCTTTCTTTTTCTTCACACATCATACAAACCTTATCTTAAGCTTTGTGTGCACAGCTCTTTTGTTTTCTTTACCCTTTTTTTTCCACCCGAGGTTTTTCACATAAAAAAAAGCAACAAATTGGACTAAATGATATTACCAATTCAATTCTTTTGTGAGCACAGCCCCATCTTCTCGAAGATCGTTTGTGCACGTGAGGTGCACATTCCACTTTTTTTTTTTCGAGATTTCTTTCTTGCATCTTTTTTTTTTATAGCAAAACGTTGGGACACTTTCTTTTGCCCTTTCCTGGAGAGATCGCAACTCACCCCCTTCCAGGTACAAAGACTACAAAAGCCCAACAAATTTTAGCAAAAGAAAAAAAGACAAAAAAACATGGATTTTTTTCTTCTTTCTCTTTCTCCTCTATGTGCCCCCACATAACGCTGTATTGTGTTCACGAAATCCATCCCATTCTGATGAATTTTCCGATATCAGCAAAAACAACCATCGCTTCTACCGCAACTAAAACACACACACACACAACCCTCAGGGTGAAGGGAGCCTATCCCACACCTCCCCCCTTCTCTTCTTTGTTGCTTTTTGTTTTAATACAATGGCTGCCGGAGGGGTACCGTACAAGCTGGTGGTGTTCCCTATCGTCTCCCTTTTTGTGATTATGTATTTGTTTTTTAGTGAAGGGGCAGCACCACTTCCACCTCCACCGGTTAAAGATAAATTGCATGAGGCGGGAGAGAAGTTGAAGGTTGAGAACGCGAATTTGCAGAAAAAGCTTGAAGACATGCAAAGACGAGAGCACGAGGCTGCGGCGGAGCTGAAAATCCGGCAGCGGGAGGAACGTCATCGGCGGATAATGGATCAGAAAGCCGACGTCGATGCACAAATCAAACAGATCAACCAAGAAACCGCGAAGCTTGACAAAGCTGGCAAACTTACCATCCCTAAAGCACCTATCCCCGACCAACAGCAAGAAGACCCTGACCACGAGGTCATGCTCGACGGCACGCACCCCTGCTACTTCATCACCGGAATCGGTGTCGGCGATCGCGCGACCACCGGATACTACTTCTTCACCAGCATTACCATCAACGACCACCCCGTCTACAAACGCGTCGGAGGTGCCTGGCTCATGGAAACTAACTATATGGCAATCCTCCCCGACAAAAGATGGATCATCTCCCGCTCCAGCAAGGCCGCCCTCGAGGGCAAAGGAGAGGTCTGTTCCCAAGGCAGCAACTCCGATCCGTCATTGATCACAAAATGGGATATCTCCGAAGGAGGATCCTGGCGGCATGTCGACAAATTAAAGGTCATCCGCCAGGATGCGCAGTACTGCTCTTTTACACCCGAAATGGATACCGTCATTGAACCCAATTTTAAACCATCTCCGATGGAAAAGCGTGATTACTTTTCGACATTTGATGTGAAAAACCCGGAGAAGGATTATGTAAAGTACAAATACCCTGAAGGGAAACGGGCGTTCACGTACATCGAGGATATGGAGCGCGATGTGCCTGGTCTGCCTTACACTATCATGTCGTACATCCCTAAGGTGTACCACTTTGAGAAGATGATGACGCATCAGGAGTGCGATGAGATCATGGCAGCGGCGACTGCACTGCACATTGATGCGAGCAGGTCGGGGGTTGTTCCTCATAAGGGGTCTTCTGAGTCGAGCATCTCGCAGATCAGAACAAGCAACCACGTCTGGCTCACCGAAGACCTCCCTGCAGCAAAGACAGTCATGAACCGCATCATGGCCACAACAGGCTTCGGCATCCACGACCACGAAGCGCTCCAAGTTCTCCGCTACGAACACATGCAAAAGTACGACGCACACCACGACTACTTCGACCCAAACCTCTATGGTGAGCAGAACACAAACCGTGCAGTGACCTGCTTCCTCTACTTGGATGATGTGGAAGAGGGGGGTGAAACGGTATGGTGGGGGGAGCATTTTGAATTAAAAAATATTACAGTTATATAAAACTGTGGCAACACAACCGAGGCAACGACACTACTCCAACAATTTATCAAAAAAATCAAAGCAATACAAAATAACAACAACACAACACAACACAACACAGTGGTTCCCCCGTGCGAATGTAGGACCCACCCCACGCAACTACTCCGCGTGCGATGTGGGTTTGCGTGTACGTCCGAGGAAAGGTATGTTGTGTTTCTAAAGGAATATTTGCAGAAAAAAAAGAGATCACTACATACCAAGGTTATCAAGGGTGATGAAAAAACATATTTATTGTGTTATACCGCCTTCGAATGATTTCTGTTCTCCGGAAATAAAAAGTAAAATTTGGGGTGAAGTTGGGGAGACCCCAACTTCACATAGGGGTTACATAGCCCTTTTACACGAATTGCAAATTTCTTCCCCTCACTTCTACTGCAAAGCGTGCTCCATTCTATTTTGCTCTCTTTTAAGGAATCCTGTGAAAGAAAACCCGTGGCTGCTATCTAGGGATGGTAGTCTGTAAGTAAACAAATTGCAAATTGCAACTTTCTTCCCCTCACAGGATCTGCAGCTTGCTTCTACGATATGCGCCCCGACTTTTCGCTGGACGAGTATTCCCTCCACGCAGGTTGCCCAGTGTCGAAGGGAGTCAAATGGGGTGGCACCTTGTGGCTCCACAGACGTGTTTGAGAGCAAAGAAAAATAAAAAAAATAAAAAGGTTGCAAACACACATCGATCGGTTCGGTTAGGTGGGATATTCTAATTTGGGGGTTTTTGGGGATGATATAAAGGGATAAGGGGGAGAGGGTTTTGCGATAGAGAAAAGCCACCTTGCAGTTTTTTTTTGAGATCGAAACTATCCCTCTGTGTGAATGGGGAGAAGCTGTTGTGTATCGTATATTATTGGACGGAAAATGAATGAAAAAAAAAGCCAGAACAGTCTTGAAAAGAGAGTTTTTAGTTTTTTTTTTTTGCATTTTTTTTTTTCTCCTCCGCTGTGTTGATAAGAAAAATCCGGGCTTTTTTTTCAGAGGTTTGAGTAAAGAAACCATACCCTACGATGCTCTCAGGGAATTACTGTAGCGACACCCTATACCGTGGCCTAGTTTTCTCCGCAGATATTGCCTTTTGGACTCATTGCTGGTTCTACAGGCGTGGAAAATGAAAGATTGGTTCGGTGATTGTGGGAAGGGGGGAACCTTGCCCTTCTTCCTTTCTCTCAGTGGGATATCTGGCTACAGTAACTCAGAGGGAAGCGGACCGAAATCTCATTCCACTCGCACCACGCGTGGTCGCATCTGTTAGTGACCGCACTATATTGACACCGTGGCGGCAATGTGTATGAAGACGCAGAAGCGTGCCGTGTACGACGAGTTTTGAGCAATCACAACGTAACGAGCACTCTACGTCTGCGTTCCTACCGTGGCGTAGAGGTGGTTTGTGCTCGGGGATGAGAACGCCCTCAGGATTTTTTTTTTTTTGAAACGGAGGCTACCGAAAAGAAAAAGCAAAACATCTGGTTAATTTTGAAAAAACGTTATAAATTTTTACCTTTTTTTTTGCTTCAATATCGCTATGGTTGCCTTAGCAGGGGTGATAACCCTCACACTTTTTTTGGCATTCAATTTCAACGGGAAGAGAAAAATAGCGCATTTTCTTCTTTCCTATTCGGTGAAGTCCAGCTTTGATGCCAGACGAATTGCCGAACAAAAAAAAGGCCTTCGGGCCACATTGTGGACAGAGCCTGCTTCGGTAGGGGAGTGTCGAAACAAAACAAAAACAAATAAAGCAAAAGCGAACTCGTTTATAGAATACTTTTTCCTTTTCGAAAGTATGATGTGTGTGTACACCATCGTACCGTTTTCTTCTTTTTGTGTATGTGTGTCGCAAAGGGTTGTTCTTTAGTTGAACAAAACTGAACAAAAGAGAGTCCATTTGTTTTTTTTCTCCCCAATCATTTGACTAATATGATTCGTATGTTGAGGAATCTACCCCCATGGCCGATCACCACCTTGGTACACATGAGATGATGTGTGTGTGTGTGCACGAGAGAGTTAATTCATCTTACTAATGTTCTCTTGCACCCCCATCGCCACCCTGCCCACCTTTCACAGACCCTACACAATAAAAAAATGCTCCCCACACGAAGATGCAGCTCTCTCATAACACAACACCGTTTTATCCAAACTGAGGTTTCTGGGTTTAATACTGGGGTTGAAACGTCTGATAGATGGGCTGAGTTTGTTGCACAGGCACGGGCACAGGATCTCACTAAACCTGTTGCCTCTCGACAGGAAATGCGCGGTGCGGAACGTGCACGACAGCAGATGCTACAATCACGGAACTTTCCTTTCAATGACGCAACCTTTGCCGAATATGCGCTCAACACATTAGCCCATGAGGTTCCAAAGGAAAAGAACATTGGTGCAACACGCTTTAAGGGGGTCGCCTTTGTGAAGGATATATACAAAGAATTGCAAGATTTTGAGGCAAAAGGCTGTGAATTAGGACCAAAAACGTTTGCAGTGCTATTCGACCATGCGCTCGCCATTGGCGACAAAGACTCCATGCATTTTCTTTGGGGTGAGATGCTTCGGAAAAGGGCGGAACCTCCGGTCGCTATTTGGGCTAAGGTCTTGCATTTTCATGGAAAGAATAAGGATGCTGAAGCAGTTCGATTGGCTTATCAGACGTATCTTAATACTGGTAAAGGAGACGACGCGCTTCTGATGCCTTATACCAAAGCTTTGGTACGATGCGGTGAAAAGAAGGAGGCAATGGGGGTGTTTCGATCTGCAAGGACACCGTCTCGGGCGTTGTTTACTGTTGCGATTTCTGCGTGCGAAAATTTTGAAGAGTCGCGAACATTAGTAACCGAAATGGAAACCCGCGGTTTAGGAACTGACATGCAGGTTTACGAAGCGATGCTAGCCATGCTTGCAAAAATACCAGACGTATCCGCTGCAGAAAAGGTCATTGAGCGGATCTCTGTGGTAACTACTCCTACTCCAGCATGCTGGATGCATCTGCTTTATGCATATCGAAAGGACGTTGACATTCGCGGTGCGCTCACTGTTTATAAACGAATGGGTAAAGGCAAAATTGGGTTTAACGCTCCCGTAGCATTGATAGAGCTGTGTACAGAACTGCGTTCTAGAATCGAATGGAGTCGAAAGCAAAACCATGGATCCCTCTCCGAAGATGAGACTGCGCAGTTGGGGCTCGTTTTTCAGACAGTCGAGCTTGCGAAGCGGGATGCAGACAAGCTGTACGCAGCCCGGCATCAGCATCTTATGTTCTTCAAGAAGGTGATGAACCGCTATGTAAAACGGTTTGAAAGCGGGGCACGTCTAGAAGAGATTAAACGCAAGGAGAAAGAGAAGGATCTGCTCAGGGAGAAGGTAATGATGGAGAAGAAGAGGAGTGCAGCTAAGGTCTTTAAACGGCTGTGAAGAAGGAGCACGCCAAGACACAAAGGAGGAGATTGTGGCGTGCGAGGGACTTAGGGAGATGTGCATCAAATTCCCCGAGGCGTGCCCTGTGTGTTTTTTAGGTGATTGTGAAGCACCGAGAGGCTTAGGGTTTACTTATAACCTTTTCTTCATGACCCATGGAGGTGCAGTGTCTGTGTAAAGAGGCAATGTGCACTTCCAGTGTTGATAATAGTATTGAGCCTGCTGATGGGATTTTGACTATCTTTTAAAAATTCATTTTTTTCGCAAAAACGCACTAGTTGTCCCCTGCCTTACTGATGTACACAAGCAGGGCAGCATAAAACAGGGGAGGGAGGGTGACCCGCCTGCGTCAGTCTTACAGGAGTGTTTTCCAAACTTTTTTGTGTAGGTACACTGTCCCTGAGAGGGCTTTGCATTTAAAACCAACCTTTTCTAGATGTAAACCACGAAATGGATGGAGGACTGCATGGTTTGGATGTCCACCCCCTGGTACAACCGGTCATACCAAGGTACACTGTTCACGAGAGGGCTTTTGTATTTCAAGTTAACCTTTTTTTCTTCTTCGTTTTAGACACCGTCTCTCTGGTGTATTGATGGCGAAATCGCTACCACTTGCTCTTCGTTGAATCCCCACCTCCACCCCCACATCCATGCTCCCTACCCCTTACCCCAACCAGAAGCCATACACTACCCCACCCATTTACTCCCTCACTTCCTTTTTCACCACCCCCCGATCCCACCATTCCCCTTCCAGTCGCGGAATGTGCTGTGTCTATGCCCCCTCCTTTCGGTGAGCGTGTCCCCGACTTCGTTCCCCCGGGGAGAGCGAACGAACGCAGGCAGGCGCCGGCAAGCAACAACAACAACAACAACAACACCCCGCCGTTCAACTACCACAAGCTGATGGAGGGGACACGGGCTGCGGGGGGGTCCGTGCATACAGATCCTTCACCTGCATCGGATGCGCCGCAAGCTGCATCAGGGGCACGTCCACCTGCCCCGGGAGGACGTCGTGGGAGCAATGTGCCTAGCGGGTCTGGGTCTCCTCGAGCAGGCTCCGCTGGGGCTGGTGGGCGGCGACATAGCAGTGTGTTTGGCGGAGGAGGAAAAGGCGGTGGAGAGTTCTTCCGGGTGTTCCTTCGGATCCGTCCGTACCTCGAGTTGGAGAAGGACGCACTGCGCGCAGCGAAGCTCGACGAGACGCGGTCTGCAGTAGAATTGACCCAAGAGGGCGAGCTTCTGCTCCTCGATGAGAAGTGTCTCAGCACCACCACCACCGCACCGTACAATGAAAAGAAACGCCTTAAAGTCGCAGACCACTTCTCAGAGGCCTTCTGGTCCTTCGGGGAGGACCCTCCGAAACGTTGGGATGACGACATTCCGCATCAAAACCGCAGCCAAACATACGTTTTCCGTACGCTAAACACATTCAATGACACTACAATCGTGCACCGTCTATACGAAGGTTACAACCACTGTATCATGACATACGGCGCAATGAACGCAGGCAAAACGCACACCATGTTTGGAGACGCGAAAGACCCCGGTCTGGCCTCGCGGTTCCTGGAGAAGGTGGCGGCGCGGTCCTTCAAAGTTGAGCAGAAGTTTTCGGAGGAAAACATGGAGGTGCGTCTCGAGGTGTCCTTGGTTCGTGTGTGGAAGGAGAATGTGGAGGACCTATTGTTGAAGGACTCTGGTGTTCCGGCGTCGGAATATACGTTTAAGAGTATGAGCGACATCGATGGGATCACGACAACGAAGTGCCGCAGTGAGGCAGAGCTTCAGTCGTTTATTGCAAAGGTGCACAAATACCGTCGCCCCTCTGCGAAGACGGAGTTCACGAAGGACAACCGCAGCCACGTGATCCTCACCCTCGTTGTGCAGCAGCTCTCGAAGTTTAGCACCCCTGAGGGCGGCGACTCTCACTCCCTTGCCGTCAATCACACCAAGAAGAGCACACTGACCTTGGTAGACATCGGTACCGCCGGCCGCGCTGAAGGCGAAACCGCGCAGGATGGGAAGCTCATCTCGATGGCACCCCAAGCTATGACCCGGGTGCTGACCTGCCTTGCCAGCCGCTCCACCATTCCCCACAGAGACAGCCTACTGACACAGCTTCTGCAGGAGGAGCTTGGGGGAAACTGCAACACAACGGTGGTCGGCTGTGTGGCACCGTTTCCAAAGCAATACAACGATACGGTGCTGACATTGGACACAATTAAGAGGCTGCAGGCAGTGACCTCCCGGGTGGTGAAGTCTGAGAGCAAAGAGCTGACCGCGTTCCGCGAGCTTGCAAACGAAAAGCACATTGTGAAGAAGCAGATCCAGAAGCAGTCGTCTTCGATGCAGAAGGTGCGGGACATGCTGACGTCGTTGCAGCTGCAGCTCAATGAGAAGGGCGCGCTGAACACAACGCTGCACGATGAAATGAAGGAGACCCAAGCCCGCTACGCAACGGTGGAGGAGGTGCGCAAACGCCAGGCCAACACACTCAAATGCATGAAGCGCTACCGCAAAGTCCTTATACCAAAGTTTGACATCGAACTCCGCTCCCTCCGCACAAAGAAAACAGAGTACAAACAGAAGACCCAGCATCTCCTCGGCAATCTTGAGGCAAGAGTCGACCTCGAACGCTACAGGTCCGAAAAGGTGTGGCAATTTTTATACTATACGCACTCTCTCTTGAGACAATCATTGCAATGATGTGGCTGCACAGAGGCGTACCGTTTCCCCCCCCCCCCCCCCCCTTTTAATAACACCCTGGAGTGCCTGCGTTCCAGAGGCGTTGCACTATCTCTCGGTTTGCACTATCAACTTCACTTTTTTTCCCCCCCTTTTGATAACCACCTCATCCCCACAGACGGACGAGCTCAGAACAAAGGTCGACTCAGCTGCCATGATCGCAGGCTGCCCAGACATGAAGGTACCCGACACCACTCCTATCGAAGACGATCAATACGATGAGACTGCTGAATACATTGAGAAGCTCCTCGCTGATCTGGTATGCAAAAAAATCACACTCTCCCCCCACAATTCCACATTGGCCAAACAAGGTGAATTTGGGGGGATTTTTTTTTTGGCTGTCTTTTACATTCTTCACCTCCCATTTCAGGACCGTCGTCTCAAAAACAAAATCTCTATTGGTGCGGCCTGCAAAGACCTTCTCGAGCAGATGCAGCTTCTTGTCCGCGAGGGGGAGGACATGGAGGAGGACCTGAGTGCCTCCGAGGCGAAACTGCGCAAACTGCGTGGCGTCATTGCGGCGGAGCGCGAACGCCTTGTCGAGCGGGCACACGAAGCGGGGGTGCCCATCCCTGCGCATGCTGCCGACTGTGCAGACGGGGCGCTGCTGGATATGGACGTTGAGACGGAGGTCGCCCTCCAGCTCATTACCGCCATCTCCTTCGAGGCAAACCTTGAGCAGATCGTTGCCACCGAGGCAGAGAGCCGTGCCAACATTGAAGCATCGTACACCTGCCTCCTTTCATCACTGCCAGGGCTGCGCATTTACCAACGTGTGTCCGACTGTGTCCGCTCCATGGGTGGCCTCGAGGAAGCGAAGAAGGCAGCAGAGGTCGAAGCCGCAGACCTCGCAGAGGCAAAGCGAATGGAGACAGAGGTCGCGGCATTGGCTGCGGAGAACCGCAGGAAGGAGCAGGAGGTCGAGGAGTTGAAGCAGGCGTATAAGGTATGCGAGAAAATTTTTTTTTGGATATTTTTGCTGTCTGTATTTTGGCGTAATTTCAAATATCGGTCAAAGAGGAGGGGAAAATAATATGACACAAAACAGGTTGCAATGGAAGACATGCGCTGGCGGCGTGAAAAGGAAGAAGAAAAGCAAACCCGCGAACGCCAATTCGAAGAGGATCGAAAGAAGCGGGAAGACGAGCTCGCCTTGGCTAAGCTCAAGCTCGAGCAGGAGACGGCAGCGGCAAAGGCGCGTGAGGACCAACAGAAGCTGCAGCTCCAATCCCTTGAGCAGCAACTCAAAAAGGAGAAGGAGAAGGCCGGGTGCTGTTCAATCGCGTAGACACAGTGGTGTTAAATTCATCGGAAAACAACAACAAAAAGACATTTGGAAAAAGTGGAGCACGGCTACACGACTACAACTTATCAAAAAAAGAACAAAACAGAACCAATAAGAGAAAAAGGGTTGAAAATAGAAGAGTTTGGGTTGGGGTTGGGGCGGTGGGGGGGTAAGCATATCTCCCTAAGACACGGTGGACTTCATCCAGGTGAGCGACCGCAAATCGGGAGTTCGGGAGAAAAGCGGGTGTCCAGCACCCACTCACTCGACTGAAGTCCACCGTGTTCCTTAATTGTAGACCGCATCGTGGGTGTCCATACTGCAATGGCAAGATCAAAACAGTAAAAAGGCACACACAAAACAGAACAGAACAAATACCCTACAGGGAAGCATTGTTGTACAGAATCCTGTCTCCGGATATGGTGGAACGTCGAAGTCAGAGGGGGGGAAAAAATAGTTTTGTGTTCCCCTAGTATTTAGATGTGCACACACAACCGTAAGGTAACACATTCATCTTTCACATTTTTTTTTTTTTTTAGATAAATTTATTCTGAAGAGCTCAGGGCAAAGTTTGGGTCAATAACTTTTTTAAAATAAAATAGGCGTGACTGTTGCCTCTCCCTTCTCTCTCTCTCTCTCCCTCCCCTCTCAACCCCTCAACCTTCCCCCCTTATTTTCTCCTTTCTTCGGAACCTTCTCTTTCTAGGATGCGTATACGTCTTTATTCAAAAGGATGTGTTTTGCATGAAGACACAGCCATCAGACCACGATCTATTTTATTTTGATTAGGTTGCTTACCACGAGAGGCTTCGGTCCATCTTTCCAACACACAAAACACACACTTCTTTGTTATCTGGGATAGATATTTGAACTCTAGGGTTCCCTTTGTACCCCTCCCTTAAAACGGTTGCCACAGAATGGAAAATGGTCTCATTTGTATGGCCTCAATAGTGTCCATCGGTTCACTCCTAAATGGTAGATACCCTCCCTGACCATTTTCACTCCCACAACGGTGTTGTTGGTGTGTGTGGTCCCTTTTTATGTATACTTAAGAACTATGATGATTCATGACAGAAGAATTTAAAAGCAGAAGGGCAACAAAACAAAGGGGGAGATGGGAAGGGATGGGATGGGAGGGGAGGGGAGGGGGTAATCATCAATTGGTGATGAAGAGAGAAAAGAAACCCTGTTCGTATTTTATTTGGAAAACACCGCGTCATGCGCAAATCATTCAAATACAATCTTAGGGGAGATAACAGAAGCTAAAGGAGGAGGGGGGGGGGGGGGGGAAAGGGGGGAAGGAGAGAGACAAATCACACATAGAGTCAAACAAAGTCCACAATTTTTAGACGTGCGTTCGTGAGAGGCACATTCAATATTTTCAAGTTTTCTTTCTTTTAGTACGTGGGGAAGGCTGTGTGCTTGCGTTTGTTGGTGTTTGGTGGAACGTTTTGCACTTTCAACTTCTCTTTCAAACAGAGACAGCGGAGTTTGTACAGGTAACTACACTATTCCAACATTTTTTTCTAAAAAATATTTTTGCAACACGAATGGCAAATCCCAATGTATGGGGCGGGGCAGCGGGACTGCCGGAGACAACAGTTTGCTCTGCCCCCTCCCTTCTTCTGTTCCTATGGTGGTTATGCTAACTCACCCCCAAAAAAAAAAAAGAAAAGTTTGTATATTTTTAAAATACACTAGAAAGCATACATACCCGGGCATCGCGATGTCAATAGAGTTCTCTTTTTTCTTGTTACACCCTTTAGTGATTACTGTTTGTGTTATAAATAGTAAGTATATGAATGTATCTTTTTGCCCTTTTAGCATTTTTTTTTTTGACCCTGAAAACTGCCCTCTCTTTGACAGTATGGACGAATATTGTGAAAATTTAGGACATCGACATTTTGTCCATTTTTCCGAATTGACCCCACTGGAATGAACCTGAAAAAAAATGCAAATAGAGATGTTTTCAAGCCTTTTGTGGCTCGGGGTCACCCTGAGTTGGGTGGCCCCGTGTAAAAAAACCGATGGACTTTTTTGCGATGCCAAAATTTGGCCAAAACAAAAAAAAAAAAAATTTGCGATGCCCGGGCATGTATGCGAGAGCAACTTCATATAGATAGCCCCACACACCCACACCTTCCCCCCCACACCCAGTATTTCGTTTATTTTTTGACAAGAAGTGCAAGAAATACAACAATGTTTTTTGATTTTTTTTTTAAACTTTTGAAGTAAATAACCCACACCCCCTTCTTCCACCAGCATTTTTTTTTCTTTTTGCGCGTTTCTTGAAACGCTGTTTTTATAAAGAAACGGTTTCCTGTCGCAGTGAGGAATCCCTTTGTGTGATCAAGATCAAGACTGAGCACGAGACTTAGTGTCATCGATCTGATAAGCTTTCATTTATTTTTTTCTATTTATTTTAGATGAACGAGACGACTTTCATGTCTTTTTCTTACCTGTCCACAGTTCATTTCCTTTTAATGTGGCTACGCGAGGTGTGGCTTGTTGCAACTCCTTTTTTTTTTTCTCTTCTTCGACATCACACAACGTGGCACCTCAAAATGTCTACTGCCACTCCACATCGTTTCTTTTATCTTTTATATTTTGCACCTTCAACCCCTTCCCCTCAAGCACTCTTTTATCGAGAGAAAAGATGGCACAAAAAAAATGCCACATTTAGTACAACCCACCTCTTGAAGAAGACCTTGTCGATACCAACAACAAGACCCCCACACCCCACACCCATTTTCTGCATCTCATCCGACGATATTTTGTGCGTTACACCACCACCCCCCCGCCAAACTACAACCCCTCGATTTCGCTGTTTGCTTGACTCCATACTATAGTATTCCACCACGCTGGATGATAAGGTAGGTTCACATGATAGGTCACATGATATAATTATATCATGTGACCCCTATCATCCAGCGTGGTGTAACAATACCCACCCCACCCCAACCCCACCCCCACCTCAGCAAAGCGAACACCAAAAAAGGCCACATCATGACAACCACCGGAACAGTCTCAAAGTGGAACACCAGCAAAGGGTGGGGGTTTGTGAAGCCCGAGGGCAGCGAGGATGAGGTGTACGTCAACTTCGCGTCTGTTGTTGGCGGGAGCCGTCTGCGTGAGGGGGCAAGCGTGAGCTTTGACATCGACGAGAGCGAACCGAAGACGAAGAAGGGCAAGGAGCTGCGCGAGGCGGGCAAGCGCGCTGGCATCAACGTTACCGGCGAGGGCGTGATTGCAACAACCCTTGGCGCACAGGTGGGCACCGTCTGTGAGTGGAACCCTGCCCTGGGCTACGGCTTCATCCTCGGCACCGACGGCAGCAAATCCTATGTGCACGAATCTGCCTTCGACGGCGCACGCCTCCAGATCGGCAAGGCCGTCACCTACGACAGCGAGGCTGTCGGCCACAAGAGCGGCCGTGCCGTGTCCGTCAACGTCGGTGGGTCTGCTGTGCAGCAGCGTGGCGCAAGCTCCGGGACTGTGAAGTCGTGGATCTTCTCAAAGGGCTTCGGGTTTGTCGAGGCAGGCGACCAGGAGGTCTTCGTGCACTCCTCTGCGATCAACAACGGCTGGCTCTCTGTTGGCAAGGAATGCTACTTTGAGGTGGAGGAGAAGACCCTTGAGGGCGAGGACACGCCAAAGCTGTCCGCAGTCGGTGTCACCGGCCCTGCCCTGCGTGACGCTACACAGGGCCAGGCGCCGGTCATCGCGAAGGGAGGCAAGAAGGGTGCCAAGGGTGCAGGCAAAGGAGCGAAGAGCGCAACCGACAAGCGCAAAGACACCGACGGTAAGCTCTACACGAAGGCGCAGTTCATCGAGCAGTACGGCGGCACCTCTGAATGGGACGACAGAGAGCAGAGACTCTCCCCGCTCAACGGAAACCTTTACACAAAGGAGCAGTTCAAGGTATGGTCACAAAAAAAAAAAAAAATGATGTATTTTGATCAGGCCAAAAGCTAAATCGCCTCCTTTCTCCCGACATTTTTGAAAATGAGTTCCCCCCCTTTATTTGCACGAAGAAAAAGTACTGGTTCCCCCCCTTTATTTGCACGAAGGCCGCAGGCTACTTAGGGGGTAAGTTTGGTGACTAAAGTGACCGTAAAAAAAATATATGAAAAGATCGAGTGTCAAATCGTCGAAAAACAGCCTTTTTGGGATGGTTTGGGAAAAAAAAAAAGCCGCCTGCGGCGGCACGCCCAACCCCCCTTTCTCAGCCCAGAACACCAAGATTCTGCCAGTGCTGAAAAAACGGTGGGTAAGCCACAAACTCACAAAAAGTAACGCACCCTTTCTTACCGACGACATACATCACTGCAGTTGGGCTTTCAGCCCTGAAAATGTGTTTTTTTTTTTTTTTTTTTTTTGTACTCAGGTAGCTACGTAGCCTTCAGGGAGGCAATCGTGTGCTAATACAGAAAGTATCAGTCAAGGCTGTCCTTACAGACGCATGCCAAAGCGGCCGCCACGTGGGTGTGGACTTTAGATTGAAGTTTCATCATTGTACTAGCCCAGGGAGGGTTCCCGGCTACCGGCGAGGTCTCTTCCAATCCGTTCCCTAGTTTCCTAGGGGGGCCTCCTTGGCTTCACTGGCTAGGGCTCTGCAGGTCCCTCCACACATGTTGTGTGCCTGCCTTCAGCACCCAGGGTAGCATACCCAGCACCTTTTACCCTCAGGTCAGACCTTCATAGAGTTTCAGGAGGAGTGCCACAAAAGGGCCCCCGGATGCAATTTAACGTCCAGCCCAGGACGTGGGGGCTCAGCAGGGAACCTTTTTCTTTTTTTTTTTTTTTTTTCTCAAAATCCCACACCGGCTTAGCCGGTGTGGCCACACCGGCACACCGGCATACTAATGTCCCCTGAAAGTTGGGCTTTCAGCCCTGAAAATGGTCCCTACTGAGGTGTGTGGGCTCATACTTGGCAAAATTTAAGTCATTGCATTTTTGTCCATTTTTTCATATTGACCCCACCGCAGACTGGGTTGAGCTCAAAAATGCAAATATGGAGGCTTTTGGAGCCCAAAAACGTACCCCCAATTCCCCCCCTTTATTTGCTCCCTTTTTGGACATTTGGCCTCCCGGACCCCCCTATTTAGCTTTAGGCCTGATTTTGATGGAAACCTCGAAAATGGATGTAGGACTGCATGGGTTGGGGGGTCCACCCAACCAAACCCAACCAAAGGTGCACTGTTTCACGGAGAGGGCGTTGTATTTCAAATTTTGTTGGTTTTTTTTTTAAGTTTTTGTTTTTTGTCATTTTTTCATTTTCCTCAACCTCCAGGCACACTTTGGAGGAATGAAGGAGTGGAACCAGGCGGGTAAGAACCAGAGCGGAGCAGGGGCAGCACACGTTGCGGCATACTCACCGTACGGCCGTGGCAAGGGAGGAAAGAAGGGAGGTAAGAAGGGCAAGAAGGGACACTGAAGAATAAAGTGTTCCCATTTTTAGGGAAGAAATCAATTTGGGGTGGTAGGGGAATTTTTTTTAAAAATGGGGAAAATGCTGTACAGTACCTACTTCTTCGGTAGGCCATTGTCCTGATACAGCAAAAAAAAATAATTTTTTTTTTTGGGGAGGAATCTTAGGGACCTATGAACAGATGCGGCAGTCCTGTTTAGCATCTGAGCTTTTTTTAAAAAAAATTATGGGGAATTTTTAGGGAAAATGTCTTTGGACATGCTGCAAAAAAATCAGGCACTCTGCTAGGTACTAAAGTTCTGTTGATTGTCAACAGAACTTTTTGAAAATGGGGAAAAAAAGAAAAAAAAAAAAAGTTCTGCTGAGTGGTTCAGACCCGTTCTACCTGTCAAAAAAGCTCAGGAGAAGAAGATATGGAGAGGTGAGTGCTCAAACGTCCCAAAAAAGTCAAAATCGGGCGTTGGTAAAAAAAAAAGTTGCGTACCGTGCGCCTGCGGCGCAAGCATGTACCCCACCAACGTGGACCATCAACAGAATATTTTCAAAATCGGAAATCCTAGCGGAGAGCCTGAAAAAAATTGAAAAAAAAAAAAAAAAAAAAAAAAAAAAAATGGCGGATCCTCACAGGAAAAGAAAACACAAAAAAAAGTCAAAAGGGATACCAGCATTTTTTTTTATAAAAGTAAGGTGCGGAGGGGTGGGGCGGGGTACAGGGATTGGGTGAGGACAAAAGCGATGGTATGTTCCGAGATTATTTTATTTTATTTTTTTACGCACACTACTTTGTGAGCGGAAAGTGTCACGTCGTTCACTCACCCAACCGTGCTCCGCAACACCACCAACCAACAGGTAATTTTTAGTGTGTGTGGAAGCGTCAACGCATCAAACAACTACAAGAAGGGGGGTGAGGGAACGACAAGTGACACTTTTTTGGCGTCACCTGTTAGGAGCGCTGTCTACTGCAGTACACTGCACTTATCGGTGGAACAGACAAAAGACATATTTTCTTTCAACGCATTCAATTTGGAGAATTTTTTTTTTGTCTCAGGGGGTTGCCCACCACACCATGTTTCCCCGTAGGGGGGTGTGAGTTGGAACGATCTGCCCCAAATAAAATTTTCCAGTTCCCTGAAGTTCATAACATGGATTCATTACGCAAGGGGAAGAGGGGATCCTTTTTTTTGGGGGGCGCGCAACACAGATTCACCACAACGAAAAGAAAGGGACGTATGGTGGAACCACACATCCCTCGGGTTGGCTACGCTGTGTCACTCAATACAAAAAAGTTCCAAAAAAAAAAAAAAATCTAAGATTTCAACAAATAGGGGTCTATCTCCTTATTACCTCCACCCCCCCTCTACTACCTGACCCTATAACCAAAACAAAATGGCCAGCAAACAAAATCTTGTTCACCTATCCGATCGATTTGTCTTTTTATTTTTTGTGCACTTTCCAAAAAATACATCAAATTCATGGGAACGGAACCCAGTGTTCGCCGTGCAGATTTTCTCTCTTTTCCTTTTTTTTTCAGAGGTGAAACACAATAAATCAATTTTTTTGGTCAGGTTTTTGCTGTTTTCTTCATTGAAGAGAACGCTCCCCACCCCCGGTCTCCTGTCTTGGGAAGCCTCAAAAATCCAGCTGTCAATACGTGGCTCCTAGCACCTTTTTGGGTGACACACTCTTGAGTACTAAATGTACCTCCTTGATCTGCGATTGCCGACATAAAACACAAAACGGTGGAGATATTGCACAACTGTGGCAACACAACCGAGGCAACTGCACTACTCCAAACAATTTATCAAAACAAAATAAACACTTCACAACCCAAGGTATATTTTAAAAATAAATCCCTATCTCTCTTTCACGGAGACACTGATTTGGCATTTTAAAAAAAAGATGATAAACAAATGGGCGCTCTTTTTCGTATCCTCCAATGTGCAAAACCTTCTGTTGGGGTGATCGTATGACTCCATGGGAAAGTGACATCGGGGGGAGCCAGTAGATGGAAGGAACATCTTTCAAAAAAAGCAAATCCACAAAGGAAAGAGAGACTCCCTTTTTTTGCTTTCTGCATCAAAACGTCTTCTTTGTTCTTTTTGGGGGTTTTTTTTTTGAAGATGCGGGAGAAGAGGACAGGCATGCAGAGCAGCTTTACACCACAGAGCGCACCCAACCACGCAACCCACGTACGGGATGTCTAGCGCACTGCAATGCATTGCACTCCACTCCCTTCGTTGGCTGCTCCGGTTTGCTGTTGTTGTTGCTTTTTTTCTCTCTTACGGTGCGATTCACTCGCGTCCCACCCTTTGCATGCAGAGCACTACCGAGCTGCGTTTTAGTTTTATACATTACGACTCTGCACGTCCTCGGGTCGGATTCGCATGAGGTGGGCTCATCCCGCATGGCAGTCGTTGGTAGGACTTTCGGAGCTGTTTCAGGGTTGATCGAGCCCCCGCCAGTAGACGTGAACATTGGATGAAAGGGCTGACCACGTCACCACGACGTCGTACCGGCTGTACCCGGAAGATCACTGCAGTGATGGCGGAGACGTAGGTCCGTAGCCGCCCAGGAATGATACAACAAGGTTTCTTTCAGATGCCCACCTCGAAACGGATGTAGCAGTTGCATGGTTGGGGGGTCCACCCGGTGCACCGAAGGTACACTGTCACGAGAGGGCTTTGAATTTCAAGTCAACTTTCTTTTGTACTGGTGCCATGGGTATTTTGGCGATGCGTGTGTCACCCATGAAGCGCTCCACCTGCGCAGGGGCGTTGCTCTTTGCTGCACTGCACTGGTCCGGCCGTTGATTCGAACTGTTACCTACAGTGAGTCTCAGGTACTAAAAACACCTGGTTGGAGCGGAGAAGTGGAACCGTCTTAATTTAGATGATCCCCCTTGCAGTCTGCCAATGAAGTGCCCTCTTGACGAGATGGATGAAGGCCTCGGTGTTTTTTTCGGTACGGCGTTTGCACCTTTTAGCTTCTCTTTAGATCTCTCCGTCCACATGAATACGGCATGAAACATAGTATATGGGTCTGTCCCAATATGCCTTTTGTGTCGTGCACCACCGCCGAGGGGCTGCCACCGTTGACGCAAACCCGCTGCCGCAGCTACACAAGGGGACCTGAACAGGCGTCGATAAATGAAGCGACGCTCTCACGAGACATGGCACATCCGTCCACTTTACTGCCTCGTCCTGTGCTGGGTACGCTCATACGCAGCACCCACGTGATGGGGAGTACGGCAGCAGGCGGTTCGAGCGTTCCTTTTTCATGAGCGCAGTGATGCCACAGAAGGCGTCTGTTCACTCAAGCCCGAGAATACAAGGCCTGATGAATACGGCGTCCCCCGTCTTTAACGTCGATAAATACCAGAAAATGAAATTTCTGCTTCAATTTTTTCAAATAAACCCCCCTCTTTAATGTATCAATCACAACCTGATGCCAGGGTAGTAGTGAAGCGGCAATGGGCCTTTGTAGTGTGGGAAAAATTTTCTTTTCTTTTTTGCTGTGCCCTGTTATTGTCACAGGGGGAAATAATGGACTGCCATGTTTGCATGGAATGGCGCAGAAAATCAAATAAAAAAAGTAGGGGGGCCAAGAGCTCGGAATATCCTTCTCGCAGAGTCTCTGCCCTGCTTGCAGGTTTCCAGTAAGCAACTGCCTAGTGGGGTTGATAACCCACTGGAGTGTCAGCGACGGCAGAGGCGTTTGCACTATCTTAGATGTGTATGCACGTGAGGCAGATATGTCTTTCAACTTGTCTTTTCTTTCTTGCTTCCCTATGTTTGTCACCTCTGTCTTTCTTTAAAAAAAATCTCTTAATTTTTCGATGCAATTTAACGCTCAACAATTGATTCTTTTAAAAACCTGATCTGTACTAATCTGCACCAGGTATTTTTTCGAAATAGATGTAGGTTCACTGCATGGTTGGGGTCCACCCCCGGTCATGTACCTGGGTACACTGTCACGAGCGGGCTGTTGTATTTCAAGTCAATTATTTTTTGTTGTTGTTCTTGTTTTGAACCTGATTCCCAAAACTATACTCTTTCAAATCAGTTTAAATCGCTTGTACGATGACGGTGGGCTGGAAGTGGGTTTGTTGTCACTGTGACTCCGCTCGCTTTTCCAGCACCTGCGTCCGTACTATTTCCTTATGATGGCACCCCTCCCCTCCCCTCCCTCCCTCTTCTCTCGCTTTAGTATTGTGGCTTTGCATGCATATCACATCGATTTTTACACATTTTTTTTTACACATTTTTTAAGGCGACTAAGTGACATGCTTGGGTTCGTCTTTTGCAACGTTTCTTTCGCTTCCACTTCTCTTATGGGGGGGAAAAAAACAGTATTTTTCTTTTTCAGATTTTTGCTCTCTCCCTCTCCCTCTCTCTCTCCTCACCATCCAAATGCGACCCACCCCACCTCAACACAGGGAGGGCTGTGTCTGCGAACACAATACCCCACAACCACCCACACACCCACTACACTTCCACATCTTGAGTCCCTAGTAGAGGTGACATCCCTCCACCCACTCACAATGGCTATGTCAGGCAGGGCCATGCGCAAGGCCTCTCTTCCCATCCGCCTTCTGATGGAAGCACAAAACACAAGAATTGCGCTGGAAACGACATCAGGGGATATATACAGTGGACTATGCGTCGATATACAGGTATGTTCTAACAAAAAAAACTGCCTTTTTTCGGAAAATCATAACACCAGAGCGCGAATCAACCATTTTTCTACTTTTTTTTAAACCCGGTGCTGTGTGATAACGAATGTGATTAAGGTGAAGAAGAGGCCGCAGGATCATCTTATAAACTTTGTGTGGATGTATCAATGCAAAACAAGAACGACCAAGAAAGAGAGACAAATCATACATTTCTCTCAACCTGATGCTGTGATGCTGTGCGATAACGAATGTGATTAAAGGTGAATCCCATCTGAGAGGCCCTGAGGCTCATCTTATAACCGTTTCTCTAAACAACGATGGGAACATTTCTGTTGATCCCTATGCTATCAATTCATTGATTGTGTATGTTGAAATACTTTTCTCTTAACCACCCTTCCCTCTTCAGGAGTCGATGAACATGCGTCTCGAGGAAGTCATGGTGAAGCGACGCAACGGCAAGCAGCTGCACCTGCAGCAGGTGTTCATCAGAGGCTCGACACTGCGCTTTGTAGCGCTGGGGGATGACCTTCGGTATGGGCCCTTTGTTTTTGTATGATTACATGCCATGCTAAAATAGGCTGGTTGGCGTAGCCTGGCATGTCTCATTTTTTACTTTTTATCACCGATCACCATGGATTACCACCAACCAAGCCCGGCGTCAATCAGCCTATAAAAAGAAAATTTACCCCTCTAAAACCAGCCCAAATACGGCACAAAACAATCACAAAAGAAGTACAAAAATTACACTTTATTTTTGGATGACACCAGGCCCTCAATAATGTTATCATTTACCATTCCATCTACAGGATCCGCTTTGAAAACGAAAAAAAAAAGGTTATTACAAAGATGAAAGACCGAGAAAAGCGCTGGGAAAAGGAACGCGTACCCATGAGACGATAAGACCCAGCTATGGGCGGTACAGGGGGGTGGGGATGGGGACGGGCAGAACTCTCTTTTATCTTGCCTCTTTCTTCTTTATTGTGGGGAACAGGGTATCACCCTGTACATTTTTTTTTTCTCTTTCTAATAGAAAACAGAATCCAACCCAACGCTCTTTTCATCTTCATTCACCTTTACCGTATTCGTACAAATTATCGACCGTACTAATGTTCGACCTTTTCAGAATTTTTTTTTGGAAATTCGACCTTTTTTACGGTCGAACACTTGTACGATTACGGGAAACACACACCCCTTTGGGGCCATATTCTGCTCAAGAATTACCCCCATTAGTTATCAAACACACACACACACCCTTGCAGAACTCCTCACTCCCCCTTCCCCCCTACCATGAGATAAAAGCAACGACGAATTTAGTTGATTGCAACCCTCTCAGCTCTCTCTCTCTCCCTTTCTTTCCCCTCTCCATGTTGACATCGCTGCCTAGCTCTGGAACTCCTACGCTTGCACCAGGTCGTCGGAGTAGCGAAGGGAGCGAACGGAAGAGGAGGAGGGTGACTATGGACCATCCTGACATCCCCGACGGGATTGCGAGCGAAAGACGCCGGGTGGAGCACGGCATCCATCTGTGGGATGGACCGAGGGATCCGAGGAGTGACTATGTGGAGCGGCAGTTCCCTACCTGGCCGGAGGAGATGCAGGAGAAGCATTTTGCCGAGGCGGTTCTGCTGGCAGCGCGTGGAGTGCCCTCGGTATTAGCCGCCCCGGTCCCGCAGGCGCAGGAGGAGAACCTAAAGGGACGTGACTATCCACCTCTGGTTTTCCTTACGTCAGAGCTTGTTGATGATACCCTGGGGAAGTTTGCAGATCCGGTTTTAGGGTTGGCAGCTGACCGTGCGTTGGTGTGGCGTTTTGGAAAGGATCACATCATGGAGTACCACGAAGGGTTAATCAACCAAGCATTTGGTGCAGCCTTGGTCGGAATTTGCTTAGAGTTCCATGAGTACATCTGCACTGTATGGGATGAGCTGCAGGGGTCCACCGCTCCGTTAAGTGTTGTCCACAACAGGCTTTTCCCCTACATCCCTTTGTTCGCATTGTTAAGGGATCTGTTAGACAAACACGAAGGAAAATGTGGGATTTCAGTAATAAAAGTGCTAGAAGCGGCGCGCACGCAGCACATCGGCAACCACATCGGCGAAGTTACTCTCAACTCCTTATTAGACTGTGTATGCAAACCCTTCTTTTACATTCTCAATGCATGGATTTATGAGGGAAAGAACATTGCGCCTTGGGAGTTTCCGTTGACGAAGCCGGGGTCGAGCGCAGCCAATTTTATGACCTGGGAATTGACGCGATCTGGTTTGCCGAATTTTTTGCAGAACTGCACGACCGAGATTTTACAGTGTGGGAAGCTGGCGTTGATCCTGCGGGAGGCGGGGGTGAGTTATCAGCCTCAGGTGGCGACGTTGATGTACGCGCCGAACAGCTCTGAGAACACAAAGGTTATTCGCGAAGTGTACCACCAGGCCAACCGCGAGGTGCTGGGCCTTCTCCGTGGCGAGCACCGTCTTGTCAACCGTATAGAGTTCCTGCACCACTTCCTGCTCTGCGGCAGTGGGGATTGGGTCTCCTCCTTCATGGATCATTGCTGGCAGCATCCCAACTGTGCGCTGGACCGTACCGTGCGTGATGCTCGTTGGGATGAGCTGCAGCGTGCAATGAAAATATGCTGCGAAGCGTCTGCCTCATCAAAGTTCCCTGCAATGTGGCTCGAAACGCTGAGATTAGAACCGGCGAATAAATCGCTTATAAGAATGGTCAGACGGATGGCAAGGATTCAGGTATATAAAATTATGTCATTTTGCAACTCCCACCCAGCTGCGAAACACATTTCAACTCTTTTTTTGGAACCTAATTATACCATATGCACTTCAACTTCGTCTTATGTTTATTACCATTTCATTTCCCTTTCATCCGTACACCTTCTGTTGGATGCAGGGTACTTTGTGCTTTCATCTGGATGGCTGGTACCATACGTGAGTCAGTCGGAGGTGATTAATACCATTTTTTTTTTTTTGTCTTTTTTCTATCATTTTCAATGTGCTATCATCCACCAAAAACCACCCTATCAATCAGGACCTCGGATACGCAGCCATTGCCGCCAATGAGGACACGATGCGTCTTGACATGGAGGTGATCCAAGCGATCCAGATGACCCCCGCCCTGGAGTGGCCAGTCTCCCTTATTGTCAACCCCATCTCAATCTCGAAGTACCAGCTGCTTGGACGCCTTGTCCTGCGTGTGAAGGGGTTGTTGTACGTGCTGCACCGCTTCAGGAGGAGGCGTGGGGCACGCTCAGAGAGCACTGCCGGAGGGGAGTCGTCGTTCCGTGCGTTGTGTGTCCTGCGGATGTCGATGATTCATTTTCTGTCGAACCTTGAGACGTACCTTCTCTTTGAAGTGATCGAGCCGGGCTTTGTGAAGTTGAAGAAAGGCTTGAACGAAGCGAGCACCGTTGAGGAGATCATTGCGGCGCACGACAGCTTCTTGGACACATGCATTATCTCTGCTATGGCGACCTCAGAAGGGCTGTACAAACGCATGGAGATGGTTTTCCTTACGATTCGCCTCTTCGCTTCGTCGTTGCAAACAATGGAAAAATCAGACAAACACGAAATCGAAGCTGTCCGTCGCTTCCGTCTCATGTTCCGCGAACGTCTCGGCGAGCTACTAAAAGAAATGCAAGCCTCAAGCGTAGGCAAAGGAGACTCCGAGATGCGCACCCTCCGCCATATGCTCGGCAAGCTAGACTTCAATAAATACTACTTGAAGCAAGGCTTGTACACAGAAGGGTGATTGACGGGAGAAAAATGTTTTTCAAAAAAAAAAAAAAAAAAAAAAAAAAAAAAGGGGGTGAAAAGAGAATGAGAAAAAGAGGATACAGAAGAAAAGAATAAAAAACAAAAATTTGGAGAATCCAAAAAAAGGATGGGAGGAAGGGAGCAAAAAGAGGGGTATATTAGAATTCAAAGATGGCAGGTTTTTTTTTTGCCAAAAGGGTGGTTTGTTGCATTCCTTTGAGGGATATGAGTGATTTGATTTTTATTGTTTGCACTTTAACAATGACAAATGCGCGGGAGGGGGAAAAAATCGTAAACGTATCAGAGTAATGCACTCGGTTGCTTAAAAAGTGGGTAAAAATCGCGGAAACGGGAAAAGTGGGAGAGGTTGGATTGTTGTACGCTTCCCACCCCCCCTCAAATCACACAAATGCCCCGTGGAGAAGAAGAACAAAACATTGCCACGGCTGTTTTATTATTTTTGTTTTTTTAGTATAGGATCCGGTGCCTGCGTCCCAGAGGCGTTTGCACTATCAACCTTTTTTTTTAGATGATATTAGATTCCCCCCTCCCTTCAATTCCCCCCTCCCTTCAATTCCCCCCTCCCTTCAATCCCCCCTCAATAAGTAAACAGGTCGTGAAGAAAGAGGGAATTCCTTTCTTGGACATGTGGAATAAATTGCTTTTTTGTGTTCGTCAGCACGAAGCAATACAAAAAAAAAAGAAGAAATAAATAAAAATGGAATATGTGTCAGCTGCCAATACAGCTTCTCTTGGAGCAAAACGCGAAATTAGTGCAGAATGAGGAGGTGGTCTCTGATACCTCATACAAAACATGTCTCTCTCTTTTTTTTTTTCTTCTTCTGCCAAAAAAGTCTAGGACTATTTCTCTCCCCATTTTCCCCTTCTCCGCATCCACCCACGCACCCTTTTTCTTTTCATTTTTTTCTTACTCTTTTTTTAGAAATCTCGGAGGTAAAAAAGCTACGAAAAAAAACCTACAACCATCTGGAGAACACCAAAGACCCCATTTTCCCCTTTTTAATACTCAACCCCCTCTTACCACACACCCTTCCCCCTTCCCCCCTCCTCAAATTGGCAACTGTTTCCTCGATTCCCCCTGAATGGACCTGCGAATCTGCTCCCGATGCTTCAAAAGGGTTTACCATTTCCCAGAAGCCTGCAAGCTATTGGGACAGCATCAAGCAGCGTGGTAGTTCCTCCTCCTCCTCCTCCTCCTCATCCACCCACAAGACACTTCTCGTGGACGAGGTGGTCCCATCAGCAGAGGTGACACAACACCTTGCAGGGCTAGCAGCGGAGAGGACACAAGGGGGTTGTGATACTTGTGTAGTGTTGTATAATTTTGCGGAGGGTGGAGGTGGGGCGCAGCTTTCTGCGCTGTCGTCTGCGGTGGTTGCAAAGCTGGGCGCAGAAATGAACAAACCTGTTCCCAGTCAAAAACACCACAATTTCATCTGAATTTGGGTTTTCAGACTGGAAATGACCCTTGTTTAGGAGTATAGGTTCATATTTTGTGAAAATTTAAGTCACTAAAATTTTGTCCATTTTTCCGAATATGCCCCACCACAGCGCGGGATTGGCTCGGAAATGCCACAAAACACTGTTTTTTTTTTTTCACCCCCAGACGTAACTATTTGAGGTGCGTTTTCGGTTCGTCTGCACAGTATGCCTAAGGGGGGGGGAGGGTTTACGCATCCACCCATACCACTCCCAGCCCCTTTCTACCTTTAACCTTACCCTCTATACTGGCACGCACACATATACTCAGGTGTACACAAGTTCTCGCGAGAAGATGCCAAACGGATGGGGGGGATTTGTAAATAGACAGGGGGCTGCACAAGGCAACTGGAACGACTGGGCAATGGTATTAATTTCCCTTCTGTTGCTAGCTCTAGGCATCCCCACAGTAGTCTTTGCTGGTAAGTATCCGGAGCGTACGATAGCTTGGCTAGGGGATAACCCTGAGACCGAAGTATGTTTCGACGGAAAGCTCAGGGAGATTGTCACAGCACCGTACAACCCCAAGATACCAAATGGCAGGGATTATGTTCTAAGACAGCAAGATGCTGAACTGATGAAGGATTTACACGCCAACATCGCCAGCGAGACAAACTTCTTCTTGTTGATGGGTGAGAGCGGCTCAGGCAAAACCACGATGATGCAGCATTTGCTGAAAGAAAATTTCACGGAAGGTGTGATCTTTGTGGCGGTCAATGCGGATAAGCTGGTGGATGTGCCTAAAAACAAGGTGAGAGGCGTGGTTGAGGCGGCTGTGCTCGACCAGTTCGGAGAATGCAAGAACCCCCGTCGTTACCCAGAACTCAGGGGAGTCCGCACTGATTTCGCCCGTTTAGAAGTGAACGCAATGACAGAGACGGAATTCCTGGCTATTGGGAAGCAGTTGCTAGCGGTGAAGGATCCCCAGAATCTTACTGAGCCGTATCTCAAGTACTATCACGACTGGTTGGGCGGACAGGCGAAGACCTTGATGGGGTTCGTCGGAGATAAGGCGGGGTCTGCAAGTGTGCACCGTTTTGTTGCCTTTTTGTACAACATGATTATTAACCACACATCTCATCGCAGTTGAGTCTGCCACCGATAAAACAAAAGAGGAGATTTTGACGGAGCTGAAGAAGGGTATGTTGTTGTTGGGGTAAATTATGAGACACATGTATTACACAGATATCGACCGGGAGTATCACCGTTTATGCGAAAATTTGGATAAGGAGCCAGAACTGAATTTGCTCAAGCATATTGCCGAGGCTGGAGCAAATGGAGTAGGCCCGCGCGCTCTCTCAAATACCGTCCTTGCCAAACTCAGCGAACGCGACTCAGACTCGACGCTGCTCCGCAAAGTTCGTAAAAACACGGTGAGGATCCACCGCTACTCCCACGCGCTTTACCTGCATGGTGTGAAACGCACAAATCCAAATGACACAAAAATGGAGGAGACGATCCAAGCTGTGAAGAAGAAGTTCGGGATGAACGCCAAGTCTGCTTGATGATTTGGGTGTGGGGGAGGAATTGTGAATATATTTTGTGATTGTTTTTTGCTTTCATTTGTCTCTGAAGGGTGGGAACAACTCCATCTTTCGATTGAAAATTATATCTTAATCATTGTTTTCTTCTAATTTACGCAATAATAATGTTTCGAGGAGTTGGAGGGTGGGAGCAAAAAAAGGAAAAAGCAGCGTGTTGTGAACTGTCTGAACAAGACAAGCTCACTTCTTCCGTGCTGCGATTGTTAAGGTTGTGAGGTCTCTCGTGTGTGCCCTCTGTCCAGGGGGTAAGGGCACAATTACCAGTGGATAGACGAAAAGACTTTGAGGAAGGTCCACATACCGGCATGTCTGTGGAGATGCGGCCGCTACCGGAGAAGTGGGAGAAGGTGGAATAGAGATTGCACATAAAGTTACACAGAAACTGAGATTGCACAAAAAAAAAAAATAAAGTTTTTCTTGTTCGCACAAAGTGAACACGCTGGGAATGGAGTTAAGGAAAGTTGTAAATGGATAGGTAAAGTGTGTGGAAAGTGTTGAAAATGATGGAAAATAGGAAGTATAATAGTGTTACGTGACAGAAAGTGTTTTTCCTATTCTCTTGCACAATCCTTACAAGCCCACAGCAACTGGGACATAGCACAAATGGCAAAACACAACACCTTGTGGAAGGCACTCCGCGTGTACGGCACGAAGACCACCAGAGAAGCGCTGGCTGCCAAAGGCGAAGCGTGTGGCAAATGCTTCTGCTGGTGTGTTGTTGTGTGGAGTGGGCGTTAGTGCTGCGTATTATTATAGTGTCGAAAGTGATTGGTACCAGGCACACTACGGCCCAGACACGCAGTACGCTCTCGACAGGACGCTGAAGGAGGTTGTGACAGCACCGTACACCCCCGAAGGAGATTACATTGCAAGAAAGCAAGATGCCGATGCCCCTCAATAAGTAAACAGGCCGTGAAGAAAGAGGGAATCCCTTACCAATACAATACAGCTTCTCTTGGAGCAAAACGCGAAATTAGTGCAGAATAAGGAGATAGTCTCGGGTGCCTCACATAAAACATTTCTCTCTCTCTCTCTCTTTTCTTCTTCTGCCAAAAAAGTCTAGGACTATTTCTCTCCCCATTTTCCCCTTCTCCGCATCCACCCACGCACCCTCTTTCTTTTCATTTTTTTCTTACTCTTTTTTTTTTAGAAATCTCGGAGGTAAAAAGCTGCAAAAAAAAACCTACAACCATCTGGAGAACACGAAAGACCCCATTTCCCCTTTTTAATACTCAACCCCCTCTTACCACACACCCCCTTCCTCCGCCAGTTTAAAAACAACCCACCTCAAGGGTGGGGGTGACTGTCGACACCTCCCCTTTTCCCCTTTCCCCCTTCCCCCCCTCCTCAAAATGGCAACTGTTTCCTCGATCCCTCCTGAATGGACCTGCGAATCTGCTCCCGATGCTTCAAAAGGGTTTACCATTTCCCAGAAGCCTGCAAGCTATTGGGACAGCATCAAGCAGCGTGGTAGTTCCTCCTCCTCCTCCTCCTCCTCCTCCTCATCCACCCACAAGACACTTCTCGTGGACGAGGTGGTCCCATCAGCAGAGGTGACACAACACCTTGCAGGGCTAGCAGCGGAGAGGACACAAGGGGGTTGTGATACTTGTGTGGTGTTGTATAATTTTGCGGAGGGTGGAGGTGGGGCGCAGCTTTCTGCATTGTCGTCTGCGGTGGTTGCAAAGCTGGGCGCAGAAATGAACAAAGTCAGCTCCGCGCAGGATAGCGACCTCCGCCTTGCGAATTTCCGCGAAGAGGAGGCGCTGAGCACCTCCCATATCCTGAGAAGGCGCCGCGAGGAGAAGGACGAAGCCACCATCGGAACTTTTCATTACCCCACCGTCCCTGGAAGGGAGCGCGAACAACAACTCAGAAGACGACACACCATCGCAGCGCTTGCAACACGGCGTGGGTCGATACAGCACACACCCCTCCCAGCAGGATCCTATGTAGTTGGAAAACAGACGCGCCCCTCAAAGGAATATTTGCTCGAGAAGGAGGAGCTGAAGAGGGCTGAGACGGAGGCAAAGATTATACGGAAAAACTCAATGGCGGATAAGCTGCGCGATGAGATCAATGTCCTGCGGTTTGGGAAGGGGGCGTCGCATCACGGCGGGTTTGGCAGAAGGCGTGCGTCGTATTCGTCAGTTGCGTCGTCGGTGTGCGAATCTCCCAAAATGGCGCAAAGTGACAGCTTAATTGACAGTACCGCGACCCTCAAACACCATGGGCTCAACTCAAGGAACGGCAACCCCATTCTAGCGGTGTTGCCTGACCCGCCGCATACTATTTATGATTCGGAAGGGAATTATGGACCGTCGTCTCCGTCTCAGAGTGCGTCTGCCTATTTTGCGTTGAAAAATTTGCAGAATATCGGCGACAACGGCGGCAAAGTGGGGATCGACATTTGGTTGAAAACGCATGAAACGCAACGTAAACAGACTGTTGTGCAGATTCTTGGTGATAAGATGGAGATGTTTCAGGTCATTCTCAATCAAGACATTGCGCAAGCACATAGCCCTGGTGTCATCTATGTCAAGGTGCGGGACGCTCTGTACAACGACCTCGAGGTGCATGCCGACACCAACGACACCGTCACCGATGGCAACTGGCATGCTCTTTCCGTTCGTGTCTTGGACCTTCAGGAGGACGAACTGTCAGTTCACCTGGACGGAGTTCCCTTGCGGACCAGAGTTGGTTCACACTCCTGCCCATATGCTTTTGAATCATGGGGGAAGGATGGGAGCGCGCATGGCTATGTAGGTGGCAACATCAGCACGCACTGCCACGACAGCCAGAAGATGTACCCATTCACCGGATCGCTCTGTGATTTGATCATCTGGAGCGGCCGCAAAATCCTGCACTATTTCCCCCTCAGGAAAGGCGTCCACACCGACACACAGCTCGGCGGGATCTGCGAGCCGATCGGATGCCTCACCTTCTCCCCAGTGTTCTTCCCTGACACTTCCCTTCTCTTTGAAGGGTGTCATTATGTAAACTGCGGGACCCTCGGTGATTTTGGAGAACAAATAGGGGATGCGGTCACGATTGATCTATGGTTTCGTGTTTTACCGATGGAGGAGGTGCAGAGACAGTGCATTTTGGGGGTAACCGATTGTCATCAACAGCAACAGCAGATTCTAATCTATGCTCACGTTAATGAAGACGAGGAAGACGAGGAGGGCACGCTGTTGCTTGCTGTGACAGACGCGGATGGGAACAAGATGACGACCTCCGTTCATATAGGGCAGGACTATCATGAATGGCACCACCTCGTCTGGGCAATCTGCGACTCCGCGAACCACTCTGTCAGAGTTGAAATCAACGACGTATCCCACGAAGTCAAAATGGGCCTCCTCCGCAGCCCAAAACGCTTCATTCCGTTCACCTCCTATCTCTCCATCGGGGCACACAACAACCGCGGCACACCCACCGACTTCTTCAACGGCTCAATCAAAGGCCTCAAACTTTGGTCAGGAAAGGGACGCCGCAAAAAGCTCTGCGCCTATTGGAGAATGGACGAAGGCACCGGAGCGCACATCCTTGCCGATGCCACCGGAAAAGGGCACAACGGAGTCATCACCCGGGTCTGTGAAACCGCACCGCAAAAGACCACTCCGTTACGACGCCTTTCGACTTCAAAGCTTAATATGAAAAGGAGTAAGGACCTTTCGTGCAAGCATGCGTCATGGTCGTGCAGGAAGCAGCCCAACGTTACCGAAGATGAAATCGTCGAAGCGTCAAAGCAGAAGGTCCTCGAACGGCGCCTCTCTGTCGCAGACACATCTGATCACCGAATGCGGCTTTGCTTCTTAGAGGTATCTGCTGCAGAAAAGGGCGGCGCATTTCACGAAGAGCTCTTCGACTGTCTGCATGAAGAGGTGGTTCGTCTTAAACCGTTGCAATCGGCTTTTGAAGGGGACGGTGATTTTGATATTCCAGCCGATTGCTGGGATACTGTTCAGCCCGAAACCGTAAAATTGGCGTTGGAAAGAGCTTTGCGGTGTTGCGCTCTCCGAAGCCGATCCTGTCATGTGTTCCTTTCTCTATGGATTGGAGAGAGGAGGGTGAGTGTTATCCAGCTTTTGGGTCGTACTGCGTCTCATGTTGCTACCTTAAGCGATGCTGGGGAGCCGGTGTGGACGGGGCCGGTTCAGCTTGTAGGCGCGGCTGCAAAGCAACGTCATGTTCTTGCAAGGGGGATGGCGTCGTTGGATGCGTTCTTTTATAAGAATGGGATGGCAAGGTTGACAAAGAACCCTCCCACTGCAGGGGATTCAGCGTTGGCGCATTTGATGTATCGGATCAAAACGCATGATTGCGTAGAAGGGAGTTTGTCGTGCGCAAAGGACAGTCCGTTTGTGGTGGCGTTTAATCCAACGACGTTGCAGCATGTGCACTCAGCGAATGTGATGGCGCAGTCGTTCAAGATGGGTGAGCGTCTGCAAGGTGCGGTGCAGATACAAAAGATCTGGCGTGCGCATAGGAATAAGAGGATTGTGGCGGGGGTGTTGCAGCAGAAGAGGGAAAGGGGGCGGAAGGAGCAGCAGGCAAGTGCTTTGGAGCACGACAACCTATCTGAATTAGCCTTCAAATACTACACGCTATGGTATCACTACCAAAGTCCAGTGGCATGAAGTGGGGGGGAAGGGAAGGTGGGGGGATTTTTTTTTGCGATGTGTGTTGTGAGCAAAAAATTCTCCCGTTGTTTAGTTTGAAATTTGGAGGAAAAAAGTGTTAAAGTAAAGCGATCGATTCACATTTGACCGCTTTCCCCCCCCCTCTCTGTGAAGCAAATCAGCAAAATGAGAGGGGTATTATGTTCAGTAGTAACCCATTCTGTCAGTTTTCATTATCACTCTTTTTATTATTCTGTTCTTTCTTCTTTTGCTGACTAAAGGTATGAGGCTTACGTTCATCGTACCGATTTTCTTTTTTCTCTTTTGAACAATCCCATCATTACTTAAAGGTTTTCTCTAACCATCTTTTCTGCTGTTGGATGTGTATCATTAAACACATTCATTTTGGAATTTTTTCTTTTTTGTTTCAACTTCCATTTTCCTGTCCCGAACAACTATCTTTTAATGACGAAGAACCAGCCATCTTCAAACCAAGCGTGTCACAGCGTGATACCAATAGTGATAAATACGTGTGTACGAGAGAGTCACATTCGTCTTGAATGTGTTCTTAGTGAGGGTGGGCAAGATGACTTAACACGAGAGGCTTAGGGTCATCTTATAAACTTTTCTTTCTTTTAAGCCAACTTATTTGAAAAAGGTTTGGCCATTTACACGATTTGTTTTTGTTTTTTTTGGATCTGAAAGGCATCCTTTCATGTCGCTTTTATTCCTTGATCACACAGCATAACCACACCTCTCCCCACATTTGTAGATACAACAAATAACGGACCTTCCCCCATGCAATTGTCTCCCCTCCCGTGTGGTTTCCACATCACAGCAGTAGTGGTCACCCGAAAGTGTGTCCCCCAAGTGGTGCACATTGGTATTCGGCACTCGTCGCTGGAAACTTTTTCAGAACGCCTTGGGGCAGCGTTTGTGTTCATCACCAGCTCTTTCATTAGATGTTTACTTTTTTTGGAACATCAGGTCGAGAAAATCATCTTCCTGCTGCTTCCTTGACGTCTTCCTTGGAGGTGTGGGTGTGGTGCTCTCTTCTCTCTTCGGACAACTGCGGCGAGGCTCAACTCTGTCGAAGTACCCCACCCAACTCCATTTCATATTTTTTTAAATTCCTGTCTTCGTTGTATTTGTCGAACAGTGCAATCATCCCCTCTGTCACACTCATTCGACCGGAATAACATGATCTCAGGTGTTTCCTTTGGAAGGCCTATCTGAGTGGTCGGAGGAGGACTGAAGGTGCCTGAAACACGCACCTCCCGACTCTCAACGCGGAAAACCCCCTTCTTTTCTCCGTTCTCCGTTCCGCCAAGAATTCCACGGTATTCCCACCATCTATGAGGCCCATCCCCACCATTCCATGCTGCCAAGCCCCTCCTTCACATGCGAGACAAAACCCCATTCCCCCCCACCCACCCCACTTTCCCCCCCCGTTGTCGACAACCACACCGATTTAAAAACAAACTTCTCTTTTTTTTTCTATCCCCTCCTCCGCAACACACTCTCCTCTCCTCTCTACAGGCCCCTTCCTCTCTTCCTCCCCCCTCCCCTTATCCCACTCCAATATGTCAACAGAGACTATATCTGCTGCTGATGAGGCAGCACAAACCGCCCCACCTAGCACTCTTGAGGAGGCTGTGCTGTTGATGGAGAAGCATCTGCCGGAGGGGGATGTATCGCAGAAGGTGTTGATGACCGATGATGATGATACTGATGGAGCTGCGGAGGATGACGGTCATGCTGCAGAACACTCTGATAGCAGTAGCTCTTCTGTGCAGAATGATAAAAGTATTGCATCAAAACCCAAAAAAAAGCGGAAGGTCCGCAAACAAACCATCCGCCGCTATGTCGGAGCAATCGGCGAAGCGCGGGAAGGCGTAATCCAATCATTATTAACCCTGACCTGCCCAAAAGGGCATTTTCTCAAAAAGGCGAACCGCGCTTTATACAAGGCCTCAGTATATACCACGGAGGATTCCCTTTCGATGGATGTTGTAATGAAATGCAAGGAATGTGTGTCCGGAGCACGTCGGGTTTGCGGATGGTGTTTTTCTCATGCATTTTGCAACGATCATGCAGAGCATTTAACACAATGCGTGGGGTCGGACTCTCTCCAGGTTAACACCATACTATGGGCAGAACGGACGAGAAACACTCTGAAACGACGGTTACTTCGATTATACAAAGAAAGCCTTGTACAGAACTCCACCACCACCACCACCACCACCACGGTTCCATTCTACGAAGGCACACAACGCACCGCATTTCGCGACCTTCTCCTCTCCATAGAAGAATCTCTGGAACGAATCGGGCTAGACATGCACACCGTATATGAAGATACATTGGTCCCAATGGAAGAAAGTGGCGGGGAAGGCGAAGGAGAAGGAGAAGGCGAAGGCGAACCCTACCACAGGGAGGACAGCTGGGAGCGGTGGGAGCGGGAAATGGGAAACCCTCCTGCGGTGGTTCCGGTCCCGGGGGGGCGGTTTATGGGGGTGGGGGAAGAGGAAGAGGAAGGAGAAGGAGAAGGGGAAGAAGCATCCCAAGAGGAGGTTGGGTCTGAAGCTGAGGTGCATAACGTTGAGGCATCTGCATCTCATTCAGAAGAGGCTGAAATGAAAGCGCAAAATGAGGACAAAAAAATGGCGGAAGATGGAACCAAAGATAAGTCAGACACCGAGGATGAGGTTAAGGCTGAGGTCCTAGTTGACGTAGAGATACCTCAGGAGGACAATGATGTCAAAGTTGACGCAAACACCACAGAGAGGATGTCGGAAGGAGGAGAAGATCTTGCAACTGAAGAGGTTAAGAAGGTTGCAGAAGGAGAAGGAGAGGTTAACCCTCAGGAAAGCAGATGAAGACAAAAAGCAGGTGACCAGCAATACGCAATACAAGCTTTTTTTTTTTGAAAGAGGGCACACCACATCCCCCCAAAAAAAAAAACGAGAAGAGAGAAAAGGTGGAAAGGTGAGATGTGGGAGGAAAATACCCCCTTTTTTTTCCTCTAAAATTTTTAAAAATGTCAGAGCAAATCTATCTCATCTCTGCCGGTCATATTAGTATCCATCCTAAAAAGCAGCCCAAAAAAGAAGGGGGGAAAAAAATTTAGTGGAAGCTCATCCTCTAGTATATGTATAGTGGAGTTCATCCTCGGGTGGCTACACTAATACAACCAAGTTTTCAAAAAGCCAAATTTTCAAAAAAAAAAATCCACCCTTTTTTGGGGGTTATCCAGAGTGTGCAACGCAATACAGATTTTGTTGGTTTGCTTTTTTTTAGCTTTCTCTTCCCAAAACTCCACTCTCAACACAAAAATTACAGGAACACACCTTACTTCCGCTCTCCCCCCCTCCTCCCATTGGAGGGGTACAAGGAGGAGGGGGTTGAACAAAGAAAAAAAAATGTCAACAAACTTTCCTCTTATGCAGTTCAGCCCTGGGGCGGCTAATCCCAATCCCAATCCCAACCCTCCTCCTGGGTCTTCCGGATTCCCTTCTGTCGATGCATTCAAGCAGCAGCAGATGAGACAGCAGCTTCAACACCATAGCCCCACCGAGAGCACTACCCCGAACCCTTTCAAAACGCAACTTCAACAGTTAAACATGGAGTTGGATGGGTTTTCTCGGAGAGTAGGAGGGGAGTCGCTTATATCCGCCCCAGGGACCAACGGAACGGGTATGGGGTATCGTGATAAAGACGATCTGAAGACACAGCTTGGTGGTTTGTCGAGCACGATGCAGCAGGTTAACACACATCTGGAGGTAGATAGGTTGGAGAAGAGGCAGATGCAGGATGAAATTGATAGAATGCAGGTCCAGCTTGCCGCAGCGAGACAGAGTAGTGTTGAAGCTGCGGCCGCAGCTCCGCAGGCAGGGCAGCTTCAGGAACAGCTCAATGCGCGTGGAGAGGAGATTGCGACTCTCCGTGAGGAAAAAGCGGTTATGAAAGAATGGCTTGACCGTGGGGTGAATGAATGCCGTAGGGTCGCTGAGGAGGTGCAACGTCTTCGTCGCGAGCTGGAAGATAATAGCGGGGAACGTGGCAGGCTTGGAGAGGAAAAGCAACACCTCGAGCAGATGCTTGAAAAGGTAATGTCCGAGGTGCGTGACACCCGAACCCAGCTGGACCATGAAAAGGGTGAGAAGCAAAGCGCGATGGATGATATGGTGAACGGTGCACGAACCATAGCGGAGTCCGCTGGGATGCTCAAACAAACGCAGGGTGAGGTCGAGCGGCTGACCGCTGAGGTGAGCCGCTTGATGGAAAGGGTGCGTGATACAGAGGAGAGTGAGATGCACCTTCGGACCTTGGTGAGCGGGTTACGGCGTACGGCGAATGGGTACCTTGCTTTTCATACTGCTGTTGAACAGGACCGGCTTGGTGATCTTATTGGACCAGCAACCGAAGCAGCAGACAGCAACGACGCAGCGGGAAGCGGCCCCCTCGCTAACGTTGTCGGCAACGGCAAAGCATCTCTCGCAGAACTCCAGGACGTTCTCCTCTCCCTCCGTGCCACTGTACGCGTCCGATTGGAAGATACCCAACAACGCTGTGCGGAGCTTGCACAAAAGGAGACCGCAAACGCACAACGCGCAGTAGACGGCGCAAAACTCATTGAACAAGACATCCGAGAGAGACATCAAATTGAAAAACGGATGCTCGAAGGCAAGCTCCAGGAGCTAGAGTACGAGCTCTCTGGGCTGTCCGAGAACAACGTCAGTTCCATGCAGAAGCTAAATGAGACGGAACAAGAGGCGCAAGCATTGCGCAGTCGGGTGTCCGAATTAGAGCAGGCAGGACCAACGAAGTTTGTCAGCCCTGCAGACCATGCGGAAAGGCATATGCAAGAGCTGGACCGGTTTGCAGGAAATGACGAAGAATTGGTTACCAAGCTCATTACTTTGCAGAGTCGATGCGCGAAGCTTGAGGCAAGCAATGCAAAACTCAAAGATAAAAGCAAAAAGCTCAAGGTCGAATGGGGCAAGGTCAGCGACACGAGACAGCACTGCCAGCAACTGGAGCTTGAGAAGCGCACGATGCAGGGCTACATAGAAAAGGTGGAGATGGAGAACGAGACCTTGAGGAGGAGGATGCACGGTGGCGGTGGCGGGGGTGGTGGTGGGTCAGGTGTCCGCACACACAGCCCCTCCAAAATGCACGAAGCCGAACAAAGCAGCGCCGCCTGGAGGGAATGGCAACGCACACAAAGCACCTTCGAAAGTTGGAAGGCCAACGCTTCGGGACACAGCTCACCTATGAAGCAGGGCAGCAGCATGCACCACCCGCATGCGCACGCTCACCACAACGCTTCTTATGCCAACTCCTCACAAATGGTGACACCACACATGGCCAACAGAGGCCCTTCTCCCTCACGTAGTGTCCCGCAGAGTGGTCCCTGGATGCCAATGTCATAGGATGAAGGTTAGGAGGTGAGTTGTAAGTTGGTAGCCTACCGAGAGATGTGAGGTTCAAAAACGGTTCTTCGAGGGTTTTTATAGAGTTTTTTTCAAAAAAAAAGAGGAATTTTTAAAATAAGGTGACTAAGCACGAGAGGCTTAGGATCATCTTATAAACTTTTCTTTTAAAAGGGTGTGAGTAGCCATAGGGGGCGTGTTCTTGTTTCCGTTTATGTACCTGCATGCAACCTCCCTCGTGGTAACGGTGTGCGTGTCAAACGAAGTGCTCTCTGGGGGGGTTCGATAATACGCGGAGAACCAATGACTGTGTCGGTAGATGAACGGTGAGGTGTTTGTACTTTCTCTTTTTGTTTTTGTACCGGGGTATGGTCGCCAAATCATCCCTCAAACAGGAGGACTTTGTGCAATCAACGAAACAACTTTACTTACCTACCCAACCCTACTATTTTTTTTCTTCTGACTGTAGCACCTTAATGAGTGGTTCGATAACCACAAGCGGAGACCCGTTTGCACTTTAACAACTTTATTTTTACGATTGGCAATCGATAACCTCAAAATATAAATAAATGCAAACACCTAATAGAGGTGGGGACCGGCCCTGAGAGTCTTTTACTAGGATTTTTTTTTTGTAAGAAAATGTAGATAATGTATTGAGAAACAGCGTTTTTTTTTTTGTTTTGTATAGATAAAGGCAGCCCCTCCGCTACGTTTTCAGATTTTTTTTGAGTTCTGTTGCGGGTGTTTTTTTTCACCCTGCGCCAGTGAGTCTTATCCAGGGATTCAGATTTCAAAATAGGGGGTCAGCTGTTTTTGTGCCCAAAAAATTTTCAGCACTGCTGACCAGGTACATTGGGAACATAGGGAACTGTATTTTTTTTTGCGAAGCAAAAAAAAAATCAAACAAATGGCGCCGCAGGCGAAAAAAAATATAGGGTACAGTGTAAAAATCTAGCTTTTTACAGCACAGAGTCACACATCGAATCCTTTTTTGCGGAGCAAAAAAGGAAATATGGCGCCGCAGGCAAAAAAAAATTGAGGTACAGCCTGGATGGTGCGGTCAGCAACCCAGTTCCCCATGGTACTCTCGTGGTTCAACCCAGGGCTGTTCCTTATTCTCGTTTTTTCCCCCAAAAATCGCTGGTTTTATTCTCGTTTTTTTCCTTTTTCTTTTATACCCGCAGAGGCAGTTTTTTCCAGCATTTTTGCCAGATTTGAGCCAATCCCGTTCTGTGGTGGGGGATATACGGAAAAATGGACAAAATTTTAGCGACTTAAATTTTCACAAAATATGAACCCGTACTCGTAAAACAAGGGTCATTTTCAGTCTGAAAACCCTTCAAACTGAAAATGAAATGAAAGTGAAAGTGTGCTGTTTTTGACTGGGAACAGGTAGCGCCGCAGGCGCACGGTACCCAACTTTTTTCTTTTCCTTTTTCCTTTTTCTCTGCTTTCTTTTGATTACGCGAGCTGATTGCTCTCCACGGTGGGGTCACATGTGTGCGCAAAAACACTCTAAAGAACCTACTATGAACTATGAGGTTCTCTGGTTTAGTCCGGTCTGCAAAAGAGAAAAAAACCACAAAAATATCCAAAAATCCCGGGACAAAGAACCGACCTTAGCGCAAAGCCTGCCGGAGGCAGCTTTTTATTATACATGGTCAAAATTCGGTCCCCAATACAGCTCAAGTTGGGGGCCTCCGGCGGAATGTGAGAATTCCTCGGTTATCCAACTGCAGAGTTCGGCACTTCATTGACATTTGCACCAGGCACGCGTGGTGCACGAATTATCAGTAACCTCAGTACATGTACAAAAGAAATGGCGGTCATGGCACCCAAAGCGAAGCCACGGTACGCAACATTTCTAAAAAATGTTGACATAAATGTGTCTGGCACTGTCGTCGGTAATTATCGTAAGTTTCCATAAATTTTCCTTCCCTGTTTTGCTAAAACGAAAGTTTCTGGCGAAGCCACGGTACGCAACATTTCAAAAAAATGTTGTTTACCATTGCATATTTTTACTGTCAAACACAGAAGAGCTACAACTACAGTGTACAGAATACCTTGTTCTTGCTTATTTCGCACATTTGGAGCATGGGACCCCAACATTTTTTCCCTGGTCACTTTTTTCTCAGACAGAAGTGCCTGAGAGTGCAGACAGAAAGCTTCTTTTTAGGCCTACACACCTTCCCCCTTAGGCGAAAAAAAAGTGCGGCAACCGCGAAAATTCCTTCAGTGCGGCATTTCCAAGATCTAAAATCCATTTTGGGAGGCAGATATAGGGAAAAGTCTGCGCCGCAGGCGGATTTTTTTTTTGGGGGTGGGAAATTTTTTTTTTTTCCCCACCCGAAAACCTGATCTTTGGCTTGTTTGCATACCACCCCGACCAGTGGTGTACAAAATTTTGGCTCCTAACCTAGTAGAAGCAGGCTAAAACCCAACGAAGGAAAAAAAGGAAAAAAAAAAAAGGAAAAAAAAACTCAAAAATCAGAATTCCTTGTTCTCATTCTCACTTAGGAACAGCCCTGGTTCAACCATGTTTTTTTTTTTTTTTTTTTTTTTTTTTTTTTTTTTGAAAATTTTCAGACTTCTGTTGCGCCGCAACAGAACTTTATACGGTAGCGGAGCCCCTGGATAAAGGAATGGATAGTGCGATAGGGTGGGCAAGAGAGGGAATTCGTTATTTTTTGTTAGTGCAAAAACAACGACGAAAAAAAGAAAGGTTTGTTCTACTTTGGCCAATATTAATTACCTCAAGCAGGATACTTAGGCGATTGTCGACACAACAAAACTATTTTTCTTCTCCAACCCGATTCTTTGTGAAAAAGTTGTCGAGGTCGATAGAGAGTTTTTATTGTTGCAAGACTTCACTCGTCAAAAGTATTGACGGTTCAAGTCTTACAGGTGGTTGGAATGGTGCAACTCTTTGTCTTGTCGAAGATGTGTATGCATAAGAGGTCACCTTCGTTCGTCATATTATTTTCTTTTCATGTATGGCATTGAAGTGTCTCTGGGGGTTCGATATCCCACGGAAGAACCAGTCGCCGATGAACGGTGAGGTGTGTGTGCACTTTCAACATTTTTTTTTAGTTTTTGGTTTTACCACTCCCAACCTCTCTCATTTTTTTTTTTGTATCCCCCCCCACAAAAGTAAAAAGATCCGCCTCTTCCCTCCCCCTTCTCCCATATTTTTTTCGCCCAAATTAGTGACTCAGGGGTTGTGCCCCATTGTAGCGTATCCCACACTGCGAAACGGGCAGAGTACCCCCAACCGGACCCTACATCACACAGGATTCGCGTCCCCTGTGTTTGCAATGATCCCCGTTTCATCTGATGAGTGGAAGCGGGAGTAGCACAATATCAGATGTAAACCACGAAATGGATTGTAGGTCTGCATGGTTTGGGTGTCCACCCCTGCAAAAGTCCATTGTTCACGAGAGGGCTTTGTATTTCAACTCTACTTATATTATAGGCAGCTCCCATATAATGTACAGTTTCCCCTCGCCGAACATTTCAACTACAATCCCCCCTCCTAGCAGGTGAACCACCACCCACAAAAAACCCCCCCCCCAAAAAAAAATGTGGTTCTCAACACAACACCAAAGGCGATGGTGTTCCTCCCCCTCCTCCACCACCACAGCACCACCATCTTCCGCAACGCGCGCAGAGGCAGCACCGGAGCAGCACACTTCCACTGCCGAGAGGGGTTCCGCCTCTGTGGAGTCCTCCTCCTCCCCCTCTTCCTCTTCCTCCCCTTCATCCTCTGACATCTCTACGGACACTGTTGCGTCTTCTTCCTCTTCTGCTTCTGCTGCTGCACCTGTATCATCACTGCGTCATGGTCGTTCCGTGCATGACGGAGCAGGGTACTGCCTGCAACCAGGTGACGACCAGCTCTCGAAGAAGGGATACTACCACGGCATGACCCGGAAGCAGCGTGTCTTCTCAAAGTTGATGTTCCGTGGTCTTCCCCTCTTGGTGGTGTTCTACTGGGTCAGCAAGTTCCGTGTGCGTGATGCTGATATCCACCACATGAAGTCCAAACAGAGTGCAGAAAGAAAAGCCCCAGCACCGCTTATCGACAGAAACAAAGCGTTTGGGGTCTGAAGGGAAAGGGGGAAAATGGGGGGGTGGGGAATGTCTTCGAAGACAAAAGAAAGGTTTGGTCGGTGGATGGTGTATGCATTTCTCTGTGTGCAGCTTAAAAGGTGTTTGGTGGGTTGGCCAAACAGCTTTGGTTGTGATGGGATGAGGTTGGGGGGTGTTTGGGAGGGTGTGTGAAAGAATGGAGAAATATCCCAAAATATTGCTGAAGCAATCGAAAATGGGGTGGTAAAGAGAGAAAAAAAAAGCTGTTTTTCTTTTTTTTGCTAACCGCAACTGCATCATTCCATGCCCTAATGGCTTCAAAAAAGGGGAGCATTACGTTACGTAGAATCCTGGGGTGATTGCATCATTGTCTCATCAGGTCTTATTTTTAAAACACATTTTTGGTCTCCCAAAGGTGGGTTTTGGACGGATTTTCTCGGTGATTTGTGCCTCAGTCTCAGAGCTAAAAAAAAGTGGGGAAAATGTGTGATTTGTTGACACATTTAACATCCTCTGACCCCCCTTACAACCTACTCCTCCTTACCACCAACAAATAAGGACAAAAGACAAAGAACCATGTCAGGACTGGACCCCCAAGCACAGCCGCCAGCAGCAGCAGGCGCCGACGACACGCAGATGGCCTCGCTGTCTATCAAGTCGTATCTCGATGCTACTGTTGTCCCCGTCCTGCTCCAAGGTCTTGCTGAACTGACGAGAGTTCGCCCTGAGAACCCTGTGGACTACCTCGGTATGCAACGCTTATTTCCTTCAAAGCTTCACGCTTTTTTGGTTGTTTGGGAGACACACAATGGTGCCAAGGTTCTATGATATGCACGGAACCACCCTGCCTGTGTCATATTGTTTTCCGTGCAATGGGAAAACGTTTTGCACTCGAAACTAGGGCATCTTACTGTGAGTGAACTTCATAATTATTCTGATCTGCATTTTTTTTTAGGTACACTGTCACAGGGCTTTGTATTTCAAGTCAACTTTTTTTTCTTCTTCGAAATTCGCGAAACACACACACACACACATCCTTTTTTTCAGGGAATTACCTTCTGAGGAACAACCCCAGGAAGAACTTAACTGTGGACCAATCGCTGAACCCGTGAGCAACGGGGGTAAACGATGATTTTGCAGAACAGCATTTTTTTTTTCTCAAATGCAGCTGTAAAAAAGGGAGGGGCTGTTGGGGCAACGAACTTTGCAAAACAAAAAAAAAACAAGTAATTTAGTACTCCCCCCCCATTGGGTGATGGTCGACACAACATTAACCACTCCCGAAACACCTTAGATTTGAAGAGAGAGAAAAAAGCAAAAAAAAAGCTCGTGTATATTTATACGAGACGCAAAAGAGACGGGGGGGTGAAAGTGCAGATCCCAGCTTCGGTTGATTTCTCGCAGCTCTTTTTTTTTTTTTTAACCCTATAAGAGCCAAGCCATATTTTCAAGCCACTTTTGAGTTTTGGTTTTTGGGGCTCTCCTACCGGTAAAGGGACCCCAGATGCAAATTTTTGATCGTACCTGGCCGCAATTGAAAGATTTTGAACACGGCTTTCAATTCCATATTTTTAAGTTTTTTTTCGAAAAAAAATGTTATCCCCAAAATGAGGTGAGCATAAAATCCACTTTTTGGTTTTTTACTAATTCGGCCGGCCGAGGAAAAACACGTAAATTATTTCTGTCCGAAAATGGCGTTATTTGAAAGATTGATCACAAAATCTTTTCAAAGAAAAAAAAATCGAGCAAAAAGTCCTAGTAGAACCCAACTTATATGAGTGCAGCTCTGTTAGCAGCCATGTCTAAAACTGATTTCCTTAACGATTTACACTGAAACATGGCTAAAAACGTAAAAAAGGGGCGATTTTTCACAATTTGGGCATCTCCTGAGGTCGAAAGCCCCCAGAATGGGTCGGAACGACCCTGTGACCCGAAAATCCATGAAAAAAGCACCCCGAAATACGAAAAAACAGTGAAAATTCGGCTTACTGTGTGCTCTGCATAGGTCGTGTGTGTGGGGTGTTTTTGTGGTTTTGGTGGCAACTCGCCCCAGCATCCAAATGGCAAACAGATGCACAAAGGTTTTCGATTTTTGCTTATTTTAAAAGATTTGAATCAAATAGTTTCCCCATAAACCAAAGGATTTTCACGAAAACAAGCAGAACCATTATCAGATCATGATGACCCTTAGCCATAACCATGTCCTTCGGGTCGAAAGGGTGCCTCTTGGGTGGGTAGCAGTCCACAGATCCCAAGTGCAATCAGATGCGTAAAAGTTTTCGATTTTTGTTTCTTTTGAAAGATTCGTGTCAAAATCTTTGAAATATATAAAAATATTTTAACGAAAACGAGTAGAACCTCATACAGAGCATGGGGTGTCATTGAGGAACCAGAATAGGGGGTGCTCGTCCAAAGGGCTTTGAAAAGTGGCACGACTCCCCCCAGCATCGAAAGTATTATCTGATGCATAAAAGTTTTCGATTCTTGCTTCTTTTGAAAGATCGGTGCAAATTCTTTCCACATAAAAAAAATGTTTTTACGAAAATGAGTAGACCCTATGTCAGAGCACGTTGTCCTACAGATTTTAGAATGTGGGGGGGTCACAGGGGTGCCCACACCCCCACCCCGCCTCCCCCCAGCATCGAAAGTAATATCCGATGCATAAAAGTTTTCGATTCTTGCTTCTTTTGAAAGATCGGCGAAAAATCTTTCGAAATATATAAAAATATGTGTTCACAAAAATGGGTAGAACCCGACTAAGGGCTTGTAGGCATTGGGTATCGTGAAAGGTACATATTTGGGGTGTGGGTGAAAAAACGTCACTTTTGGTGAAAGTAGCACCCCAGCCCCCAGCACCGAAAGTAATATCCGATGCATAAAAGTTTTCGACTCTTGCTTCTTTTGAAAGATCGGTGCAAATTCTTTCCACACAAAAAAAATGTTTTTACGAAAATGAGTTGAACCTGTCTAAAATCATGGCGTCATTTCGAAAGCCATTAAAGTGGCCCTTGGCTCTTATAGGGTTAAACTTTTTTTTTTGTCTCTGTTCCTTCAGTTTTGTTTATGACCATCTCCCCCCCTCTTGTTTCTAGTCGTGCGCTGCAGAAATTGGCAGAAGAACGTTGTAGGTGCCGCCATTTCAGCAATAGGGGAAAAAACACTCCCCCACCTCCGGATTGGTTGTGGAGCAGGGTGGAGGACAGACCATGCCTCTCACTCTCTCTTTTTTTAGGTAGATTTTTTCCTTTTTCTAATTGTCCCTCCTCTCTCCCCACCCGACTCTCTAGCGGAGAGACTACAAAACAAAAAAAGCGATTTTTGAATTTTTTGTGTTTCGGTCCCGAAAACATTTGCCCGCAAAAACACCCAAACATATTCCAAAGATTGGAGGAAGGGGAGGAACACAGCACAGCGGCTTACACAATACATAGCCCACAATGGATGTGCCCCAAAGCCAGGCAGCATCTAATAAAGAGTATTTGGACACACATGTGAACCCTGCACTGTTGCAGGGAATTGCGGAGCTGACCCGAATTCGCCCAGAGAACCCTGTTGATTATCTTGGTATGTTCGAATCCTACGGGCTTTGTATAATATGATGGCTTTGTATGGGTTAATTATATTGATTGCAATGTAAATTGAACCACGGCCCTCTCTTTTCTTTGGGTCGGGTTGGAGCAGAGAGGTTCACCGAGAGGTTGAGGATGTATTTCACAATCTCTCCATTTTTGTCCGTTTTGTGGGGTGGGGTGGATAAACACAAAAGGAAAAAAGTAGGGATATTGGTGTGGCCGAAAGGGGGTGCTATTTTTGTGCTACTTTCTGCTATTTTGGGGTCGTCGGCCACACCAGATATGGTGTATTGCTTTTGTTAGGGAAAACAAACTTTCGGTCTGCGTGCGCGTCCTGCGTGCCTGGGTTTTTTTTGAGATTTTCAAAAAAAAAGTTTTTTTCAAAAAAAAGTTTTTTCTGTGGAAAGGCGAATACCGACCCCCCTGCTACCCCCGTCTCCCCCAAAAAAATTTTCCCATGGAGAGCAATCGGCTCGCGCAATCAAAAGAAGGCAGAGAAAAGGGAAAAGAAAAAAAGAAAAAAGTTGGGTACCGTGCGCCTGCGGCGCTACCTGTTCCCTACACTCCTTTATTTTTAAACATGATGTACTTATTTATGTACAGTGTTCATTTTCTTTTGAGTATGACTCCACATCCCTTCTCCCTCACGGATAAAGATCAATTAGGATACCATGGGGCACACCTGCAAGCCTGCCGCAGAGAATAATGAGCTGCTGAACCGTCTCCACCCTCGCTGTGTGAGGGCACCCCCTCCGAGGACATAACCGTCCTGGTTTTTCATTTTTACTCTTCTCTGTGGTCACTGAACCCCCACCGCACTACAATACCATAGCTTTCTTCAGTACATTAGTGTTTCCAGTAAAACACTACAATTTCATGCCAAGTTGGGTTTTCAGACTGAAAATGACCCTTGTTGAGTACGGGTTCATACTTTGTGATAATTTGAGTCACTGAAATTTTGTCCATTTTTCCGTATATCCCCCACCATAAGCCGGGATTGGTTCGGAAATGCGGTATCCTTACTAAAACCAGAGGAATCTCGTAGTTCCTAGTAAGGGTACTTCAGTGTATTTTTGTACACACATGTGACCCCACCGTGGAGAGCAATCGGCCCGTGCAATCAAAAGAAAGCAGAAAAAAGGGGAAAAGAAGAAAAGGAAAAAGTTGGGTACCGTGCGCCTGCGGCGCTACCTGTTCCCAGTCAAAAACACCATAATTTGATCTGAAGTTGGGTTTTCAGTCCTGAAAATGACCCTTGCTCACGAGTATGGGTTCATATTTTGTAAAAAAATAAGTCACTAAAATTGTTTCCATGTTTCCGTTTTTCCCCCACCACAGAACGGGATTGGCTCGGAAATGCCACAAAACACTGTTTTCACCCCCTTATACACAGCTGTCTGAGGTGCGTTTTTTTGGTCCCAAAACACGATTTTTCAGATTTTTCCCCCAAAAGTTAGCGCGAAGCCTGTTCTCACTCCATGAAAGAAGAACAATTTGAAAAAAACTTTTTTTTAAAACAAACTTTTTTTTGCCTGCCTGCCTGGGTTTTTCTGGGGGACGTCCCGACGCGCACGCAGACGAGAAGTTTGTTTTCCCTTACACCTTTTTTTTGTCAATCCAAAAACCCTCCACAGGGAATTACCTTATCAGACATAGCCGCAGAAACCCTCCCGATGTTCCCTCGCCTGGTTCATATTGAGAGCTGACAAAAAAAAAAAGCTACTCACGAATGGTTGTATTTTGCCATACATTACCCTTCAAAGAAACTGCAGAATATAGCCTTATTATAGAACCAGGCACTCCGCTAGGTACTAAAGTTCTGTTGATTGTCAACAGAACTTTTTGAAAATGGGGAAAAAAAGAAAAAAAAAAAAAGTTCTGCTGAGTGGTTCAGACCCGTTCTACCTGTCAAAAAAGCTCAGGAGAAGAAGATATGGAGAGGTGAGTGCTCAAACGTCCCAAAAAAGTCAAAACCGGGCGTTGGTAAAAAAAAAAGTTGCGTACCGTGCGCCTGCGGCGCAAGCATGTACCCCACCAACGTGGACCATCAACAGAATATTTTCAAAATCGGGAATCCTAGCGGAGAGCCTGTATAGAACACAAAAAACAAAAAAAAAAACAAACAAACGTAGAGTCTCAAAAATGAGTGTAGACTACATAAGGCCCTCTCTCCTGCATCCCCTCTTTTATGTGTCCCTTCATAGATTTATTTGCCCAAAAAAAACCTTTTACAACGCTTCGTGTGTATATTTGCGATTGGAATTTTTTTTTTTTACACAAATTACCAGGGCGTTCGCTATCGCCATCGTTTTTTCCTGATCGTGGCGAAATGCCAAAAAACCCGAAATTTTTGCTTTTTTACTAGTGCTTAAAATAGGTCAAAAAAATTTTCCGCCGGAGAGAAGCTAGTTCGTGGGGGGTGAATCCCTGGTACTGAGTGGTCAAAAAAAATTTGCGATTTGCGCGTGATCCCTTCCCCAGCACAAGTGCTATTACAGCTGCACTTTCCTGATACTAAAACCAGCAAAACGATGGAGAATTTCATCAATCCCCCCTCACTGAGGGTCTCTTTGTGTTGTTTAATCAAACAGATGTACAAGAGAGAGGCATCTGTCATGTGAGACTTCATCCTTATTTTGATTATTTTCAATAAACTAAAACGTCTCTCTGCCGTTGAAGGTAGAGTTGACACGAGTAGTGACACCTTCTATAACAGGGGCTTCAGCAGACTGCAGGATTGAGGAGCGGGAGTGCTGGGGAAACTTCCTCTCACGGCAGGCGGGTTTGCGGAACAGTGGACACCCCTCTGCGACCCCCCCTCCGGGGGGGTCGACAGGGTGGTGGGGAGAAATCTCTCTCTCTTTATTTTTTTTTCTCCCCTTTTTTTTTTTATTTATTTATTTATTTATACAGGGTTTCGCCCCGGTGGGGCGAAGCCCTGGGGCGAAATAAAATGTCATTTTTTCAGGAAAAATTTTTTTTAACGAAAAAAAATATTTTTCGCCCCGGGGCGAACGCCCTGCAAATTACGCAGCCTTCCGAAGGAGGCTGTGTAGGGCATGGTAGTGTGCCTGCTGATAGTATTTTTTTGAAAAGGGTTTCTACAGAGCAACATCTCTTGGGGAGTTTTGATAACACAGAGTGTGGCTGTGTTTCAGAGGTTTGTACTGTCATCTTTTTTGGTTTTTTTTTTGTTTTCTTTTCCCTCAACACTTGGCAGGATACTACACAACACACAAAAAAGGTTGCAAAGATGGTCAACGTGTCCCGCCGTCCTTGGAAGGAGACGAAAGAGAACAAACCCATCAGCCGTCTCAATGCAACCAAAGAAGCGAAAACCTCATACGCAATTCGCCGCGAAAAACAGCTTAAAATTGACGCCGTGAAAAAGCTGTCGAAGGAACTTAAAGTGGACGCTGACGCGCGCAAGGAACAGCAGCGCAAACAGGCGGAGGCTGTGAAGAAGCAGAAGGAAGAGAACCTGGTCAAATCCATGACAGTTCAGGTTGTGAAAAATACGAGAAAGGTATGCGTTCTCTTTGGAAAGCACACAAAAAAAAACGAGGTCAAGAATTTCCATATTATCTTCTAATCCACTTTGAAAACCCATCAGCCTGACGGACTTTTGTGTCTACATACAGCCCCCGTTTACCTAAAAAACTTGGCTCGAAGTTGTATTCTCGAATTCTTGTCTATACCAAGATAAAATTTTTGTGTACAGAACCCATCCTCAGACAGATTGTTGATGCTACGGTACAATGAAAATACTAAATGCAGGACTGACACAATTATAGCAATACTAATAATACACACACACACACACACACTTTGGGGCCATATTCTGCGCAAGAATTACCCCCTATTCGTTATCAAACACACACACACACACAACCCACAGATCAAGCGCATGGGGAAGAGACAATTGATCAAATCGCGTTTCTACTTGAAAACCCACCTTGCCTCCGCATCTGCGACAGCCGACCGTTAATAATGCTGGCTTTTTTTTTGGGGGTTTTTGTGAGGGAGTTTGGGAGGGGGGCCTTTTTCGAAATCAGAAAAGGGACATTAAAAATTGTGTTTCCCTTTTTTTTGGTACCACCTATAACTGCAGTGGGTGGAAATAACCTCGGGTGGCATCGTTGGCAATCATTTAGCTGGATTGTTTCAGAACCATACAGCGATTTTCAACACAATCACAGAACCCCCATCTCGGTGGGAGACTGTGAATACTGCAGCAAAATCACCCCTCCCAAAACAAAACAAAAGTTAGTAGACAGCTACACTATTCCAATAAAATTTATTTCTTTTACTTTTTTTTTTTTTTTTTCTTTTTTCTTTTTCATCAATAGGTCGGGAGGGACCCAGGTGGTGTGATATCAGTCAGTACTCTAGCCAAAAAAAAATTTTTTTTTTGAGATCCCAAACTTGGTTTTTCATAATCAGGGATCACTTTTTTTGGGGGGCATTTCCCTCTATCCTTTTCCTTTTTTTTCAATTTTTGTTTTTTTTTTTCTTTTTTTTTTTTGCTGTTTCCGTCTTCCGTTCTTTTTGTGTCCTTTTTTTTTTTATTGCGTTTCTTTGTCCCCAAAACCGACAAACGGCTAGGATCGCGAAGCAGCAAAGTAGAAACATTCTCTTCCACCCCATTACCTTCTTCCATTTGAAAACCCCCACCACCACCCCCCATTCTCTCCCTTGGGGTGACAAATACGTGACTCTACCTCCTCCCACATATCGCGTATCGATACGATAAAACGTAAAAGATATGAAAAGTTGGTGCAGAAATCCAATAAAAACGCAGTACGCGACAATTTACGCAAGAAGTACGCAATTAAATATGGGGTTTTTCAGGAGCACCAAGAATACGTATTTTTGTCACCCCCTCCCAGCCCTCCCCTCTCCACTTTTCACTACCAAATTCTCAAACCAGGTGCGACAGCTGCAATGTGGGTCTACGTGGTAGGCGCAACATTGCTCATTGCTGGCGTTACGGCACAAGATGAATGTGTTGTGAACAGCGTAACCTGCCAGGCAGGGGGGCAGACGTGCGTCGACCCCGATCTGGCCAAAGCAGGGGACTGGATATGTCGCTGTGTGTTGCCTTTGGTGGGGGAGGGGACGGCAGCGGTGGCTGTGTGCACCTACGATGAATGCTGGGAAAATGAAGCCACCTGCTCCGCTGTGGGGCAGGTGTGTGCCGACGCTAACGACGCAGAGACGTCGCTCAACGACTGGAAGTGCCACTGCCCTCCTCCCCTCACAGATTCCGCCCTCCTCGGCCCCGCCACCTGCGCCTTCGAAGGGGAGTGTGCCACACAGCATGCCGTCTGCACAGCTGCCGGACAGACCTGCCACGATGCCGATACAACCACACCCGACACGTGGCAGTGCTTCTGTGTCTCCCCCACCGCAGGCACCCTCGGCAACCAGGCCCCCGCTACCTGCACGCTCGACGAATGCATCGCAGTGTGTCCAACCTGCGCAACACCGACGGTCAAATCCTTGCACACCTGTACTGCGGCGCAGCAGGATTGTCTCGACCCGAATAAGTCTCCGGAGAGCCTTGCAGACTGGGAGTGCAGCTGCCGTGCACCTGCGGTGGGTATGAAGGTAAACGGCGCGGCAACGTGTGGTGTCGATGAATGTGCAGATGCAGACATCAAAAGGGTGTGCGAAGACGCAGGTCAGTTCTGTGTGGACGACAACACCGCGACTGGCAGTGTTGACGACTGGGTGTGCAGGTGCACAGCACCCAGTGTAGGTGCTGCTAACGGGCGTGTTGCCGTGTGCATGTTAGAGGAGTGCCAGGATGAGGCGGTCTTCAAGATATGCAGCGATGCTGGGCAAGAGTGTGAAGACCTCGACACCACGACTACCGGCAACTGGGAGTGCAAATGCCCAGCACCTGCAACTGGAAGTGCAGTGGCAGGTGTGGCGACATGCAACTACGACGGTGAGTGTGGGGATGCTGCCATTGCGAAGGTGTGCACTGATGCCAAACAGACGTGTGTGGACACAGACAAGGCAACACCAGACACGTGGATGTGCAGCTGTGTTGCACCCTACTCTGGTGCAAACAGTGTCATGGCACCAGCAACGTGCACAATTGACGAGTGTGTGGCAACATGCCCGACCTGTGCACAGAACACATGCCCTGTTGGCCAGACATGCAAAGACAGCGACACTTCGTCCACCAGCCTGAACGACTGGTCCTGCACATGCGATGTGGGAACAGGGACTGCTGCTGGTGCTGCGGCTGTGTGTGTTCTGGACGAGTGCATTGTGCAAGGCACCACGTGCACTGCAAGTTCGCAGCTTTGCGTGGATCCCAACACGGCTGTGTCCTCACAGGGCGACTGGGTGTGCAGATGCCAAGCACCTGCTTCTGGTGAGGCTGTTGCTGGAGCAGCTGCCTGTACGGTGAACGAGTGTGACGCCAACGGGAAGACGTGCACAGATGCAGGACAGGTCTGCTCGGACCAGAACACTGCCTCTGCAAGCCTGAACGACTGGACATGCAACTGTCCAGCACCTGCAACGGGGATGATGTTCACAGGAGTTGCGACATGCACGTACACAAGCGGCTGTGCTGATGCAGCGAAGCTTGCAGTGTGCACTGGAGCAGGTCAGCTGTGCCTGCCTGGGGATGCAAGCGTTCCAGGTGACTTCGCGTGTTCGTGTCCTGCACCGATGACTGGTGCGAACGGAGTGAATGCAGTGGCAGTGTGCACCATCAACGAGTGTGACGAGGTGTGTGCAACCTGTGCACGCACAAGTCTTGCAGTGTCGAACACGTGCACATCTGCTGCACAGACCTGCACAGACCCTGATGTTGGCGTGCTCAGTGACTGGTTCTGTTCGTGTGCAGCACCCTCCACCACAACTGCAGTGGGTGCTGCTGTGGTGAAGTGTGCATTGGATGAGTGTGTGACCCCATCTCAGAACGCTGGTGCACAAACATGTGAGCATTTCAAACGCTATACCACTCAAGGATGTGAATGCGCATGTGGATGGCAACTTCAAATATCTGGCGATGGTCCGGGAGTGCAGGACCCTTGCAACACAGCTTGCTGCAATCCTAACCAAGCAAGCGGGGGTGCTTGGTGCGTCGTTGCAGACACAGATTTCAATCGCATGAGCGCCACGTGTGCTGCGCTCGTCCTTCAACAACGGACGTGTACTTCGCCTGATGCACGCCCTCCTGCAGGATCCGTCGCCCCTCTCTACACTGATCAGTGTGCTGCAGCCGGGCAGCAGTGTGTGGATGTGGACACTTCTTCTGCTGTGCAGGGTGACTGGGAGTGCAGGTGTGTTGGTTCAGCTGGAACCAGCACACACGGTCCTGCTGTTTGTGGTATGTGTTTTTTAATTCATCTATTACAATGATACCCAACATCTTGGCACTGTAAAAATAAGCTGTACCCGATAGTCGGGTGCGCAACTAATAAACTAATTATATCTCCACACACTGCTGTGCAAGACCAGGGCATCGATGCAACGACTTGGTCATTCGCTACGTCGCGCCATACCTGGTGATACGCAACTGGTGCTCAGTTCAAATTCGGGAACTGGTAGAGCAGTTACACTTCAGGAAAGAAACAATAATTTGACAAACTTTGCATTGTCTTTGTCGAAAATTACTCACAACGAGGCTGCAGTGGAACGGTTACTATAACGTTGGTACCATACTCACTAAACAAAGGCGTCTCAGGAAACAGCTTTGGTGTCTGTACACGAGCGTCACCACCTTGCATGCGAAAACAATGGTTGAGAACACGAGACGGATCATCCGTGTGCCGTATCCCATCCTCAAGATTACTCCCTTGCACGGCTGTCCTGCTTTGGCATTCACTGTTTGTCACTGATCACAGCTTAGTTTACCATTCATGCCATATATTACGTTTGATATTCAATGTTAACCACCACTCACAGTATTGGACGAATGCGAATCCGTGAACGTGTGCGACAACGTTGGGCAAGAATGTGTGGATGTGGACACTTCCCCAACATCTGCGAATGACTGGGAATGCCGTTGCCTGACGGGCACTGGCACTGCTGTGGGTGCTGCCGCCACTTGTGGTATGTTTGGTGTTCCCCATTTATACTTTCTCACTTTCATTCTTCACAGTCTTTGACCCCAACGACGAGTGCGCTGTTGCTGCGAACGCAAAGGTGTGCAGCGATGTGGGTCAGTACTGCTTTGACGTCAGCACATCAACAGATGACGATTGGGAGTGCCGTTGCCAAGATCCGTACGTGCAGCAGGCAGCTGGTGTGACGAAGCCAGCAACATGCACCCTTGACGAGTGCACAGCTGTGTGTGCGACGTGTGCACGCACTGCCACTGTGTATGCCTGCGAAGGACAAACCTGTCTTGACGCATCGTTGCAGACTTTGAGTGACTGGTCGTGCACCTGTGTTGCACCTGCTGTGGGCACAGGCGCAACACAGCGTGCGGTGTGTGTGCTGGACGAGTGTGCGGATGTCAACAACAAGGATGTGTGTGTTGCAGCCCAGCAGGAATGTGTGGACGAGAAGCAGGACGAGGCGAACGTGAACGACTGGGCGTGCAGGTGTGTGTCTCCGAGTGTGGGTGCTGCTGTTGGGAAGGCTGCTGTCTGCACAACAGACGAGTGTCTCGATGCGTCGAACCTGAAGACTTGCAGTGATGCAGGACAACAGTGTCAGGATGTGGACATGACGAAGGCAGGGAACTGGGAGTGCAAATGCCCAGCACCTGCAACTGGAAGTGCAGTGGCGGGTGCGGCCATGTGCAACTACGACGGTGAGTGTGGGGATGCTGCCATTGCGAAGGTGTGCACTGATGCCAAGCAGACGTGTGTGGACACAGACAAGGCAACACCAGACACGTGGATGTGCAGCTGTGTTGCACCCTACTCTGGTGCAAACAGTGTCATGGCACCAGCAACGTGCACAATTGACGAGTGTGTGGCAACATGCCCGACCTGTGCACAGAACACATGCCCTGTTGGCCAGACATGCAAAGACAGCGACACTTCGTCCACCAGCCTGAACGACTGGTCCTGCACATGCGATGTGGGAACAGGGACTGCTGCTGGTGCTGCGGCTGTGTGTGTTCTGGACGAGTGCATTGTGCAAGGCACCACGTGCACTGCAAGTTCGCAGCTTTGCGTGGATCCCAACACGGCTGTGTCCTCACAGGGCGACTGGGTGTGCAGATGCCAAGCACCTGCTTCTGGTGAGGCTGTTGCTGGAGCAGCTGCCTGTATGGTGAACGAGTGTGATGCCAACGGGAAGACGTGCACAGACGCAGGACAGGTCTGCTCGGACCAGAACACTGCCTCTGCAAGCCTGAACGACTGGACATGCAACTGCCCAGCACCTGCAACGGGGATGATGTTCACAGGAGTTGCGACATGCACGTACACAAGCGGCTGTGCTGATGCAGCGAAGCTTGCAGTGTGCACTGGAGCAGGTCAGCTGTGCCTGCCTGGGGATGCAAGCGTTCCAGGTGACTTCGCGTGTTCGTGTCCTGCACCGATGACTGGTGCGAACGGAGTGAATGCAGTGGCAGTGTGCACCATCAACGAGTGTGACGAGGTGTGTGCAACCTGTGCACGCACCAGCCTTGCAGTGTCGAACACGTGCACATCTGCTGCACAGACCTGCACAGACCCTGATGTTGGCGTGCTCAGTGACTGGTTCTGTTCATGTGCAGCGCCCTCCACCACAACTGCAGTGGGTGCTGCTGTGGTGAAGTGTCTGCTGGACGAGTGTGCCGATACACAGATCTCGGGTTCTCCGAACGTGTGTGCTGCAGCCGGGCAGCAGTGTGTGGATGTGGACACTTCTTCTGCTGTGCAGGGTGACTGGGAGTGCAGGTGTGTTGGTTCATCTGGAACCAGCACACGTGCTCCTGCTGTTTGTGGTATGTGTTTTTTTGATAAATACGTAACTCAACTTCATTCATATTTTTCGGTCCTGGGCTGGATCTTAAATTGCATCCGGGGGTCTGTTCCTCCAGAATCTCTATGAAGGTGTTCACCGCTGGAACTGACGTCTCCTACCTGAGAGATTACAAAACTGGAGGCGAGGAGGGGTATGCGGGGCGTTTTGCCTTCAGGGTCATTTTTGTTTTTCAGCAACCCTGCCTCTTCTTTAAACTACTAGTGCATAGCCTTTGTCTTTCTTTTTGGCTATACGGGACTCTCCCCCTTGTTCTCAGGGTGCTGAATGTCCCTGCCCCCTCCCTATCGAAAGTTAAACCCTGGCAGGGTATATTGATGCTGGGCCGTGTCTTCCCCATGCTATGATGGGTGTTCGCACCCGGAGCATGAAACAGAGACAAACGGTCAGGACAGGCCTTCGGTTCTGCTACACCTCTAGCTTACGGTGTGCTGCCTGTAAGGACGTCCATGTAAATCCCTAAGACAAAGGGTGAGGCCTAACTGTCGGAACAGACATGGGAGGCCAAGAGAGAGGCGTTGTGACTCTACCCGCCCTCCCCATTTTGTGTTTTTGGGTTTCTGCTCTCTTGTCACTACTATCGTTTACTATAACGTTGGTGCCATACTAAACAAAGGAGTCTCGGGAAACAGGTTTGGTGTCTGTACACGAGCGTCACCACCTTGCATGCGAAAACAATGGTGGAGAACACAAGACGGATCATCCGTGTGCCGTATATCCCATCCTCAAGATTACTTACTTGCATGGCTGTCCTGCTTTGGCATTCACTCTTTGTCACTGATCACAGCTTAGTTTGGCCTTTATGAGCCATATATGAATTTGATATTCAATGTTAACCACCACTCACAGTATTGGACGAATGCGAATCCGTGAACGTGTGCGCCAACGTTGGGCAAGAATGTGTGGATGTGGACACGTCTGCAGCATCTGCGAATGACTGGGAATGCCGTTGCCTGACGGGCACTGGCACTGCTGTGGGTGCTGCCGCCACTTGTGGTATGTTGTTTTGCTGACGTTCCCGATTTATGCTTTCTCACTTTCATTATTCACAGTGTTTGACCCCAACGACGAGTGCGGTGTTGCTGCGAACGCAAAGGTGTGCAGCGATGTGGGTCAGTACTGCTTCGACGTCAGCACATCAACAGATGACGATTGGGAGTGCCGTTGCCAGGATCCGTACGTGCAGCAGGCAGCTGGTGTGACGAAGCCAGCAACATGCACCCTTGACGAGTGCACTGCCGTGTGTCCGACGTGTGCACGCACTGCCACTGTGTATGCCTGCGAAGGACAGACCTGTCTTGACGCATCGTTGCAGACTTTGAGTGACTGGTCGTGCACCTGTGTTGCACCTGCTGTGGGCACAGGCGCAACACAGCGTGCGGTGTGTGTGCTGGATGAGTGTGCGGATGTCAACAACAAGGATGTGTGTGTTGCAGCCCAGCAGGAATGTGTGGATGAGAAGCAGGACGAGGCGAACGTGAACGACTGGGCGTGCAGGTGTGTGTCTCCGAGTGTGGGTGCTGCTGTTGGGAAGGCTGCTGTCTGCACAACAGACGAGTGTCTCGATGCAGCGAACCTGAAGACTTGCAGTGATGCAGGACAGCAGTGTCAGGATGTGGACATGACGAAGGCAGGGAACTGGGAATGCAAATGCCCAGCACCTGCAACTGGAAGTGCAGTGGCGGGTGTGGCGACATGCAACTACGACGGTGAGTGTGGGGATGCTGCCATTGCGAAGGTGTGCACTGATGCCAAACAGACGTGTGTGGACACAGACAAGGCAACACCAGACACGTGGATGTGCAGCTGTGTTGCACCCTACTCTGGTGCAAACAGTGTCATGGCACCAGCAACGTGCACAATTGACGAGTGTGTGGCAACATGCCCGACCTGTGCACAGAACACATGCCCTGTTGGCCAGACATGCAAAGACAGCGACACCTCGTCCACCAGCCTGAACGACTGGTCCTGCACATGCGATGTGGGAACAGGGACTGCTGCTGGTGCTGCGGCTGTGTGTGTTCTGGACGAGTGCATTGTGCAAGGCACCACGTGCACTGCAAGTTCGCAGCTTTGCGTGGATCCCAACACAGCTGTGTCCTCACAGGGCGACTGGGTGTGCAGATGCCAAGCACCTGCTTCTGGTGAGGCTGTTGCTGGAGCAGCTGCCTGTACGGTGAACGAGTGTGATGCCAACGGGAAGACGTGCACAGACGCAGGACAGGTCTGCTCGGACCAGAACACTGCCTCTGCAAGCCTGAACGACTGGACATGCAACTGCCCAGCACCTGCAACGGGGATGATGTTCACAGGAGTTGCGACATGCACGTACACAAGCGGTTGTGCTGATGCAGCGAAGCTTGCAGTGTGCACTGGAGCAGGTCAGCTGTGTCTGCCTGGGGATGCAAGCGTTCCAGGTGACTTCGCGTGTTCGTGTCCTGCACCGATGACTGGTGCGAACGGAGTGAACGCAGTGGCAGTGTGCACCATCAACGAGTGTGACGAGGTGTGTGCAACCTGTGCACGCACAAGCCTTGCAGTGTCGAACACGTGCACATCTGCTGCACAGACCTGCACAGACCCTGATGTTGGCGTGCTCAGTGACTGGTTCTGTTCGTGTGCAGCACCCTCCACCACAACTGCAGTGGGTGTTGCTGTGGCGAAGTGTCTGCTGGACGAGTGTGCCGATACACAGATCTCGGGTTCTCCGAACGTGTGTGCTGCAGCCGGGCAACAGTGTGTGGATGTGGACACTTCTTCTGCTGTGCAGGGTGACTGGGAGTGCAGGTGTGTTGGTTCATCTGGAACCAGCACACGTGGTCCTGCTGTTTGTGGTATGTGTTCTTAGGATTTGGTTTTTTTTGCCTCCTCTCCTAACCACCCAAGCATTGGATGTTGTAAAGGAAATGGAACCTTCACCCTCTCTGGGTGAATTTATTGAGGAGGCAGAACGTTTTTGCTTTTCCCCGAGGGAGAGATTTGACTCGCCCCTTCCCTGCAGAAATAGCAACTCTCATTAAAAACTGGCGACTTAATGTTGCCTACCCACCAAGAAACATATTTTTTTTGCGTACTGCGACGAGGAGATATGTAAACCCCATCTCTCCTATTCCCTGCAACGGTCCAATACCCCAGAGCTCATCCCCTAATGGCCCTCCCGCCGTGACCTACAAGAAAAACGCTGTCCGACACCCCCTTCCTCTTCGCACTCTTAGCTTCCCGCTTTCCACCGGGTTTTAGACCTGGCTGGGCAGCGGGCTTGGCAGCGGGCTTCGCAGCAGCTTTGACAGCCGTCTTGGCCCTTCTCCGCCTGTTGGCTTCTTGAGTCTGCTCCTCTCGCTCGCGCTAGCGGTAGGCAACGACTCGTGAAGCCTCTACACTGTTCACCTGGCTTGCCAGGTTTTGCAGTTCGACACTGTGCTGACGACGATGGTACTCAAGGAGGAGGTGGTGGTTTGTCCTGGCTACCTGTTGTGCCTCTTTGTGGGCTGTGTCTGTGCATATCACCGTGTGTTCGAGGTAGTAGGCAGTTGCCAAGGCTGCATGCGCTTCGGTCTTTGGCGAGCGTTGGTGCTTCTGCGCGGCTTTTGAGCGCCTCCCCTCGACTGTGTGGTCTGAGTCGCGTAGAATACTGCGTACTAGGGCAGAGTCAGTGTTTGGGAGCCCTGCACTGCCCTGTGCTTGTGGGTGTCTTTCGTGGCTCCCTCTCAAGCATGGCTGTTCGAGTGAGTAAACAAATTACGCACAAAAAGTGACTTGGAGTCGCGATGTACTGTTGGGAAAATGGTGTCGCAACACACAAAGCATAGGTGCTGTCTCACTGGCGATCGGGAATAAACACTCCCCCAGTGGTCTCCCAAAGGTTCGCGTGTCTCCAGATCTTCCCAACAATCGTAGACGAACTGGAGAATGTAGATTGTCTGCTTGTGATTACCTTTCCATTGATTACAGATTCAAATTTCTACTTTATTTTATTCCCATAATAAGCCCCCTCAGTAACCTACGTAACTAATGTTGTTCGGCATTATGATCCTGCTTTGACTTTTATTTTCATTACATCACAAACACAGTATTGGACGAATGCGAATCCGTGAACGTGTGCGCCAACGTTGGGCAAGAATGTGTGGACGTGGACACGTCTGCAGCATCTGCGAATGACTGGGAATGCCGTTGCCTGACGGGCACTGGCACTGCTGTGGGTGCTGCCGCCACTTGTGGTATGTTTGGTGTTCCCCATTTATGCTTTCTCACTTTCATTACTCACAGTGTTGGACCCGAAGGACGAATGTGGTGTCGCTGCGAACGCAAAGGTGTGCAGCGATGTGGGTCAGTACTGCTTCGACGTCAGCACATCAACAGATGCCGATTGGGAGTGCCGTTGCCAGGATCCGTACGTGCAGCAGGCAGCTGGTGTGACGAAGCCAGCAACATGCACCCTTGACGAGTGCACAGCTGTGTGTCCGACGTGTGCACGCACTGCCACTGTGTATGCCTGCGAAGGACAAACCTGTCTTGACGCATCGTTGCAGACTTTGAGTGACTGGTCGTGCACCTGTGTTGCACCTGCTGTGGGCACAGGCGCAACACAGCGTGCGGTGTGTGTGCTGGACGAGTGTGCGGATGCCAACAACAAGGCTGTGTGTGTTGCAGCCCAGCAGGAGTGTGTGGACGAGAAGCAGGACGAGGCGAACGTGAACGACTGGGCGTGCAGGTGTGTGTCTCCGAGTGTGGGTGCTTCTGTTGGGAAGGCTGCTGTCTGCACAACAGACGAGTGTCTCGATGCGGCGAACCTGAAGACTTGCAGTGATGCAGGACAGCAGTGTCAGGATGTGGACATGACGAAGGCAGGGAACTGGGAGTGCAAATGCCCAGCACCTGCAACTGGAAGTGCAGTGGCGGGTGTGGCGACATGCAACTACGACGGTGAGTGTGGGGATGCTGCCATTGCGGCTGTGTGCACAAACGTTCAGCAGACGTGTGTGGACACAGACAAGGCAACACCAGACACGTGGATGTGCAGCTGTGTTGCACCCTACTCTGGTGCAAACGGTGTCATGGCACCAGCAACGTGCACAATTGACGAGTGTGTGGCAACATGCCCGACCTGTGCACAGAACGCATGCCCTGTTGGCCAGACATGCAAAGACAGCGACACCTCGTCCACCAGCCTGAACGACTGGTCCTGCACATGCGATGTGGGAACAGGGACTGCTGCTGGTGCTGCGGCTGTGTGTGTTCTGGACGAGTGCATTGTGCAAGGCACCACGTGCACTGCAAGTTCGCAGCTTTGCGTGGATCCCAACACAGCTGTGTCCTCACAGGGCGACTGGGTGTGCAGATGCCAAGCACCTGCTTCTGGTGAGGCTGTTGCTGGAGCAGCTGCCTGTATGGTCAACGAGTGTGATGCCAACGGGAAGACGTGCACAGACGCAGGACAGGTCTGCTCGGACCAGAACACTGCCTCTGCAAGCCTGAACGACTGGACATGCAACTGCCCAGCACCTGCAACGGGGATGATGTTCACAGGAGTTGCGACATGCACGTACACAAGCGGCTGTGCTGATGCAGCGAAGCTTGCAGTGTGCACTGGAGCAGGTCAGCTGTGTCTGCCTGGGGATGCAAGCGTTCCAGGTGACTTCGCGTGTTCGTGTCCTGCACCGATGACTGGTGCGAACGGAGTGAACGCAGTGGCAGTGTGCACCATCAACGAGTGTGACGAGGTGTGTGCAACCTGTGCACGCACAAGCCTTGCAGTGTCGAACACGTGCACATCTGCTGCACAGACCTGCACAGACCCTGATGTTGGCGTGCTCAGTGACTGGTTCTGTTCGTGTGCAGCACCCTCCACCACAACTGCAGTGGGTGTTGCTGTGGTGAAGTGTCTGCTGGACGAGTGTGCCGATACACAGATCTCGGGTTCTCCGAACGTGTGTGCTGCAGCCGGGCAGCAGTGTGTGGATGTGGACACTTCTTCTGCTGTGCAGGGTGACTGGGAGTGCAGGTGTGTTGGTTCATCTGGAACCAGCACACGTGCTCCTGCTGTTTGTGGTATGTGTTTTTACGGTTGGAAGTTTTAAAGTAGTCGGTGATATTTTAGTTAAGTACCGACCCTCCCCCGTGAAATTGTCCCCCCCTCCGACCCCCTTGAAATTGTCCCCCCTGGGGGAAAAAGTGAGGGGGGGACAATATCACGTACGGCAAAAAGGGGGGACAATTTCTCGTACTGTAGGGGGGTGGCCGTTTTGGTATGAAGAAGGGAGAGCAAAGGTTGTCCCCGCGACTCCCTTGAAATTGTCCCCCCCTGCCTTGAAATTGTCCGTCGGGGCAAAATACCGGTTTTTGGGGGGGGACAATTTCACGGGGGAGGGTCGGTACACCAAATTTTGTGAGTGTTCGTATTAGCGAAAGAGCACTGATAGTGCAGTAGACTCTTCGGCTTTCAGCGGCGTCGCTTCCTCGTCGCACACGATGAGGAGCCGCCACCGATAAGCGGAGTTCGATATTTTCCGGTAGTTTCATCTTCATTCAGCTCCATCTGTGACTTGCGCCAGAATATTTGAATGGCGTGGGGCATTTCACTGTGCAGTGTCGTATCTTAAATGCCGCCCCCAATGTTCAGGACAGTGCCCGTCACCTCCCTCCCGGATTGAGCGGCGACTAACCCAGTGTACGGTCTTCACGTAGTGTTCCCAACAAATCTTCATGGAAGAACTAACAGTGCTACGGAGGTCCAACGTTCCCCTGGGAAAGTACTAGGGTGCGCAGCAGCTGCCTGTTTGCTTTTGCTCCCATGAACGACAGCCCGTATTATTAACTACATTAATATTCTCAAGGCAACTGTGTTCAGTCGGAACATGCGATGTACGCTTGCGGGTCAGCAGGTGTCCTGCGGACTGTTGCTCCCGCTAGCGGCTGCATCGAAGAGGTGGAGCCTGTGTGGTTGACTCGAAGGCGGATATTTCCATTGACAGTCCAGACAGCGAGCCCTTCAGGTTGTTATATCCACTTCATGCGTCTTTGTGTGGAATTAGAGCACGCAAAGGTGCGAGGAGGCTTCACATTTTAATGAACATAACTACACACACAGTATTGGACGAATGCGAATCCGTGAACGTTTGCGCCAACGTTGGGCAAGAATGTGTGGATGTGGACACGTCTGCAGCATCTGCGAATGACTGGGAATGCCGTTGCCTGACGGGCACTGGCACTGCTGTGGGTGCTGCCGCCACTTGTGGTATGTTATTTGTGTGTGTTTGTATTTACGACTGAACACTTCCTCCTCACAGTGTTTGCTGGTACTGACGAGTGCGGTGTCGCTGCGAACGCAAAGGTGTGCAGCGATGTGGGTCAGTACTGCTTCGACGTCAGCACATCAACAGATGACGATTGGGAGTGCCGTTGCCAGGATCCGTACGTGCAGCAGGCAGCTGGTGTGACGAAGCCAGCAACATGCACCCTTGACGAGTGCACTGCTGTGTGTGCGACGTGTGCACGCACTGCCACTGTGTATGCCTGCGAAGGACAGACCTGTCTTGACGCATCGTTGCAGACTTTGAGTGACTGGTCGTGCACCTGTGTTGCACCTGCTGTGGGCACAGGCGCAACACAGCGTGCGGTGTGTGTGCTGGACGAGTGTGCAGATGCCAACAACAAGGATGTGTGTGTTGCAGCCCAGCAGGAGTGTGTGGACGAGAAGCAGGACGAGGCGAACGTGAACGACTGGGCGTGTAGGTGTGTGTCTCCGAGTGTGGGTGCTTCTGTTGGGAAGGCTGCTGTCTGCACAACAGACGAGTGTCTCGATGCGGCGAACCTGAAGACTTGCAGTGATGCAGGACAGCAGTGTCAGGATGTGGACATGACGAAGGCAGGGAACTGGGAGTGCAAATGCCCAGCACCTGCAACTGGAAGTGCAGTGGCGGGTGTGGCGACATGCAACTACGACGGTGAGTGTGGGGATGCTGCCATTGCGGCTGTGTGCACAAACGTTCAGCAGACGTGTGTGGACACAGACAAGGCAACACCAGACACGTGGATGTGCAGCTGTGTTGCACCCTACTCTGGTGCAAACGGTGTCATGGCACCAGCAACGTGCACAATTGACGAGTGTGTGGCAACATGCCCGACCTGTGCACAGAACACATGCCCTGTTGGCCAGACATGCAAAGACAGCGACACCTCGTCCACAAGCCTGAACGACTGGTCCTGCAGATGCGATGTGGGAACAGGGACTGCTGCTGGTGCTGCGGCTGTGTGTGTTCTGGACGAGTGCATTGTGCAAGGCACCACGTGCACTGCAAGTTCGCAGCTTTGCGTGGATCCCAACACAGCTGTGTCCTCACAGGGCGACTGGGTGTGCAGATGCCAAGCACCTGCTTCTGGTGAGGCTGTTGCTGGAGCAGCTGCCTGTATGGTCAACGAGTGTGATGCCAACGGGAAGACGTGCACAGACGCAGGACAAGTCTGCTCGGACCAGAACACTGCCTCTGCAAGCCTGAACGACTGGACATGCAACTGCCCAGCACCTGCAACGGGGATGATGTTCACAGGAGTTGCGACATGCACGTACACAAGCGGCTGTGCTGATGCAGCGAAGCTTGCAGTGTGCACTGGAGCAGGTCAGCTGTGCCTGCCTGGGGATGCAAGCGTTCCAGGTGACTTCGCGTGTTCGTGTCCTGCACCGATGACTGGTGCGAACGGAGTGAACGCAGTGGCAGTGTGCACCATCAACGAGTGTGACGAGGTGTGTGCAACCTGTGCACGCACAAGCCTTGCAGTGTCGAACACGTGCACATCTGCTGCACAGACCTGCACAGACCCTGATGTTGGCGTGCTCAGTGACTGGTTCTGTTCGTGTGCAGCACCCTCCACCACAACTGCAGTGGGTGTTGCTGTGGTGAAGTGTCTGCTGGACGAGTGTGCCGATACACAGATCTCGGGTTCTCCGAACGTGTGTGCTGCAGCCGGGCAGCAGTGTGTGGATGTGGACACTTCTTCTGCTGTGCAGGGTGACTGGGAGTGCAGGTGTGTTGGTTCATCTGGAACCAGCACACGTGCTCCTGCTGTTTGTGGTATGTGTTTTTACGGTTAGAAGGTTTAAAGTAGTCGGTGATATTTTAGTTAAATGGGTCTTGTTTGCGTTGTGCTTTCTACGAAGTGATGTAGTGAATTTACAACTGCGTTCCTCTCCCAGCCAGCGCGTGTCCAGGGCACTTTGATGTGGGAGATGGCGAACGACATTATGTTTGCCTGCTTCTCCGCGAGACCCCCGTGTATGACTGCGAAAACCCTCGCTGTGATAAAGGCTGTGGGGGAAGTGATCGGGCAAGCACTGATCGCCTCAGCGTAGTTACTTTTACTGGTGTCTGCGCGTTGTTCATCTCCTTTTTTTGGGGATGGAAGGAAGTTGTCGCACACTCAAAGGCGAACCTTGTCTCTGACATCCTGTCGATTACTACTGATGAAGCCTTTTCTTTTTTTCAGATGATCCCTCACCATATACTATCAATTTATTGATTGCATATCATTATTAATATGATGAAATTATTTTATTCAGCATGCGGCTTTGTGTCCATGTGCCCTATGCACAGACTTGATTCACGCTGATTAATAATAACGGAGCAGCATTCGCACCAAAGGACTTCGTTGGTACTGCTACATACACAAAGTCCCAAGTTTCAGATTTTCCCCCAGTTGTCACATTTTATTACTTCCCGGAGTTATTGGATCGGTGTTCTCGGTCCTTGTGAATTTTTGGGGTGTCGGTGGTGGGGTGCGGCTGGTTGGCGGGGTAATCACAACCGGACCAAGTAAATATTTTATTGTGGACCTGTTCAGAGAAGAGGTGCCCGAACAATCTATATACAGCCTGGGGGGCATAGTCTTGATGTTCAACACGTAATGCCACAACATAGTTAGGGCGTTGGACTCCCCCCCGGGTTCTGATTTGAACTCGTAACTAGTACTCCTATATTTACACAATAAGCACCAGGTATATTCCTGGTCTGACAGACAATTCTGGGACGTAGCAATGTCCAAGTTTGAAAGCTCCCTAGTGTCCCAGTATTGTTACATCCGAACCTTTTTACGATCACGGTAGTATCAATGGGGCAGTTAGAAGTCTCAATTAAGTTCTTATTTTTACGCAATCACAATACAGTATTGGACGAATGCGAATCCGTGAACGTGTGCGCCAACGTTGGGCAAGAATGTGTGGATGTGGACACTTCCCCAACATCTGCGAATGACTGGGAATGCCGTTGCCTGACGGGCACTGGCACTGCTGTGGGTGCTGCCGCCACTTGTGGTATGTTTTTTTGTGTCTGTTTGTTTTTACGACTGAACACTTCCTCCTCACAGTGTTTGCTGGTACTGACGAGTGTGGTGTTGCTGCGAACGCAAAGGTGTGCAGCGATGTGGGTCAGTACTGCTTCGACGTCAGCACATCAACAGATGACGATTGGGAGTGCCGTTGCCAGGATCCGTACGTGCAGCAGGCAGCTGGTGTGACGAAGCCAGCAACATGCACTCTTGACGAGTGCACAGCTGTGTGTGCGACGTGTGCACGCACTGCCACTGTGTATGCCTGCGAAGGACAAACCTGTCTTGACGCATCGTTGCAGACTTTGAGTGACTGGTCGTGCACCTGTGTTGCACCTGCTGTGGGCACAGGCGCAACACAGCGTGCGGTGTGTGTGCTGGACGAGTGTGCGGATGCCAACAACAAGGCTGTGTGTGTTGCAGCCCAGCAGGAATGTGTGGACGAGAAGCAGGACGAGGCGAACGTGAACGACTGGGCATGCAGGTGTGTGTCTCCGAGTGTGGGTGCTTCTGTTGGGAAGGCTGCTGTCTGCACAACAGACGAGTGTCTCGATGCGGCGAACCTGAAGACTTGCAGTGATGCAGGACAGCAGTGTCAGGATGTGGACATGACGAAGGCAGGGAACTGGGAGTGCAAATGCCCAGCACCTGCAACTGGAAGTGCAGTGGCGGGTGTGGCGACATGCAACTACGACGGTGAGTGTGGGGATGCTGCCATTGCGGCTGTGTGCACAAACGTTCAGCAGACGTGTGTGGACACAGACAAGGCAACACCAGACACGTGGATGTGCAGCTGTGTTGCACCCTACTCTGGTGCAAACAGTGTCATGGCACCAGCAACGTGCACAATTGACGAGTGTGTGGCAACATGCCCGACCTGTGCACAGAACACATGCCCTGTTGGCCAGACATGCAAGGACAGCGACACCTCGTCCACAAGCCTGAACGACTGGTCCTGCACATGCGATGTGGGAACAGGGACTGCTGCTGGTGCTGCGGCTGTGTGTGTTCTGGACGAGTGCATTGTGCAAGGCACCACGTGCACTGCAAGTTCGCAGCTTTGCGTGGATCCCAACACGGCTGTATCCTCACAGGGCGACTGGGTGTGCAGATGCCAAGCACCTGCTTCTGGTGAGGCTGTTGCTGGAGCAGCTGCCTGTATGGTCAACGAGTGTGATGCCAACGGGAAGACGTGCACAGACGCAGGACAGGTCTGCTCGGACCAGAACACTGCCTCTGCAAGCCTGAACGACTGGACATGCAACTGCCCAGCACCTGCAACGGGGATGATGTTCACAGGAGTTGCGACATGCACGTACACAAGCGGTTGTGCTGATGCAGCGAAGCTTGCAGTGTGCACTGGAGCAGGTCAGCTGTGTCTGCCTGGGGATGCAAGCGTTCCAGGTGACTTCGCGTGTTCGTGTCCTGCACCGATGACTGGTGCGAACGGAGTGAATGCAGTGGCAGTGTGCACCATCAACGAGTGTGACGAGGTGTGTGCAACCTGTGCACGCACAAGTCTTGCAGTGTCGAACACGTGCACATCTGCTGCACAGACCTGCACAGACCCTGATGTTGGCGTGCTCAGTGACTGGTTCTGTTCGTGCGCAGCACCCTCCACCACAACTGCAGTGGGTGTTGCTGTGGTGAAGTGTCTGCTGGACGAGTGTGCCGATACACAGATCTCGGGTTCTCCGAACGTGTGTGCTGCAGCCGGGCAGCAGTGTGTGGATGTGGACACTTCTTCTGCTGTGCAGGGTGACTGGGAGTGCAGGTGTGTTGGTTCATCTGGAGCCAGCACACGTGCTCCTGCTGTTTGTGGTATGTGTTTCTGTATTTTATAATGGTTTCTACTTGTGTGACACTGCTTGAGGAGTTTATTTGTAGCATTTGTGAATTTTATTTTCTTGATGTTCTTTGGTGCACGAGTTCTTATGTTGTTTTCTATTTTGTTGTATGTGTGACTGAGTTTGGGAATTATCAATGGGTCAGTTAGAAGTCTCAATAAATTTATTCTTTTCTACAAAATCACAATACAGTATTGGACGAATGCGAATCCGTGAACGTGTGCGCCAACGTTGGGCAAGAATGTGTGGATGTGGACACGTCTGCAGCATCTGCGAATGACTGGGAATGCCGTTGCCTGACGGGAACTGGCACTGCTGTGGGTGCTGCCGCCACTTGTGGTATGTTTTTTTGTGTGTGTTTGTGTTTACAACTGAACACTTCCTCCTCACAGTGTTTGCTGGTACTGACGAATGCGGTGTTGCTGCGAACGCAAAGGTGTGCAGCGATGTGGGTCAGTACTGCTTCGACGTCAGCACATCAACAGATGACGATTGGGAGTGCCGTTGCCAGGATCCGTACGTGCAGCAGGCAGCTGGTGTGACGAAGCCAGCAACATGCACCCTTGACGAGTGCACAGCTGTGTGTGCGACGTGTGCACGCACTGCCACTGTGTATGCCTGCGAAGGACAAACCTGTCTTGACGCATCGTTGCAGACTTTGAGTGACTGGTCGTGCACCTGTGTTGCACCTGCTGTGGGCACAGGCGCAACACAGCGTGCGGTGTGTGTGCTGGACGAGTGTGCAGATGCCAACAACAAGGCTGTGTGTGTTGCAGCCCAGCAGGAATGTGTGGACGAGAAGCAGGACGAGGCGAACGTGAACGACTGGGCATGCAGGTGTGTGTCTCCGAGTGTGGGTGCTTCTGTTGGGAAGGCTGCTGTCTGCACAACAGACGAGTGTCTCGATGCGGCGAACCTGAAGACTTGCAGTGATGCAGGACAGCAGTGTCAGGATGTGGACATGACGAAGGCAGGGAACTGGGAGTGCAAATGCCCAGCACCTGCAACTGGAAGTGCAGTGGCGGGTGTGGCGACATGCAACTACGACGGTGAGTGTGGGGATGCTGCCATTGCGAAGGTGTGCACTGATGCCAAACAGACGTGTGTGGACACAGACAAGGCAACACCAGACACGTGGATGTGCAGCTGTGTTGCACCCTACTCTGGTGCAAACGGTGTCATGGCACCAGCAACGTGCACAATTGACGAGTGTGTGGCAACATGCCCGACCTGTGCACAGAACACATGCCCTGTTGGCCAGACATGCAAAGACAGCGACACCTCGTCCACCAGCCTGAACGACTGGTCCTGCACATGCGATGTGGGAACAGGGACTGCTGCTGGTGCTGCGGCTGTGTGTGTTCTGGACGAGTGCATTGTGCAAGGCACCACGTGCACTGCAAGTTCGCAGCTTTGCGTGGATCCCAACACAGCTGTGTCCTCACAGGGCGACTGGGTGTGCAGATGCCAAGCACCTGCTTCTGGTGAGGCTGTTGCTGGAGCAGCTGCCTGTATGGTCAACGAGTGTGATGCCAACGGGAAGACGTGCACAGACGCAGGACAGGTCTGCTCGGACCAGAACACTGCCTCTGCAAGCCTGAACGACTGGACATGCAACTGCCCAGCACCTGCAACGGGGATGATGTTCACAGGAGTTGCGACATGCACGTACACAAGCGGTTGTGCTGATGCAGCGAAGCTTGCAGTGTGCACTGGAGCAGGTCAGCTGTGTCTGCCTGGGGATGCAAGCGTTCCAGGTGACTTCGCGTGTTCGTGTCCTGCACCGATGACTGGTGCGAACGGAGTGAATGCAGTGGCAGTGTGCACCATCAACGAGTGTGACGAGGTGTGTGCAACCTGTGCACGCACAAGTCTTGCAGTGTCGAACACGTGCACATCTGCTGCACAGACCTGCACAGACCCTGATGTTGGCGTGCTCAGTGACTGGTTCTGTTCGTGCGCAGCACCCTCCACCACAACTGCAGTGGGTGTTGCTGTGGTGAAGTGTCTGCTGGACGAGTGTGCCGATACACAGATCTCGGGTTCTCCGAACGTGTGTGCTGCAGCCGGGCAGCAGTGTGTGGATGTGGACACTTCTTCTGCTGTGCAGGGTGACTGGGAGTGCAGGTGTGTTGGTTCATCTGGAGCCAGCACACGTGCTCCTGCTGTTTGTGGTATGTGTTTCTGTATTTTATAATGGTTTCTACTTGTGTGACACTGCTTGAGGAGTTTATTTGTAGCATTTGTGAATTTTATTTTCTTGATGTTCTTTGGTGCACGAGTTCTTATGTTGTTTTCTATTTTGTTGTATGTGTGACTGAGTTTGGGAATTATCAATGGGTCAGTTAGAAGTCTCAATAAATTTATTCTTTTCTACAAAATCACAATACAGTATTGGACGAATGCGAATCCGTGAACGTGTGCGCCAACGTTGGGCAAGAATGTGTGGATGTGGACACGTCTGCAGCATCTGCGAATGACTGGGAATGCCGTTGCCTGACGGGAACTGGCACTGCTGTGGGTGCTGCCGCCACTTGTGGTATGTTTTTTTGTGTGTGTTTGTGTTTACAACTGAACACTTCCTCCTCACAGTGTTTGCTGGTACTGACGAATGCGGTGTTGCTGCGAACGCAAAGGTGTGCAGCGATGTGGGTCAGTACTGCTTCGACGTCAGCACATCAACAGATGACGATTGGGAGTGCCGTTGCCAGGATCCGTACGTGCAGCAGGCAGCTGGTGTGACGAAGCCAGCAACATGCACCCTTGACGAGTGCACAGCTGTGTGTGCGACGTGTGCACGCACTGCCACTGTGTATGCCTGCGAAGGACAAACCTGTCTTGACGCATCGTTGCAGACTTTGAGTGACTGGTCGTGCACCTGTGTTGCACCTGCTGTGGGCACAGGCGCAACACAGCGTGCGGTGTGTGTGCTGGACGAGTGTGCAGATGCCAACAACAAGGCTGTGTGTGTTGCAGCCCAGCAGGAATGTGTGGACGAGAAGCAGGACGAGGCGAACGTGAACGACTGGGCATGCAGGTGTGTGTCTCCGAGTGTGGGTGCTTCTGTTGGGAAGGCTGCTGTCTGCACAACAGACGAGTGTCTCGATGCGGCGAACCTGAAGACTTGCAGTGATGCAGGACAGCAGTGTCAGGATGTGGACATGACGAAGGCAGGGAACTGGGAGTGCAAATGCCCAGCACCTGCAACTGGAAGTGCAGTGGCGGGTGTGGCGACATGCAACTACGACGGTGAGTGTGGGGATGCTGCCATTGCGAAGGTGTGCACTGATGCCAAACAGACGTGTGTGGACACAGACAAGGCAACACCAGACACGTGGATGTGCAGCTGTGTTGCACCCTACTCTGGTGCAAACGGTGTCATGGCACCAGCAACGTGCACAATTGACGAGTGTGTGGCAACATGCCCGACCTGTGCACAGAACACATGCCCTGTTGGCCAGACATGCAAAGACAGCGACACCTCGTCCACCAGCCTGAACGACTGGTCCTGCACATGCGATGTGGGAACAGGGACTGCTGCTGGTGCTGCGGCTGTGTGTGTTCTGGACGAGTGCATTGTGCAAGGCACCACGTGCACTGCAAGTTCGCAGCTTTGCGTGGATCCCAACACAGCTGTGTCCTCACAGGGCGACTGGGTGTGCAGATGCCAAGCACCTGCTTCTGGTGAGGCTGTTGCTGGAGCAGCTGCCTGTATGGTCAACGAGTGTGATGCCAACGGGAAGACGTGCACAGACGCAGGACAGGTCTGCTCGGACCAGAACACTGCCTCTGCAAGCCTGAACGACTGGACATGCAACTGCCCAGCACCTGCAACGGGGATGATGTTCACAGGAGTTGCGACATGCACGTACACAAGCGGTTGTGCTGATGCAGCGAAGCTTGCAGTGTGCACTGGAGCAGGTCAGCTGTGTCTGCCTGGGGATGCAAGCGTTCCAGGTGACTTCGCGTGTTCGTGTCCTGCACCGATGACTGGTGCGAACGGAGTGAATGCAGTGGCAGTGTGCACCATCAACGAGTGTGACGAGGTGTGTGCAACCTGTGCACGCACAAGTCTTGCAGTGTCGAACACGTGCACATCTGCTGCACAGACCTGCACAGACCCTGATGTTGGCGTGCTCAGTGACTGGTTCTGTTCGTGTGCAGCACCCTCCACCACAACTGCAGTGGGTGTTGCTGTGGTGAAGTGTCTGCTGGACGAGTGTGCCGATACACAGATCTCGGGTTCTCCGAACGTGTGTGCTGCAGCCGGGCAGCAGTGTGTGGATGTGGACACTTCTTCTGCTGTGCAGGGTGACTGGGAGTGCAGGTGTGTTGGTTCATCTGGAGCCAGCACACGTGCTCCTGCTGTTTGTGGTATGTGTTTCTGTATTTTATAATGGTTTCTACTTGTGTGACACTGCTTGAGGAGTTTATTTGTAGCATTTGTGAATTTTATTTTCTTGATGTTCTTTGGTGCACGAGTTCTTATGTTGTTTTCTATTTTGTTGTATGTGTGACTGAGTTTGGGATTGCGTTTAAGAATTGAAGTCTTCCCGAGATCCAAAAACTATGGATCTGCCCTGAGTCTCTGATTGAAGTACCGAATACGTTGCTGACGCGATCTGCGATTGGGTTCGCATAAGCACAATTGACTCGTGGTTACTGAAAAATTTCAGTAGAAATGCACACCTGTCTTGTACAAATTATTACGCATCCACTTGACGTTTTGATTAAGAAAACTAGAGACGAAAGGGGATTTGGGGGGAAGAGTTGAATTCTTGTACGCATCCCCACACTCAGTCATACCCACGACGCTTGGGACTCTCAAGGGACGCCACACGGCTAGTCTCCCAGCGGTATTGAATGCACGCTATCTCTGTTCGGGTGTATTCTTCTGCCGTGACGTTTGGCAGTGGCAAACATCTGGCACAGAGCTTGTTTGGTTTGCCACGAAGTTAGAGGAGGCTCCTCTCGATGCTCGCGGCTCGTCGGTGTCTGGAGCGCTACCTTACTCTCCCTCTTGACCTGTCGAGGGACGTAGGGCCCACGAAAACGTCGACAAACTTCCACCAGTTTTCTCTAGTGCTGTGGACAGCTAAATGAGTAGTGCTTAAGATGGAGAGACTGCAGTCCACGTCACCCATTTCAAGCCAGGCAATCTCCAAGAGGAGCTGACGTGGGCGTATGCGCAATGTGGGACGGACAGGATGTAGGTAAGCATATGCCGACACGTGGAAGAAAGACTTCAACCACGACGTACTTGGTAAATAAGCCCCAAGAAAGGCGATGCCAGCCGAAGTCTTTTATATGAGACTGGCCAGGCACAGCACGCACCATTCTCTCCCTGAAAGCTACAAGTAAACGTTCTACAGTCACCGGTCCAGAGATGACATCTTCCTGCGGACTTCGGTCACCAGTTGCCTCTTTCGGAGGGCTTCGGTCAAAAAGGTTGTTTCGTTCTAAGTACTTCGGTCAATAATTGCCTTGTCTGAGTACTCAAGTCACGTATTGCCACTCAGGGGACTTCGGTCAAAAAGGTTGCCTCTTTCGGAGGACTTCAACACTTGCTGCTTTCGGAGGTCCTACGTCAATAATTTGTGTGTGGCAGATTGTGGGGATGCATTCAAGAAATAAACGTTTCCGCCCAAACCCAGGTTTGCAACGGGTTTGCGTGTTATAGATTATGACTACAGGGTGGAGTTCCAGGAGCGTGGATCCCTACCTATCCACAGTTTTTTTCCCAATAGCAATTACTTGTTTTACTTAACACCACCACTCACAGTATTGGACGAATGCGAATCCGTGAACGTGTGCGCCAACGTTGGGCAAGAGTGTGTGGATGTGGACACGTCTGCAGCATCTGCGAATGACTGGGAATGCCGTTGCCTGACGGGAACTGGCACTGCTGTGGGTGCTGCCGCCACTTGTGGTATGTTGTTTTGCTGATGTTCCCAATTTATGCTTTCTCACTTTCATTCTTCACAGTGTTGGACCCCAACGACGAGTGCGGTGTTGCTGCGAACGCAAAGGTGTGCAGCGATGTGGGTCAGTACTGCTTCGACGTCAGCACATCAACAGATGACGATTGGGAGTGCCGTTGCCAGGATCCGTACGTGCAGCAGGCAGCTGGTGTGACGAAGCCAGCAACATGCACCCTTGACGAGTGCACAGCTGTGTGTGCGACGTGTGCACGCACTGCCACTGTGTATGCCTGCGAAGGACAAACCTGTCTTGACGCATCGTTGCAGACTTTGAGTGACTGGTCGTGCACCTGTGTTGCACCTGCTGTGGGCACAGGCGCAACACAGCGTGCGGTGTGTGTGCTGGACGAGTGTGCAGATGCCAACAACAAGGCTGTGTGTGTTGCAGCCCAGCAGGAATGTGTGGACGAGAAGCAGGACGAGGCGAACGTGAACGACTGGGCGTGCAGGTGTGTGTCTCCGAGTGTGGGTGCTGCTGTTGGGAAGGCTGCTGTCTGCACAACAGACGAGTGTCTCGATGCGTCGAACCTGAAGACTTGCAGTGATGCAGGACAGCAGTGTCAGGATGTGGACATGACGAAGGCAGGGAACTGGGAGTGCAAATGCCCAGCACCTGCAACTGGAAGTGCAGTGGCGGGTGTGGCGACATGCAACTACGACGGTGAGTGTGGGGATGCTGCCATTGCGAAGGTGTGCACTGATGCCAAGCAGACGTGTGTGGACACAGACAAGGCAACACCAGACACGTGGATGTGCAGCTGTGTTGCACCCTACTCTGGTGCAAACGGTGTCATGGCACCAGCAACGTGCACAATTGACGAGTGTGTGGCAACATGCCCGACCTGTGCACAGAACACATGCCCTGTTGGCCAGACATGCAAGGACAGCGACACTTCGTCCACCAGCCTGAACGACTGGTCCTGCACATGCGATGTGGGAACAGGGACTGCTGCTGGTGCTGCGGCTGTGTGTGTTCTGGACGAGTGCATTGTGCAAGGCACCACGTGCACTGCAAGTTCGCAGCTTTGCGTGGATCCCAACACGGCTGTGTCCTCACAGGGCGATTGGGTGTGCAGATGCCAAGCACCTGCTTCTGGTGAGGCTGTTGCTGGAGCAGCTGCCTGTACGGTGAACGAGTGTGACGCCAACGGGAAGACGTGCACAGACGCAGGACAAGTCTGCTCGGACCAGAACACTGCCTCTGCAAGCCTGAACGACTGGACATGCAACTGCCCAGCACCTGCAACGGGGATGATGTTCACAGGAGTTGCGACATGCACGTACACAAGCGGTTGTGCTGATGCAGCGAAGCTTGCAGTGTGCACTGGAGCAGGTCAGCTGTGCCTGCCTGGGGATGCAAGCGCTCCGGATGGCTTCGTGTGTTCGTGTCCTGCACCGATGACTGGTGCGAACGGAGTGAACGCAGTGGCAGTGTGCACCATCAACGAGTGTGACGAGGTGTGTGCAACCTGTGCACGCACAAGCCTTGCAGTGTCGAACACGTGCACATCTGCTGCACAGACCTGCACAGACCCTGATGTTGGCGTGCTCAGTGACTGGTTCTGTTCGTGTGCAGCACCCTCCACCACAACTGCAGTGGGTGTTGCTGTGGTGAAGTGTCTGCTGGACGAGTGTGCCGATACACAGATCTCGGGTTCTCCGAACGTGTGTGCTGCAGCCGGGCAGCAGTGTGTGGATGTGGACACTTCTTCTGCTGTGCAGGGTGACTGGGAGTGCAGGTGTGTTGGTTCATCTGGAACCAGCACACGTGCTCCTGCTGTTTGTGGTATGTGTTTCTCTATTTTTTACCGTTTGGGGTAAACTCCACTTTCGTCTTTGTACCATTATGATGTTGGCTTTTTACGAACACCACCCACAGTTTTGGACGAATGCGAATCCGTGAACGTGTGCGCCAACGTTGGGCAAGAATGTGTGGATGTGGACACTTCCCCAACATCTGTGAATGACTGGGAATGCCGTTGCCTGACGGGAACTGGCACTGCTGTGGGTGCTGCCGCCACTTGTGGTATGTTATTATTTTTACATGCTGTGCTGGGGTTATTATTCCTTATTTTTTATTCACAGTTTTTGACCCCAACGACGAATGTGGTGCTAATGGCAACGCAAAGGTGTGCAGCGATGTGGGTCAGTACTGCTTCGACGTCAGCACATCAACAGATGCCGACTGGGAGTGCCGTTGCCAGGATCCGTACGTGCAGCAGGCAGCTGGTGTGACGAAGCCAGCAACATGCACCCTTGACGAGTGCACTGCTGTGTGTCCGACGTGTGCACGCACTGCCACTGTGTATGCCTGCGAAGGACAAACCTGTCTTGACGCATCGTTGCAGACTTTGAGTGACTGGTCGTGCACCTGTGTTGCACCTGCTGTGGGCACAGGCGCAACACAGCGTGCGGTGTGTGTGCTGGACGAGTGTGCAGATGCCAACAACAAGGCTGTGTGTGTTGCAGCCCAGCAGGAATGTGTGGACGAGAAGCAGGACGAGGCGAACGTGAACGACTGGGCATGCAGGTGTGTGTCTCCGAGTGTGGGTGCTTCTGTTGGGAAGGCTGCTGTCTGCACAACAGACGAGTGTCTCGATGCGGCGAACCTGAAGACTTGCAGTGATGCAGGACAGCAGTGTCAGGATGTGGACATGACGAAGGCAGGGAACTGGGAGTGCAAATGCCCAGCACCTGCAACTGGAAGTGCAGTGGCGGGTGCGGCCATGTGCAACTACGACGGTGAGTGTGGGGATGCTGCCATTGCGAAGGTGTGCACTGATGCCAAACAGACGTGTGTGGATGCTGATGCAGCAACACCGGACACCTGGGTTTGTGCTTGCGTCGGGTTTGCCACTGGGCCGAATCAGCTAATGGCTCCGTCAAAGTGCGTGATTGACGAATGCAGTGCTGACTGTCCTCATTGTGAGCGTGGTACGTGCACTTTGGCGGGACAGGTGTGCGTGGATCCTGATACAACAGTCGAGTCAGACTGGATCTGCAAATGTCCTGCTGGTCAACCTGGCACAAGTGGTCAGCAAGCAGTGGCTGTGTGTGATATGCCGGAATGTCGGTTGTTAGCCAAGGATGATTGTGTATTGCAACCCAATTGCTGGTATGATGCAGTGCAGTTGGTGTGTGCGCCCCTGTCAACTCCTGCTCCGGATACACCATTACCACCTGGCGTTACCTTTGCTCCGCAGACACCCCTTCCCGATGGTGTCACCTTTGCTCCAGACACACCACTACCTGACGGTGTCACATTTGCTCCCGACACCCCGTTGCCGCCTGGTGTTACCTTTGCGCCACAGACCCCACTACCACCTGGTGTCACGTTTGCACCAGATACACCATTACCACCTGGCGTTACCTTTGCTCCGCAGACACCCCTGCCCGATGGTGTCACCTTTGCTCCAGACACACCACTACCTGACGGTGCGACATATGCTCCCGACACCCCGTTGCCACCTGGTGTTACCATCCCGCCGGAGACACCTTTACCGGATGGTGCCACATATGAGCCGACACCGTTGCCGCCGGGCCACACATTCGCACCCACACGCAGCACAGGTGAGGATGAGGATGCGGAGGGGAGTGACGATGACGGTTTCCCTGTGTGGCTTATCATTGTGATTGCGGTGGGCAGTGCCTTGTGTTTGAGTGTGGCAGGTTTAGTGGCGTTCTTCCTGACCCGCAAGAGCGCGCCGACAATCAAGGTGAACGACCTGTACAACTATGAAAACGCAGTTATGTTTGACGACCCGCAGGACCAGGTGCACTTTGAAGATTACGAGATGGTTGCTGAGGAGGATGGAAGCATCAAGTTGTAGGGCCTCTCGGTCTGCGGGGAGAGAGGTTGTCTCGCCTGAGATGTTCTGTGTCTATCTTCGCCCCTTTTATGATCTTTTTTTTTACCCTAGAGGTGCTTGTTGGAAAATAGCGAAAAAAAGCAATGCACAACCACGCTTAGGGTCTCCATACCATATTTCTCCCGTCCTTCCACCCTCTCCCAAAACGCTCATGGAAAACCAGACAAAGAAAAAAAAAGTGTGGATCTTGTACACAGAGGGGCCACCTATCTATGACAGCAATGTATCCAAACAGGAAAGGTGTCGGACCAGAGAAGAGAGAGAGAGAGAGAGAGAGGGAGAGTTCTCTGTCACACTCTTCGTGCCATCTGAAAATGTTTTCTATCCCTTAGGGGTGACATTAAGTAGAAACCCCCGCCTCTTTTTTTGTCGCCCCACTTTTTTTTTTTCAGATGTCCGGAGAGAGTCCTGTTCTAAGGTTTTTATTGTTGGTATTTTTTGTTTGAAAAATTGAATAATCTTCCACCTTTTGTGTGTTTCTCCACCGTATTTGTTTTGTTTTCTTTTTTTTGTTTTTCTGTTTTGCTATTGTGTGCGCACTTCCACACCCTTTGCTTTCCTGCCGTGTTATTTTTTTTATTTTCTTGTATTTTGCATCAGACGCACCCGGGTATTACCGGGTTTCAAAACAAAAATTGACAGTGGAGAGTGGAGCTTGCACAGTTGGCAACTCCACTGTTCCAACAATTTTTCAAAAAAAAAAAGAAAAATACGTAGAGTGGTGTCCGGTATTATCCCTCTCGGGTGCGTTGCGTGATGTTTGGTGTAGTGTCTGCTCCCCCATTCCACTCAACCTCTTCTCTCAGATTTTGTCAGTTTGTTTGATTGTTTGTTTGTTTGTGCAAATAGTGGGACCGCTCTTCATTGAAAAAAAAATATTGCGGTATCCTTCCTATGTAATCTCGCTCCCTTTGCGAGATGAGGGGTTTTTGTTAGGTTTTCATTTTTTTTTTGTTGCTGTTTTCCCCCCTGTATATCTTCGATAATTAGAAAAAAAACAATACCCACCCACAAAGCAACAAACAAAAAAAAGAGAAAAACAAACAAGAGCAAACACCCTGCAAAAAAAATAATCAAAAGCTTCATTAAAAAACCCATTCAAAAAACCCCCTGTATACCGTGTGGCAGGCATTGCTTGTAGAAGACTGTCTTGGCAATAGATGCCGTTTTTCCTACTAAAGTCCCGAAACCCCCCTCAAATACCCTCCTCCCATATCCCATATTCCCATACCCCTATCCCCGATTCTCAGGTGTTTCGCGCATCCCTTTTCTTTCCTTTTGTGAAAATGCTATGCAAAAAAACTCATGACATTTTTTTTTTTGTTAACTGAACCCAAGCAACGGCTCATTTTACATACTTGGACCGCCCGAAAAAAATTTCGGGCGAATTCGGGCGGATTTTTCGGGCGCGGGTCCCGAGCGCCCGAAATGTGCCCGAAATATATTTCGGGCGTTTTAAAGGGAATTTATACATAATTCGGGCGAATTCGGGCGCATTTCGGGCGAATTCGGGCACATTTCGGGCGATTTCGGGCAGTTTCGGGCGAATTCGGGCGCACAATCGGTGCACTGGAGTATCTTATGTGTGCTGGGAAGCATGCCACCAGTGTAAAAATCTTACGCTTTATTTGAAAGATTGGCACAAAATTTGTTCAAAGAAAAAAAAATGAGCAAAAACTCCTAGTAGAACCCAACTTATATGAGTGCAGCTCTGTTAGCAGCCACGTATAAAACCGATTTCCCTAACAATTTACACGAAAATACTACCAAAAACGTAAAAAGGCGATTTTTCACGTTTTTGGGCATCTCCTGAGCAACTACAGGCCCGAAACACCCCGAGAATGGGTCAGAACCACCCTGTGACCCGAAAATTCACAAAAATTCACCCTGAAATACGAAAAAATAGTAAAAACCCGGTTCATAGTGTGTTTTGGGTGGGAATAAGCAAATGATAGTCAGAAAACCCGTGATTTGGTGGTGATTCCCAAAGTGCACTCAGGTGCACAAAAGTTTTCGATTCTTGCTTATTTTGACGGATTTGACATCAAATATTTCCAAATATAAAAAGTTTTTTGCAAAAATGAATAGAACCCTACCTAGTCGGTTTTCACTAAGGAAAAAGCGCCCGAATTCGCCCGAAATCTGTATTTCGGGCGATTTCGGGCAAATTCGGGCGCACAAAATCGCCCGAAATCCGCCCCTAATCCGCCCGAAATCGCCCGAAATGCCCGAAATATATTTCGGGCGGTCCAAGTATGATTTTAACAAAAAACCCCCTTTTTTTTCCGTTCCAGATCAGTTGCAAAGTGTTCTTTTATTGTTTCTTGCACAACTTCACGTTTTTTTTTAAAATATCAGATTGTATTGGAGAGTCTCACCATCTCTTCTTTGATAGTCAAAAAGCAAGGGTACATTTTTCGCACCCTCTTTGCCTTCTTTTCGTTTAGAAAAGAAAGTACCGTATTCGTAAATATGTTCGACCGTAATAAAGTTCGTCCTTTTCAGGATTTTTCTGGAAGTTCGTCCTTTTTTACGGTCGAACATTTTTACGAATACGGTATATGAAATAATTGATAGGCATACGTTTTTTTTGTGATGATGGGCTACAATTTGGGTTTGCTTTTTTTGCACCACACAGAGCCATAGTTCACATTCGTTTTTTTTTTATTCCCCTATACCCCCTCCTCCAAAAGGCTGTCAGACCAGAGCCTGTTTCTAGTTGTTTCATTTCTACACCAACCCTAAAGGGAAGAGATGTATATTCTGTACGTAAATTCCTAGCCTTTCAAAAAAGGGCAACATTTGAGCACAGAACCCCCCCTCTTGGTGGGGGTCAATCCACCCGATTTTTTTTTTAAAACCCCGCGAAAAAGGCGCGTAAAAAGTCCTAAAAATCGAAAACGCACCTAGACGCGGGGTAAAAAAAATTAGGTGGATTGACCACAACAATAAAAGAAAACAACGATCTCTGCCACACACTTAAGAGATAAGGTGTGCCGTCTGGATGTATCTCCGATTTTTTTTTTTTTTTTGGTTTAGTGCTATTTTGAATATTTACCATCTTGGTGGGGGGGCGATGCATGGGGTGTGTCTGTCCCCTTTGATAGGTTAGGACAGAAGCGTGGACAAAAAAAGGAAAGAAAGAAAAATGTATTTTTAAAAAGTTATGGTTCTGGTGTCGTTTCTTTGCGTTATTGTTTTGCGCTTCTTCTTTTTCAGATGGTGCGGGGTTTGTGTGTCACAGACCTGCTCCTCTCGCTTTTATGTTTTTTTAATCTTGCCAACGACGCGCGGGGAAATGTACTCTGTTTTATTTTAGAGATTTGCTGTGTGCACGGGAGGCACATTTTCATTGTCAAGGTGACTGAGCACGAGAGGCTTAGGTTTCATCTTATCAACATTCCTATTGTTGTTGATAAGATTTGGTTACCCTGCACCCACCGTGAGGTGTTTGTACGTTATCAACGCCACCCCTTTTTTTTTTTTTTCTTTTTTTTTTTTTTCTCTCTCTTTCAATCGAACAACGAGTAGCACACCGCAGTCACATACTAGGGCAAAAACTTTTTTTTAAAGAACAGTATTTCGACCCGAAAGGTGAACAAAAAAGATTTCACCCTGAACACATACATACCCTCCTATTTAGGAATGGGTAAAGCAACAAACGAGACACATTTAGTTATTTTCTCAAATTTTCGTTTTTTCGTTTTTTTTTGATTTTTTTTTTTTTTGCCATTTTGAGTTGAATTCTTTGATTCCTTTTCAGTGAGAAGGTCTTTTTTATAGGTGACTAAGCACCAGAGGCTTAGGATCATCTTATAAAATTTTCTTTTATTTTTTTTTTTGGTTTCAGCAGTGCCCTGCGTCTGCCAGTTGTCTGAGACGTTCTGCACTTCCTCCATCGCTTTACCTGGCGTAACTCCTTTTTTTTTTGGTTCCAGCTATCCTGAGGGAAACTTCGGAGTGAACCAGCTTTTCACCTTCTCCCTTTGCTTCAACATCGACTCAAGAAATAACATCCGTGATATTGTCTTTTACGGTTACGGTATATTTTATTTTTCTCCACAGAAACCTTTACGGAGCGTTCTTTCCCTTTCAACCGCTTACAAAAGAAAAAACAAAAACAAAAAAAAAAAACTGTGCATTTTGCGAATCAGTCAGATTGCACAGTGATCCATCTCCATCCTTCCATCCCATGATACAAAAAAAACTAGTAGTGCCCATAACAAGGTGCTCAGCATTTTTTTTTTTCAAAACCCTGTGTGGGTGTGTGTTTATTCAGTACATTGCGTCCGCCGGTGTACGGTGAGGCGTTTGCACTTTTTAAACTTCTCTTTTTTTTTTTTAATGCCCCGCTTCAATGAGGTGCTAACCAGCGAGGCTCATAGTTTATCACATCAGCTTTTTCTGCTTCTCTTCCTCAGGCAGGGGACTTAAGCCTGCATCCCAGAAGGCATTTTGCACTATCAACTTCAGTTTTCTTCTTCGGTGCTATGTGTTCTGTATTCGTCGAAGTCAAATGATGATTGATTGCACTTCCAAGAAAAAAATATTCAATAAGGGGAAGCAAATGGGGATATTTCCAATCACTTCATCATCTCCAAGAAAAGCTCGTTTTTTTTTTTCTTCAAAATTTTGAATTTTTTTGGCGTTCTTTTTTGTGTGCTTGTGTCAAAAAAAAAAGAAATCGGGTATTTTTGTCCATAGAACTGTTTCCCTTTTTTCCACGCCTTTTTTTTGTGTATTTTGAGCGCTTTCAAAATGTATTGAAAAAAAAAAGTACCTCTTTTTTTTCACTAACCTATGCCTATGTATTTGCACCGCGATAATTTGATCTCCACTGAATTCTTCGATTTTTTCGAGGCTTTTGGACTTTTCGCAGTACCTGCGTCCGCTGATGAACGGTGAGGTGTTTGCACTTTCAACTTCTTTCCTTATGTGTATGTACTGCAAACCTGCAAGTTGTCCCTTCCCAACACAGATTTTTTCCCACACCAACCAGGCTGTGTTTCCCCCCCTTTCACCTTACCCCCCTGCCACCTTTTCTTTTATTCCTCCAAGCAGGTGACCAAACAGTTACCTTAGGTTTAGGTGACTCTACCGAGGTTTTCTTTTGTTTTTGTCTCTCCCAAAAAAGCCCCAAATCATGCACCTCTCACGCCTCTGAGGGTATTTTGTTTTTTTTTCTGTTTCTCCCCCTCTTATTACTATGACCCATCCACACCCATTTTCGCCTCACCGAAAACGCGGCACATGTTCTCCAGAAGCTTGTCTAGGTGACGTTGGAGGTGACGTGCTTGCGTTGATACTACACTTTTTGGCTAGTAAGAACCCGGGGTCTGATCAGGTGAAGGCGTTTTGTGCGTTGCGCTCTTCGTGCAGAACGTTGAGGAGGATAGCAGCAAATGTACCTATGCCGGTGACGTTGAGTGCGAAGCGTATGGGTGCATCTAGTGCAATCAGTGCCATCACCTTTTTGCAGACGGCAGCGCAGTTTCATACTGTCGAGATGAAGGGTGTGCTTGATGCGGGGAGTGTGCCTGCGTTTGTTGCGTACCTTAGTGAAAAGGCGGCGTGCTTGACGTCGTTGGATTTATCTGCTGGGCGGTTTGGCAGTGGTGTTCCGGAGCTTGCGGGGGCAGTGTCGTGTTCGTATCTCACGTTGCTGGCGCTTGATGAGTGTCGTGTCGATGCGGGAGACGCAGAAAGTCTTGCCCACTCCCTATGTGGCCACAGCTGCCTGACAGCCCTGCACCTAAGGGGGAATAGGATTGATAATGAAGGGGCAGCATCGCTCGCGAAGATGTTGAAACACAACAACGTTCTGACTCTGCTGGATGTGGCCTTCAATGGGATAGGCGAAGTAGGAGCAGGTATGGCCAATCTTTTGAGAAAAAAATTAGGTTTTTTTTTTGATTTACGTTTCCCAAAAAAAACGTTTACACAGGCCATTTCCGTGAAGGGCTCGCCTGCAACACCGCTCTGAAGGCTCTGCAGTTTTCCGGAAATTGTATCAAGCAGAATGGGTACTGTGCGTTGCTGCTTGGTGTAGCGGAAGGGGGTGCGTTGGAGAGCCTGTACCTGACTGGGTGTGGTGTCTCGCTCGGCATGGGGCGCGACAGCAGCCCGTTGAAGGGGGTTTCGCTGACATCACTTAAGTCCCTCAACCTCAGTGAGAACGGCCCCCAGGTCGACCTCCTTGGGGCAACGCTCTCACCTGACTGCAACCTCTCGCTCGGCAGCATCTGTGGGACCTTCCCCACCTGGACCGGAGGCGATAAAGAGCTTCAAGAACAGCTAGAAAAGGGGAATTCATTTCTTTACTGAAAAGGTGGGGGAGGGGTAGGGGGTGGTGTGTTTGGGGCGGGAGCTGAATAACTTCACTTTTTTATTCCTACGAAGCTTGCTTTAAAGGAGAAATAGTATTTACCGGGTACGGTCGCCAAATCATCCCTCAACAGGAGGATTTTGTGCAAATCAACAAAAACAACTTTACTTACCTACCCGATACTATATTTTTTGTTGGGGTTTTGTCGTTCAACTAAAGGTGTGAAATGTTGTGCAATTTTATTTCCCCCTTTTCCCCCCCTCCCCTGTGAGTGCTAACAGTGCAACCCTCCCCGTGGGTACGACATATCCCACGGAGTATTGATCCCTTGCGTCTCAGAGTTGCATTTTCCCTTGGTAGGTACACTCTATCAACGATGGTAATGGCACCCTGTGAGTAGGTTCCTTCATTGGTGCCGAAAGCGTCTACGCGTATACCATGCGCACACGCGTGACGTGAGAGGGCTTTGTATTTCAAGTCAAATCAATTTTTGTTTTTTATTTTTATTTTGCACTGCCAAAACCATGCTTTGTCAGGTGTGTTGATTCGTCAAGAATAATGAAAGAAAGAAAAAAGAGCGGTATTTACATACCCCTCTTTATTTGAATTGATTTTTGTGGTGAGAGGCACCGTTCTTGTGCAAATGTGAAAAGTGATGTGTATTCATCTGACGGTTTTCAAAAAAAAAAGGCCCCCCTTTTTTTCCCGTTTTGCTACAACAAAAAGTTGTTTTTTTGTTCTTCAAAAACAAGGAATTGCTATCGGGAAAAAAAATATAGCGGAGTGTGCTGGATATGTGAGGATCCACGCTCCTGCCATCTGCTCGATTGCTGTAGAGGCAGACCCGGTGTATTGTAGATTATTTCCCCCCCCCACAAAAAACCAACTCCCACTCAAAACACCCTACACAGCAATGAACACATGCTCCGCATTTTATTACACCATTGTGGTTGCGGTGGTTGGGCCGAGCCGTGTGGGGAAGACTTCTCTTGTTAATGCTTATCTGAAGCGCAGCAAACGCAAGACCGTTGTCACATCGGACCTACAAGCACCACCGGACAATGAGTCCACTACCACCACCACGGAGCCACCCACCGACACCCCCGAGAGCGAGCACGACGCCACAGAATGCATTGACATCATCCCTTCAGCGATCCAGATGGAGGATCTGGTTCACAACCGCATGATCGTCTACGATACGCCTGGGGAGGAGGGACGGCGCTCCTTGGGGATGGGCGTCATCGACGGGTCGGTGTCCTCCTCGCACGCGGCAGTCGTGATGTACGACGTGAGCGACGCACCTCCGTACCCATCCCTGCTTGCGGCAGAGTGGTGGCTGCAGAGCATCTCGGTCCTGACGCAGGATGTCAAGGTGGTTCTGGTCGGTGCGCATGCTGACCAACCACGCACCGTGCCTCTCGAAATGGCCGAAGCGCTTGCCTCACGTTACGAAGCAGACCACCTCTCCCTCAGCGATGTGTCCACAGTGGTGCAGGCTCACGGCATCTTTTCATCTGTATGCGAAAGAGTGTATTTAAAGCTTAGAATGGAAAACTCACCGTTAATAGAGGAAAGTGATTGTCCAGCAACCACTGTGTTGGAGCCTGAGGCAAGCGAAAGTGATGCGGGAAGGCGTGGCCAAACATCTCCACGTTCCCGAGCGCGGACGAAATGGCAGAAGCTTGCGGCATCAAGCGAGCACATCGAGGACGAAGACGATGAAGAGGAATACTCTCGCACAGAGCTGCGGTTTCTGCCGGATCCCATCTACAACCACCCGCCTATCAAGAAACAGACTGCACTGGAGGCACAGGGCGACACACCGGACTTCATCTTCACAATCTACGTCACCAGTGGGGAGGGGTCTCGGGGTGTCGGATGCTCCTCTCTACTGGACGCCTTTGCGAGCCAGATGCAGATGCATGAGTCTATCGGCACGCAGTTTGCAACCTCTCTGGTCACCACCATGAAACGCCAGCAGAACGGACACAACACCCTGGAGCTGGTCCGGCTCAAGCTTTACTACCAACGCTCCGTCGACCTCACAAAACTAGAGGCAGGTGGACATACCTATCTGCTCCTCTGTTGGTGTGACCGTGCTTCCTTCGACGCCGCGAAGTCCATGCTGGCAACACTTCCCCCAGGGGTTTTAGAATGCTTAGTCTTGGTACACTGCAAAGCCGACCTCGACTGTGACGTAACTCAAACCGAAATAGACGAAGTCCGCGACACCCTAGCGATCCCCTGCCAAGAATGTTCCAGTGTCCTGGGAAGTGGTGTAAATGAGTTGTTTTTGTCCGTCACTACCGCGATTCGTGCGAAGGCTCAGGCATATCAAAGTAAAGTAAAACGCGCTGTACACGCCTCAGCTCAGAGACTGCACAAACAGGTTGCGCAAAGACGATGGAACCATCTTCCCATGGCAAGCTTAAGTCCGTTGGACTGCAATCATTCAACATTGCTTGCGATGTTTAAAGAGGTGGATGTCAACAAAAACGGCTTCATTGAGCGTAGCGAGCTAGAAGGCCTTCGTGCAGCAACAGATTCATACGCGCTGAACGACTTTGACCGTGCGCTTGACAGCGTGCAGTGCCAGAACGGAAGCACGCCACAAGAACGACTCTCCTTCGAGGACTTTGCAGGGCTTCTCCTCCGAATGGCCAGTCTCTGAGAAAAATTGGGGTCTTTTTTTAAAGTTCGTCTAAGTCTATCAATTCCCACCCAATCAATGGAGAGACAAAAAAAAAAGATATTTTTCAAACCCCAGCGTGTTCCCCGCCTAAGGAGGTGTATCCATCTTTTCTAAGTTCAAAATTCTTGGTCTTTTTTTTGTGTATGTTTGAGGTGATCCAGTCTCACGCTTTTTCACACATTTTCACTTGGTTTCACACATTTTCACACATTTTCACACATTTTCACATGGTTTCACACATTTTCACTTGGTTTCACACATTTTCACCTTGGTTTCACACATTTTCACTTGGTTTCACATGTTTTCACTTGGTTTCACACATTTTCACTTGATTTCACACATTTTCACCTTGGTTTCACACATTTTCACTTGGTTTCACATGTTTTCACTTGGTTTCACACATTTTCACTTGATTTCACACATTTTCACCTTGGTTTCACACGTTTTCACTTATTTTCACATGTTTTCACGGTGTGAAAAAGTGTGGAAAAGTGTGCGCTGGATCACCTCAATGTTCCCAACACAAAAAAAAGCCACCTAAAAAAAAAACCTCTCATTTTACACTCTCCCTTTTTTGGGGAAAAAATTCAAATTTAAAAAAAGACATATTCTTGAGTATCCCCTCTTCCCCCCTTCTCGCTCTTCTCCTGCTTGCAATTTCCTTGAAAGCAACTCTCAATGTGCAACGCTCTGGGGGGGTTCTTACCACGGATGTGTCAGTGCCCTGCATCCCCCAGGGGCGTTTTGCAGCTATCAACTTCAATTTTTTTTTTTTTTTTTCACTTCTCCTCCCTTTTTTTCAACACATCTGCAGAACAATGTAAATCACCCCCCCTTCCCCCTCTCCCCCTCCCTTCATTGACCAAAGCAATACCTGCTTCCGATCATCTTACCCCTTTTTTTTGTCTCCTTCATTTTTCTCCCCTCTCTCGGCAAATTCACAAAAGCTTTACTATTCTGTTCTCTTGTTTTTTTTCTTTTTCCATATGGCACTTCACCAGCTTTCCGGCAGCCATGTTGACGTGCATTTGTTCAAATACCTTGCAATGCAGTCGCGTACAGAAGCATCAGTACGTCTCTCCTTCCAGGTGCCCTCTACTGTAGTGTTCCGTGTATGCCCTGTCGCGTGGTACGACTCAGAGGTCGTCCGCAGCGGTACAGCGAGAGAAGTCGTTGTCCGACAACGCTCGGGAACCCAACTCGAGCTCAATAAAATCTTCAGTCATTTCTCCGCCCCCACCGCGCAAAAGGGGGTCAAAGCTGGGCCCAGTACCTGCGATGTGTGCTCTTGGTTTATTGGGTCCACTCCAGGGTCCAAAAAGAAACCGACGGTACGGTATTTCACTAAACAAGACCTACATCAATTCCTTTTTGACGAAAACGTCAAAAAAAACGGGATTTTACAACGATTTGTTCCGTCACGCAGTGGATACTGCGAAAGCATTCAGAGCGTTTGGTCACCAAAAATGGCTTTTAGCGTGCGTCGATTGAATGAATCCCGGCTTTCAAATAGGAGTGTTCCTTTACATATGCGGGCCAACACATTTGACGGAAATCTTAGCACCTGTAGAGAGGTGATATGCACTTCCTCTGTTTCACGTGAACTGGAAGGGATGTGTAGTCAAATTGTTCAGCACCTTGCGCTAACAGACCCAACTCTTTGTATACGGCGTTTGGTGGTGTACTTCCGCCGTGATGCGGGAGGGTTTCTTTGGCTTCTCTACAGCAGTTCTGTCCTTTTAAAGGAAACCGTTCGGGATACGCAGTGCGGAAGACTTCGCCCGCAGGATGTACAGAGTTTGGCACCACCTTTGTCGTTGGTTCCAGGGTTGTCTTGTTCATTGCCGGATACGGTTTTACCGCAGAAGAAGAAAAAGAATTTTAGGAAATTGGTCAACGCGATTCAAATGAAGCCTGCAGTGGCGGTAGAAACGGATTCTGCTTCGTTGTTTCGGAGGGTAGTGGGAGAGAGTGTTGTCGTTGAGTCGGGGCTGTATTTGCAACGGATGTTCACGTGCTCTTCTCTAGTGGACGATGCGTTGTACCGGTTGGCTGTCGCGATGACAGCATTTTCCAAAGACGCTTCTCGAGGCCACTATCAAAGCTTTGCGTTCAACGCTGCAGATCGCACCGTCTCCAGAGAAACCCAATCCGCAGCCTTCGAAGTTCCTTCCCACTATGCCGACCTTTTTGCAGTAGGGAACACCGACGGGTTTCACTCCGTTCTTGAAAGTCTTGGTTTTGCCAGAGATGTTACCCCCGCAAAAGAAGCAAAAAGGCTCAACGATGATGACGAAGAGCGAATGATACGGTTTGTGGTAGTAGAAGGTCGAGGCAGCGCTTCGCTCGCAGATTTTTGTAATTGTCCGTGCAGGCAGGTGTGTGAAAGGGTTGCAGTGGGTTATAGTGATTCGCTCGCTGAAAAATGGACGATCCGTTTTATGAGTGAATCCTACAATGCGCTGCTGGGAAGCCTGCGGAAGAGGAAGACTCTTACCAAAGTGGTGACTGTTGTGAAGAAAATGCGGGTCGCGCAGTTTCTCAAACGACGCAATCCGCGGGCAACACCGACAGCGACACCTACCACACCTAGCCTTACCCCCAACGATACTCCTCTCCACGCACCTCTCAATCCCACCCCTGAGACAACAACTTCTCCCAAACCTACCCCAACATCAGCCAAAGAAGGGACATCAGTTGCACCCCCTCTTGCATCTTTGGACACCCAACACACCTTACCAGACACTACAGCCAATACCCCCGAGGTCGGGCGTGCCTTCGCTTCTGCAGCACCTCCACTATCAGCAGATGGCGCTTTATCTTCGTGTAATGGACAGACCCTTCCCATTAAAGAGACGGCAATGGGTGTATCTATCTCCAATGTGCACAGCAATAAGACCCCCAGCCAGGAGGAGGAGGAGGAGGAGGAGGAGGAGGGGGCTATCAAAGCGCATGTATCAAATGCATTGGGAGAAGATCCTGGAATAGTTGGGAAGGCATCGTCTATTGTAGACAACGCAGAGAAGAGAGAGGACCGCTTGGACACCCACCAGACCCTTCCCAGTGAAGAGCTGTCTATGGGTGTATCTATCTCCAATGTGCACAGCACCCCCTCCTCCCTCCAGAACATCAAAACGCATTCAAATACATTGGGAGAAGATCCTGCAATATTTGGCAAATCATCGTCTATTGTAGACAACACAGAGGAGAGAGAGGACCGCTTAGTACACGGTATGAGAGGGCAGGTGGAATCTGAGATGCAGGATAGAGCGAACCTGGGGGAAATGGCGAAGGGTGAACAAGATAATGTTGATACCAAAGATGGGGACGTACATGGTGCAGATCTTCTGCGAGGCCTCTCGGTGAAACTGGATAATCGTAACATGCCCGGAGATGGAAAGCAAAATGAAGTTCCGCCGCGTAGTGTAGAGAAGGGGGGAGAAGGAGGCGGAATGGAGCCCCCATCCCCCACCCCTGACTCCGACCCAGCCCAGGGACAGAGTAAGACAAAAGGGGAAACCTCTTCCGAGGTGAGTCCCCGTAAAAGCTCTCTCTTCTCAGGCCCCATATCCCCAACACCAACATTCGACCTCCGAAGACGCCGTGTGTCGAAACCGTTGGTTCCAGCATGAGAGCCACCAAAAAAAAAAAGGAGGGGGGTTTTTTGTGTGAGGATACCAAATGAAATGCTCTCTGGGGGGGGTTTCGATACCCCCAGAGAATGAAAATGGGTATGAACGGTGGAGGTGGGTTGTATTTTTTTTCAACTTCTCTTCAAAGTTTGGGGTGCATTTAGACCCTATTATACCTTCTATTCAGGAGAATAGTATATAGGAACCGACTTCTCTTCCGCTCTGAGTCTACTCGAGGGGGGTGCTTTGCCCCACACTTTTCCCTTTTTATCGTGGTGGTGTACCGCAACGAACGTTCCGCATCCCACCCCAACCCGCACCCTTTTTGCCATCCCCCCTTCCCTCACAGTACGACACCCTCCCTACCCCTCCCAGCCCCTCTACACTAAATGTCTGGCGAAGAAGAATTCGAGTTCCACGGCGGCCCTCCCGATGAGGGTGTTGCATTGACCACGTCGCAGCCGCTGCTGCGGTCGAGTGTGCTGCGGAAGCACAGGAAGGGGATTGGGAACTTCGACATGATTGACTGGGTGCATGACATGGAGGCGCATAAACGCTTTCATCAGAAGCGGCAGGCGAAGCAGCAGGACGCAAGCAAGATGTCGAAGCTCATTGAGAGCGTCTGGCTGGAGTGCTACGGATGGATTGCTGTCTTGATAATCGGCTGTCTGACGGGGCTGCTCGCAGGCATGATTCACACCAGTGTAGACTTCCTTCGCGACCTCTCCCGCGGCATGTGTTCAGACGCCTTTTGGCTCTCCTACAAAAACTGCTGTCCCCACCTCAAAGAGAATGAGTACTGCAAGGAGTGGAACTCATGGGGGGACTACTTCGCAGGTGGCATCCGCCGTTCTACGAGCACAACGGTGTTGGATTACTTCGCGTTTACTTTGGTTTCAACGTGTCTTGCCTGTCTGTCCGCATGGCTGGTAAAAACCTTCGCACCGTACGCAGCGGGTAGCGGAATCCCGGAGATCAAAACGATTCTGTCGGGGGTGCACATAAAGCGCTACCTGAATGAGTGGACGCTGCTCATCAAATGCATAGGGGTGTCGCTTTCTGTAGGGGCAGGGCTGTCGCTAGGGATGGAGGGGCCCTTCGTGCACGTCGCCTCGTGTGTAGGGAACATAACCGCAAAGTTCTTCAAAGGCTTCCGTTACCATGAGTCCAAGAAGCGTGAGGTAATCTCAGCCTCGGTCGCCGCCGGCGTCTCTGTTGCGTTTGGCGCGCCCATAGGGGGTGTGCTGTTTTCCCTGGAGGAGGCGTCGTACTACTTTCCACATAAAACTATGTGGCGTTCGTTCTTTTGCGCTGTCGTTGCAGCGATTGTCCTCAAACGCGTCGACCCTTCGGGTACCGGACGGCTGGTGCTCTTCCACGTAAGCTACAACCATCAATGGCATTGGTTCGAATTGGTTCCGTATTCGATTATAGGAGTGATGGGTGGGGTGGTGGGGGCAGTGTTCATCGAGCTCAATTTGAAGTGGTGCAAATACCGCCGTTCTACTGCATTAAAGTATTGGCCTATCACGGAGGTGTGCGCAGTAACGTTGGTCACAGCGACGCTGAACTTTGTGGTGCCATACTTCCATGCAGGCGCAGGCGAATTTATTGCAAAGCTCTTCCAAAGCTGCTCGGACACTGAGGATGGAGGTGTGTCCTCTCTCTGTTCGGACGACCTTCTCTCGGTGTTGGGGCATCTGCTGTTGGCTGCGTCGTTGAAGTTCCTCCTGACCATCTTCACCTTCGGCATCAAGGTGCCTGCAGGTCTCTTTATCCCATCTCTCTTCATTGGCGCATGCCTCGGGAGGATGGTCGGCATCATCGTCAAATACAGCTACGAGCAGTACCCTGATGCCTCCGTCTTCTCAGAATGCCGTGCTATCCATACACATTGTGTCATTCCAGGAGTGTACGCCATTGTAGGTTCCGCTGCTGCGCTTGGGGGTGTCACCAGAATGACGCTTTCGCTCGTTGTCATCATTTTTGAGTTGACCGGAGGCCTTGAGTATCTTGTACCCGTCATGCTTGCAGTGCTGATCTCAAAGTGGGTAGGGGAGTGGATAGGCAACCAGGAGTCCATCTACGAGGCGCACATCGAAATGAATGGGTACCCCTATCTCGACCCCAAGCAGGAGGTGTCGTTTTATGCGACCGCGGCGGACTTCATGGTGTCGAGCAACATTCAGGTCATCACTGTAGTGGGGTGGACGGTGGCAGACGTGAACGACCTGTTGGAAGGATGCGATTATTCTGGCTTTCCCGTTGTGATGAGCCACAGCGATATGCGCATCGTTGGATACATCACACGGAACAGCTTGGTACGTGCCTTAGAAGATGCAGAGGCAGAAGGCGGCGATGTGCACCAAGACACAGAGGTGCTTTTCTATGAGATGAACACAAGTGAACGTGGTTCACGTGGCAACGTTCTCGACATAAGTCTCGCCCTAGACCCCACCCCCATCTGCATTACCCCAGACACAACGGTCAACCGTCTGCTTCATATCTTCAAGAGTTTGGGCATCAGAACGTGTCTTGTCGCGAAGAACAATAAGCTCGTTGGTCTCGCTACCCGTAAGGGTATTGTGAATATGCTGAAACGGTATGTATATTTTATAGGGTAATGCAATAACTGTGGTCACTCCAACAGTTTATTAAGTACAGGAGGACAAGAAATAATATTGGCGGATTTTTGGGGGTTTTCTTGTAATTGGCGACTTTTTTGGTCTCCAATATTTCTTGTCCTACTGTAAAATACATACAATGCAACGAGGCCGAAACGGCCTCGCTAAGGCCTGAAAATAGATACTGAGGCGTGGCTCTTTTTTGTACTTAAACTGAAGCATCCTCTGTACCTTCTTTTCATTAGAAAAAGAATGTATATGAACCAATGTACTTACACGTAAGCGAAGCGATCCTGAATACCGCTCAGACGCTCCTCAGATAGATTTTCTAGACATGCCTATTTTCAGGCGTAGCTGGTAGTACGCCTTATTGCATTGTGTGAATAAAATGTAATGAAAAAAAAACCTTCTTAAATAACAGCGCCGGGCCGTCAGGGCAGAACCTAAGGCGTGTCAGTACCCCAACCTCGGCCCCACGTAGTGCACCTTCCAGCAGGCGGCCTTCTGCGGCGCCTGAGAGCGTGCCCGCGGATCTGAATGTTTGATAACAAAACAAAATTCTAGAAAAAAAGGACTCATTTCTTCTCCCCGTGAAAAACAGCAATTAGTAAAAGGTGTTGGGGAAGAAGAGGGGAGTGAGGTGGGGGGGTAAATGGGGTAGCCCTGATTGGTTACAGGCAAATGGAATTTTTAACGAAAAATTAAAGAGAAGTGAGAGAGAGAGAGAGAGAAGCAAAACCCAATGACATCCTTGTGTCTGCTCATTTTTTGAGGTTGGGTTCCATTTTATATACTTCGTTTTTGTTTTTCCCAATACGTTTTCAAAAAAAAAAGACCATGATTTTTTGTTTTACGACATCGGGGTGTTTTTTCTGGGTTGTGTGAAACATTTGTTAACCGTTAACTGGGGTTGGGTGCGAGGAGGGGGGGGACAGCGTGACACCCCCACCCCTTTCCCCCTCCCGCAGAAACTAAAAGTAACCGTCCGTCCGCTGGCGTGCGAACCAAAAAAAAATAGGTCCCTTTTTTCCCACGTTTTTTTCTCCCACAGACATTGATCTCGCCGGTGGAAGCGTACAACTAACAAACTCTCCCCTATTTCGTTTCCCGTTTTCCTGTGTGTGATAGTTATTGACACCGTAGTATTTATTTTGATGCTGTGCGATAACGAATATGATGAGGTGACTAAGCACGAGAGGCTTATAAACTTTTCTTTTTTTTCTTCTCTCAACACACCAAAAAAGACGCCTTTTTTTTTCTTTTTTACACATTGCGAAAAAAAAGGGCTAAAATGCCTGGGGCAGACATCGATACGATAGCTTCCATAGCTCCTGGTATGCGGGCTAACATTGTTGCGGTTGTGTTGGGGGAGAGCGTCAGCGTGCGCCTTGCGCGTGAGGGCGGGGAGGTGGACGTGGCGGAGTTTGAGCTGTCAGACGCGACGGGGAGGGTGCGTGCCGTGACGGTGTCGCGGGACACTGCGCACACCCTGCGGAAGGCGGTGGGCACACCGCTGCTCTGCATCGACGCAGCGGTCCACGCAGTCCCCATCAAACCATCCGAATTATGCCTTCGCATCCTCCTCTCACACTCGACCACGCTCCTCTCACTCGCAGAGGTGCCTTCACAAGAGACGCTCCTAGAGTTGGTATGCAAAGCAGAGAGGACAAGATGGAAAGATCTTGTGGGAAAACCTATAGGCATGGAAATAGATCTTAATAAGGGGAGTTTTTTTTTAAAAGAAAACCGACGCCGGAGCTGTAAGATCTTCTTAAAAGTGCTAAAAAAAAATACACCTTTCCACAGGCGGAGGACCACTGCTTTGAGGACCCAACAGAGCTAGCCGGTCTTGTGTTGCAGGCAATGGCGAATATGCCTCCTAAGGTGCCACCTGCGTCGGCGATAGACCGGTCCTTTGAGTGCTATCCGAGGTGATGTTGTGGTGTGGTGCTGTGTGGCCCTTCTGTTATGCCTTGGTGGAGTGAGTGTGGCAGCAGCACTGCCTTTTTCAATGCTGGCCAAGACTTTTGTGTACCCCTAAGGATTTGGGGTACCAGAGAGGCCTCTTTTGCTGTTGGTGTTTTTAAGAAAAGAAAAGGAAAACAACATAGTGGAGTTCATCTTCGGGTGTCTACACTAAAGCAACCAAGTTTTCAGAAAACACATTTTGCATTGCGTCAGCCATACGCATCGTGATGTCAAAAAAACAACTCTTAGATTGCTTGCCTTTCCCCATAATTATACTAATTTCACGGGAAACCACGAGTTTTTGGGCAGCACAATTCTTTTTTCTGAAGATGCAAGAGAGAGACGCACCCCACTCAAAGGGGCACTTCACCCATCTCTTCTTTGTTACATTCTTTTTCCATCCGAACGAGACAAAAAAAAAAAAAAAACTAATCCCCAACTCTTCATTTCCACCTCCCCCCTTCCCCCCCACACACTACCTCAAAATTATCTCTTCTCCAGGGGGGTTGTTGTCCTCCCCTTCCCCTTCCCCTTCCTTCCTTCTATAAAATATGCCAAAAAAGGGTAAATTCAAGCGTATTACGAAGCTCGCCAAATTGAAAGTCGCTCCATCCCCGAATCTCAGCGGCATTCCGTCGCCGAGGGATCTGCCGTCGCCTTCCCCGCGCTCTTTTCGGTCCTCCCCGCAGGTTTCACCACGCCCATTGGAGAGGCGGTCCAGCATTTATGCAGTCCCTGCAAGGTTTATTGGTGATGAAGCCGGGAAGGTTGCGGCAATAAATTCAGAGTTACGTTCGATTGAGCATTCGCAAAGCGTGCGAGGGAAGAAGCTTTCAAATACCCCTTCCGAACCACCCTCCTCCGGCCTCAAACTGCAGCATATCATCAATGAAAAGGCAAACCAAAATACGCAAAAGCTCTTAGAACAGAAGGACCGGGAGCTGCGTTTGGTGCTTCGAAGGGAGGAAGGAATGTGCGCAAAGATGCGTCGCAGGATCGAAGAACTTCAGGAACACTCCTACGACATAAGCGACCAACTCACCGACAGCAATGCCACCCTTGCAGACTACAAAGCGAAATACGCAAACGCCCTCTGTACTGAAGAGCTCCGCGCCAAACAGGAGCGTTACAAACTACTAAAAGACTTCCATCAGCAGGTCACCCTAAAAGGCACGACACTATCCCAAACGGTACAATGGGTTATCATGAAGCAAGAGGCCTTAGAATCCTCTGAGCAGGCGGAATCCGAAGCTGCCACTTCAGCGGCAGAAGCGGACCTCCAAGCGAATCTCCAAAACGACAAACTCCAACGTAGTCTCGAAAGGGTGAAAAGAGAGTCAGAGGCGCTCCGGCAAACGATCCGTCAAAAGGACGGCAAAATCACCTCCCTCACTGAAGAGTTGGCAGAGCTCTCTGAACAAATGGATACAATGCTTACCCCTGATATGTTAGCCGCTGTGCAAGGTTCTATCAAAAGCGTGACAGATGATTTTCATGCAATTCGTGAATACGCGAACCGCCAAATCGATGCAACTAGCATGGACCTCGCCATGATGTGCACTGCCCTACAAGACCAAGGCCTCGCGCCTTTAACAGAAAGCATTGCGACACTAAGCGCTGATTTAGAAATCAAAGGGACGGCAATCACCCTGAAAGACACCATATTATCCGTCTTTGCGAGGGTCTGCACTCAGGTGGACACTTTTATTAGAGAATTGACCGAAGATTTTGATTTGTTTCCCTACTTTCGATCGATCAATGCCTGCAGAGACGATCTCCTGAAGGAAGCGGCACGCATTCAGGAATGCGACAGCTCTTCAACAGATGACACTCAATCACAAGGATCGCTACCATCTGCCTCTCCCATCGACGGTGTTGACGCTGAACAGACCTCATCTCCCCCTCTACCGGAGGCAGATTTTGGTCCTTTAGGAATCAATATTTTGCACCTCCCCCACCCCGACAGCGAAGCCCTCGCGGACCAACCGTTATATGATATCCTCCCCACCCTCAACCGAACGTTGTCAGCCGTCTCTGAGCTTGCATCGCAGTTTTCCGACCAAAAAAAATTGAATGAAAAGATGAGTGAAACATACAAAGCGAAGATTGCGGAGTTGGAGCTGAGTTTGGGGGAAGCACAGAAGAGACTGGAGTCGCATGGACAGGAGACCCAACTATTGAGAGAGAGGTTAAATGAGGCGTTGTTATTGGGGGTGGAGAAGGAGCAGGAGACGTTTGAGCTTCGACGTCTTTTGAAAGAGTCAAGCGAGCAGCACGAAGCGGACCTCGCAGCCGCAGACCTTGCCCTCCAAAGCGCTATCGTCTCCCACCGTCCTACCCTCTCCCCTGAGCAGGAATCGCACCTTCGCTCCCTATATAGCTCCGTTGCAACCAACGCCGCCTGCCTCACCAACCCAGACGAGCACCGTACCACCTGCCGCCACGCTCAATCAATCGAACGTCAAATTGACGACGCAGACATTGCATATGAACCGGCCCTCCACGCCCTTACCTTCCTCGACGATGTTATCAATCTGCTCCAACGCAAAGGAAAGAAACGTGGCAGGGACGTATCCGAACCGCTAGGGGAGGATGAAAAGAAACGGTTGGATGATGCCTTATCATACAGAAAGAAGCGTTGGCATGATAAGGTGTCAGCATTGCATGAAGCGAAGGCATGTGAACTGACGGTGCTCAAACGACTCATAGAGTGTGAACAGGAAGCGGCGCGGTTGATTGGGCGTGACAGCAAACACCTCTACTGGTTGCAGCAGAAGATGTCTGTAATTGACGCTCTCCTCTCATCGAGCATGCGTGGAACAAACTTTGCTGACCCAGATTATGATGATTCTGACCAAAACGGTCTCTCCCGTATCCGAAGCTGGACCGCAGGAGGCGTTAAAACGTCGGTTCCTCACAATCTCCGTACAACGTTATATCACGGTGACAAACCAGAGCCTCTCCCCGAAGGATTTTTCGAACAATTTGACGCCTTGGTGAAACGGTTTCCGCAGGCTTCTAGAGATCCACGAAATGCAGGTGGAGGTGCGGTGTCGCACTTTGCTACTGAGGAGATGATGTGGGAGGAGAAGCTGAGAGGGACACATCGTCTTATCCGCGAAATCACAAAGCTACGACACGTCAAAACCGGAAACAACGATGCTGACGACGACGCGAGCAGCGACTCTGATTCGGGTGCCCCTGAAGGCCCCCTCTCGAGAGGACTACCACAGATTGCTCCGGTAGCGCCTCACGTCTGTTCCGCCGTCCCTCAAGGTCGTACCGTCCTCCACGCTGATCCCTCCGAAGACATTGCGTCTCCAGCGGTAAGGGGTGGGGTCCTGCAGTGCATCGCCCCAGCTGGGTTGTCTCGTGTACAGATTACCTTGCCGGATGAGGTGGTCAAGCCGGAACGTCCTGCGAGGCCGCTCTTTTCATCGCACATGAAGGAAAGGAAAGACTCAGGTCCATTTCTCCCAGCCTTTGCGTATGAGGGGAAGGTGCCGGTGAAGGTTGTGTTGCCGAATGTGGCTGTGCTAGAGAAGGTGCAAGACCCAGTGGAGCGCGCAGAGGCGATAGTGGTGGCGGCACAAAGGATTGGGAGAAAGGATTCGCTGTTAAAACAGCTGCGGTTGAGGCCAAGCAAGACACTCTTCCCGACACGGTATAATACAAAATCGGCCTTGAATGTGTCACCTTCCCCATCAGATTGCTTTAGTCTCACGCAATAGGAATGTCTTTTTTTCTGATTTGAGTTGTATCTTTTATGAGTGTAGGAGTCTCAGCTGCTTCTGTTCGGCTGCATGTCTCTTTTTCAAGAGGGTGTGTCATACAGTTCGGCGTTATCAAATGATTTTTTCGTTATTGCGTTAGAAAAAAAAAATATTGGAACAGTTATTGCCAAATATGACCCAGAAACTGTTTTCATATTTTCTTTTGAGGATTTTTCTCAAAAAACGGTCAAAAAAAAAAAAAAAAAAAAAAAAGGTGGTGTTGATGTGAGGCACCTTCGTACCTTGCTTTGCTATCTTTTTCTTTTCTTTTTTTGGGGGGGAAGGAAAGGAACCAGGTTTCCACACTGCGTTTCTCCTTTGCCCTGGCTTTACCTTCGCACAACGTCTAAGCGTGTTTTTTGTTTCATTTCCGCAAAAGATTTTCAAGATGGAAAATGGGGGGGATAGTTTGGTGAACAACCAGTGTGGATGAATGGAGGGGGTGCACAACGTACGCAAAAAATTGCGCAGAAGTGTGTCGAAACACCCCCCTTCAGCCACACAAAATATGGGGAGGTATTTTTTTTGTTTCGATGTCTGCATCTCTGCAGAGGCGTTTCAAAGAGAGAGAGAAAAAAAAAACTTCATTTTCCTTTTTGTTTTTTTTTCTTGGCTCCCACTTTTTGTTTTCTACCTGCTTACAGCTTCCCTGTAAATCAATCCCATACGCATCACTCCGGGGTTCGATAACCCGCGGAGTGTCAGTGCCTGCGTCCCAGAGGCGTTTGCACTATCAACTTCACTTTTGTTTTCTACATTTTTCTTTTTGTGTGTCACAAATAAAGGTTCCACCCATTTCCTCCCCCCCTTTCCAAAAAATTTTCCTCTCATCCTCCCTTCTCTAAAAAACCACACAGCATCCACCTAAAACAGATCCAAAAAAAAGGGGAATTTTCCTTTTTTATCAATCTCTCTCACTCTCACTCTCACCCCTCCCCTCCTTTTTCCCCCTTCTCCTTCTCCTTCTCCTTCTCCCTCTCCCTTCCGTTCCCTTTTCCAAAATCAAACTTATCTTCAAAAACCTACTCCTTTTTTTCTTCGTTTTTGTTTCTTATTATTTTGATAGAACAGAAAAAACACCTCTTCTCTTAGAAGAGAGTGGTTGTGCCTCCTTTAAGATAGTGGAGATTTGCACAAAACTGTAACAACACAACCTGAGGCAACTACACTACTCCAAACAATTTATCATTGAAATGGACGCCCCTGTCTTTGATATAACACATGAAGCTTCGGTGACGGTGAATGGACAGACAGAACGGATGCGGTCAAACCGGAGTTTACAGGCGCAGAAGAATGATCATAGTATTTTGGTCAGCCGTCCGGAGAGTGGGGAAGCTCAGGGTCCTCCTCGAGGGGCATCTTCACCTAGGACGCAGAGCGCGATCTTCGATCATTCTACAGAATCAAACGAGGAAGTGGAGTCTTTACGGCAGGTTGTGGCTAGTTTGCAGGCGGAGTTGCAGAGAACGCAGAATATGGCACAGCAGCATGAGGACATGGCTCCACAGCCGCACTACAGAGCGCCGTCTCCGACACCCTTTTTGCATCATAAAGGGGAAGAAGAAGATTTGGCCACACCGTATCAGAATGGACGCATCACATCGCATGCGGAATTTGTGAAGTTGAAGAAGCTTCATACAACTCCGTTACGAGAGGTCTCATCAACTCCGAGAAAAATTCTTCCGGCGAATCTGTCTAATGAAAGGGCAATATCACCAAGGAAGGTGGTGGTTCGAGAAGCAGGATGTGCCCCTAACGTTTCAAATAAAGAGTTTACGAAAAAAAAGTTGGGGCATACCGTCAGCCATGACTCTCCGTTGAGGAGAAGGGCGTCCGATGTTCCTCCTGCGGGGCTAGAGTATTCTGGTATCATTGACAGTTTGTCGCCAGAGAAGCCTAGGTCTCATGCGAAGTGGCCGGCGCACCTTCCGCACAATGTACTGCAGATTCTTCAAGGGGTCTGGGAAAGCCGTGCACCCCCTTTAAAAAGATTTGTCGTAAAGGGAGAAGGGATCTACGTGGATGGTGTGCTGTCAGTGCATCGGGTGGTGGTCGGTGCGTTTGGCCTGCACTTCGCGGATGCGTGCGTACAACACATCAATTCCGACACCGTAGAATGGGACTGCGGTGACATCTGGGTACGACCTGGATTTCGTGGAAATATTCCGACCAAAAGAGCTCAACCAACACCCCACCCAAGGCAGAACCAGCAAAAACAACGTCAGGACCAAAGAACCAACGCAAACCAAGAGGAGAGGAGGGGAGGAAATTCTCCGCAAAGTGTGTGTGTTGACTGTAACCAAAGCGCTTCGGCGTCTCCGTTTTGCCCTATTAGCGGACGACCTCATGAAGGACCTGAGATGACACAGCGTGGAGGAGGAGGTGGAGTGTTCCATAGTACCCAGGGTCGTTGTCCAAATGGACATAAGCTTGCCATTCAGCATGGTGTAGGGGATGTCTCGTGTTCGTCGTGTGAATTGATTTTGCCTGCAGAGAGGTTTGCAGGGTGTAGAGAATGTGATTATGATGTGTGCGACTGTTGTTTAGGATGTGCGGAAGGGAGTGCCACGTGTGTGATGGTGCAGCGGAGCCCTGATGAAGGGACCGGGGCGATATGTGCACCGAGCATGTTGTTGGAGGAGGTGGTGCCTGGAAGCCCTGCAGACATCTCAGGCATGCAGGCGCTTATCGGAAAGAAGCTGACGCATGTAAACGGCATTCCAGTTTACACCATCGGAGAAGCCTGCAGCGTTGCGCAGAAGGATGCTGCTGTGGAGATGCGGTTCGAATGATGGGAGAAGAGAAGAAGAAAAAAACTGACAGTGAAGATTGCAGAACTGTGGACAACACAACCCGAGGCAACTACACTACTCCAAATAATTTATCAAAATGAAATAAGAGAAGAGCCTCGAAGTTTTTTGTACTTTTTGTTTGTTTTTTTGTATTGATTGTTCTGTTGCACCTTTTTAAAAAAGGTAGGATTTTAGAAATGTATACAAACCTCCAAAGGATTTTAAAAAGACGGAATATTTTAACCTCATCTGCCAAACCCTACCCTCTTCGCAATGATTCCTATTTTTTCCACAAAACAGAACACACACACACATACAAAACCTATACACAACCCAAGACAATCAAAAGAAGTGCCATTTGCACACTGCAAAATAATTACGTTATAGCCGACAGTTGTTCCCCCCCGCCCGGCCCCCTTAGCTCTCTAGAGGGACACCATGACGAGTCCAATTTTGACAGAAGATCAGTACGCAGTGAAGAACGTTGACCATGAGGTACTTATGATTTTATTCTTACAGTTTTCCCCCTCCAGGTAACCCACCCCAACACTTCGATATACCTATCTTTTTAAATCATTCTGCGCACTTCGTCTACCTAAGCCACCCCCACCTAATACACACCCATATTCTGCGCAAAGAATTACCCATCACCCACCTACCACACCCACAGGCATTCTTCGACAGAGTGAGTCGTGTGGAGGCAACGTCGCGTACCTTTGGGTTGAAGGTCATTTTGGATGTTAATACTGATATCTTTCCGATAGAACGCTCGGATAACTTGACGATTGCACTTGCGAAGACACTGGAGATGGACGGCACGCTCCGTCACGACTCCTACGACCCTACTGTGTTCTCTCGCCACACCCTCGCAGAGAAATACGAGTACGTCTGCCACGGCACCGTCTACAAAGTGCAGGGAGGAGACAACGGTGAGACCGTCACGTTCTACATCTCCTTCGGCGGCCTCCTCATGCGCATCACAGGGCAAATACAGAAGCTGACTGGCATTGAACTCAACCAGAAGCTATACCTTCTTATCAGAAGACAGTGAAAAAAGGGGGGTTTTTTTTTGGGATGGGGTGTGTGTGTGTGTGGTATTGGGGTGTCGGAAAAAAAAAAGAAAACGGCATTAAAAAGATCTGTCAATCATGGCGAAAAGGTTAATTCAGGCCTTTTGCATCAAAAACAAAAGTTTTTTTTTTGGGGGGGTGGGGTGGGGTGGGGTGGGGTGGGTATGAGGGGAATAGAGAGAATGTTAGGGTCTTTGGAAAAAAAAAAGAAAAACGAAAGGCCCGCAAAATAAAAGAGAACTCCAAAAATGAGGGGTTTTAAGAAATAAACACACATCGAGTGTCTCTGATCTCTTGCATACGCGATGCGATTCAGTACAGTGTACACATAATGCAATTTGTTCCCGCCGTTTGCAGGACAAACAAAGACTTTTTTTTTTGTGTTGAAGTTTTTTTCTACCAGGGGTTACCTGCTATCACAAAACCCTATACAGTTAAAAGCTTCCAAAAAAAAAAAAACATCGTTATACCAGTAGGTATAACGTGATTGTCGATACAACAAAACAAACCTCAGAACATCCCTCAAATGGCGTCGAACACAAGAATTAATAACTACCCTAAGGGGGGTCTTTTTTGCGGTGAAAACTGCAAGTGATGACACCAAAAGGCTGACTCTCTGCCACGTGTGAAGGAGAGGGGGGCGCGTGGGGAAGCAAGTTCCGCTGTAGGATATCTGTGTGCAAGAGTGTGCACGAGAGCGTCAAGTGTAAAAAGAAAAGATCCCCTCGCCCCTCCATGACCTATATTTTTATGTTGCAGGGTTTTGTATTTTGATTTGCCACTAATACCACCACAGAACAAACCCACATCCTCGAAAAGAGACAAGAGAAAGACAAAGCGCAGAGCACAGCGATGCGTTGTGCGGCGGCAGTGCTGCTGCTGTGTGCCTGTGCACGTGCAGAGCTCGTCCTGGATGTGTCGGGGAACCTGTATGACGGGAGTGCGGTGTGGACGGACACGTCGTCGAAGGGGAACGACGTGACGATGCAGGGCTCGTGGGGGGCGACCTTCCGTGCTGCAGAGAAGGACTTCCTCTTCACGGCCGGGCAGACGGCGCAGGTGATGCAGGCACCGTCGCCTGTGTCGCTTGGTGTGACGGAGGACTGGACGCTGACGGCAAGCTTTGCACCGAACGCGCCGTGGACGGGACACATGACGATTATGTCCTGCGTGTCTGCCTCGAACACAGTGTTCTCGATGTACCTTGCGACAGATGCGGACCACGTGACGTACGTGGACTTTGAGTCTGTGGGGTTCCCTGTGACGGCGGGGACGACGGACGGGTGGCCGCACATCAAGCTTGGGAAGTACGAGGACACGCAGGTGACGGTGACGTTTGAGAAGGTGGGTGCGGCGTACCAGGTGTGTGCGTACGGGAACGGTGTGGAGAAGGGGTGCAAGCCTGTGACGGCGGCGCAGTACGCTGCAGGGCAGTTCAACCTTGCGCAGTGCACGGGGTTTGTGCTGAACCAGGAGCAGACCTCTGTGAACGGCGGGTACGCTGCGACGACGGCGTACGTTGGGAAGTTCTTTGGGGCGAAGCTGTACACGGACGCGATTGACGTGTCGACGGTGGAGAAGGACTTTGTGGCCTTCAACAGCAACCACGGTGTGTGCAGGACGAACCTTGAGCTGTACTACGACGCAGGCCTGACAAGCAGCTACAGCGGGTGCTCGGGCGGGTCGTGCCCCGAGACCATCACGGACCTGTCTGGGAACGGACGTGACGGGAAGGTGCTGTCTGGGACTGGGACGGAGTACTGGCAGCCCTACCACAACGGTGTGTTCCAGTACCCCGACACAGGCTACGACTCGCTGCAGGACTACATTGAGCTGAACGAGGCGGCCCTGCAGGCTGTGGGGAGCGGGAGCTACACGATTGAGATGGTTGTGGCGCCGTCGCAGCTGGCCTCGAACATCCACCACCTCTCGAACGTGGTCGACAGTGCGGGGAACATCCTTTCAGGCCTGCACACCGGTGCGGGTGGGACGGACTCGAGTGCGATGCGCGAGTGCCCGACAGGATGGTCGTACCACAACACACACTGCTACAAGCTCGTGGGGAACGTGGGGACGTACGCAGAGGCGACGGCGAAGTGCAAGGCAGACGGCGCACACCTGATGTCTGTGCAGAGCAAGGATGAGTTCACCTTTGTGCGCGACCTTGCGACGGCAGCGAACGTGGGGGACTTCTGGGTGGGTGCGAAGCGTGTGTCGGCGTCTGCACAGTACCTGTTTGAGGACGCGACGGTGCTCACGTCGTCGTCGTACTTCCCGCTCCTCCCGAAGACAGCGAGCATTGCTGCAGGTGGGCTGCTTGCGGAGTGGGACTTCACCCAGGGTGGGCTGTGTGCGACGTCTGGTGCTGCACTCTGCTTTGCGGACTGGGACACGAGTGCGACGGTGTTCGGGCAGGGTGGGCTGTACCTGGACGGGACTGCAGCAGTGCGTGCGCCGCTTGCGGCAGCACTGAAGGACAGAACGCTGGAGCTGTGGGTGAAGGGTGTGGACGGGATGCGTGGACACGACATGGGGCTGATTGGGCTTGCCTCGTCGACGGGCCCTGAGTTCGACGTGCTGTCGCCTGGTGAGAACGACGGGCACTCTGCCAGCGCAGTGGACTACATCTTCTACGCAGGCTCGTCCGAGGCGGGGCAGCGTGGGAACCTGAACGGACAGCCGCTGCACGCACACGAGTGGGTGCACGTTGCCATTTCCTACGACTCGTCTGCGAACGAGGTGGTTGTGTACCTGAACGGATACGAGTACGGGAAGGCCTCTGTGAGTGCTGTGGCGGAGTTTGCGGCTGGCGACTACGTGACGCTGGGCCGCCGTTCCGACAGCGATGTCCTGGCAAGCTCGTTCAAGGGTGTGTTTGCACGGGCAGCAGTGTTCTCGAAGGCGCTTTCGGCAGCAGACGTGATGGCACGCTTCACAGAGGGGAACCCGTTCCCGAAGGCAAGTGGCACGGACCTGTGTGCGAAGATGGTCGACGTGAACGTGGACGGGATGGAGCGTGCTGGGCCGAGTGTGTACGAGGCGGACTGCTCGGTGTCGTTGCCGTACGTGTGCAAGGAGGACGGGAACGACCTGAAGTTCCACCTTGATCCCAGCCTGTCGGGTGCGTCCTTCTCGAACAACGTCATGATGCAGGTCGGGATCTCGTACGACGCGACGAACAAGCGCACAACACTGATCAAGGACGGGAAGCAGGTTGAGTGGCTTGCGGGTGAGGAGCGCCCCGTCGGTGCTGTGGCGGCAAAGGGGTGGCTGTGGAACGTGATGCAGCAGGACGACACGGGGATCCTCACGATTGCGCCTGCGTCGGCCTTCACGGGACAGCTGGTGAACATCCGTGTGTACTCGGAGGTGGTGGATGAGATGTGTCTGCTGCAGAACTGGGAGTACACGAAGGAGCGCTTCAGTGTGGTCTCGCAGGGGCTGCTTGTGCACTACGACGCACGCGCAAAGGAGTCCTACCCCACCTGGGGCAACGCGTGGAAGGACATCCACGTGCAGGACGGTGCCACAGGGACTGTGCACGACGCGTCGCTTGCGTCGCCCGTTTGGTGGAACACACGCCACTCTGGGTGCTTCGACTCGCACCCCGACAACGTGCCTGCTGGTCCCAGCCCCATCACCCTTGGCCACCAGGCGCTGCAGTCGATCAACCCTGCCGACGGGTACACCTTTGAGTACAGGCTTGAGCCTTCCGTGTCTGCAGGCACCGTGCACGAGTTCAACTTTGTGCAGGACTCGGGGAACGCACACATTCTGAGCTTCCAGGTGAACGGCGACACACAGATGATTGAGGTCCTCGACACCTCGGGCAGCGTAATCAGCGGCCTTGGCCAGCCTGTGGTTGACGGCGAGGTCATCCAGTTTGGGTTCATCATGCTCCCTGGTGGGAAGGCGCAGTCGTACAAGGACGGTGTTGCGTCTGCTGTTGTGTCCATCGGGAGCCAGATCGACGTGTCTGCTGCGGGGGCTTGGTACGCGAACGCTGTGCCTGGGTCTGCGACGGAGAAGTTCTACGGGTGTATGCTGGACATCCGTCTGTACGACCACCCGCTGACCTACGATGAGATTGAGCAGAACTTTGGCGACTGTGCTGTGTGCAAGAGTGACACGTGCACGTGTGCTCTCTGCGACAACGAGTGCAATGCGTGCAACGACGGGTGGATCGGTGGACCCGACCAGGACTGCAGAGTGTCCTGCGACATGTTCTCCTGCTCCGAGCACGGCATTGGCATCCCGAACGCGTCACCGACCATTCTTGCGGATACGTGTCTGTGTCAGTGTAACGAACAGTGGACAGGTGCCACATGCGACACGTGTCCTTCGCAGTACGAGCAGCACACCTGTGCGGCATGTGCGGCTGGTCTGTTCGACTACCCTGCCTGCGGGACGTGCTCTGCAGGCCACTGTCTCAACGGAGGTGCTGGGAATGAAGTGACGTACAGCAAGGGCGACGTGGTGAACATCTTCGCAGACGCCACAACCACCAGCACTGTGACCACGAACCAGATCACAATGAACATCAACAGCAACTACATGAACGGCGACACACTCAAGTACTCCGGATCCCGCACAGATTTGAAGGAAACCTGGGATAACGACAAAGCAACACTCGTGGTGAAGCGGAGCGACGGCTCCCAAATGCAGCTGACTGAGTGGGCTGCCATCCTGCGTGACATCACTTTCCAGTCAACTGACTCAAGCACTGCCATGCGCACAGCCACGTACTCGTACGGAGCTGCCCTCCTGTTCAGCGACACTGGCCATTGGTACGAGATGGTGAGTGGCAGCTACAGCTGGAAGACTGCTAAGTCTATGTGCGAGCAGAGGCAAATCCTTGGTATCAACGGGTATCTTGCCACCATCACAAGTCAGGAAGAGAACGACATGGTATCATTCAAACTTACTGGCAATGCGTACATCGGTGGAGCTGACGATCCCATGGTAGGTGAGATGCGCTGGAAGACTGGTCCTGAGGGTCTCATGGATAGTGGCAAAGGCATGCTTATTGGGACAGGCACAAGGAGTTCATGGCAAGCACATGCCTACGACCACTTCAGAACGGAAGGTAACACTTACAGAGAACCCTCCGGTGGGAAGGAACAGTACATCCAATACTGGGGACAGGACAACACCTGGTATAGACAAGGAATGTGGAACGATGTGAGTTCCACTAGTTCCGGGGCCAATGCCCTGTGTGAGTACGGTGGGATGGTGGGTGACGACATATCGCAGTTTTCTGGCATTGGTTTCGTGCAGTCCTCCTGTGGCTGTGAGTGCCCTTCCGACACGCAGTACACTGGAACAACCTGCGAAACGTGTCCTGCAGCGTTCGTCGTCGAAAACGCAAGAGTGGACGTGAACCCCGCTCTGTACGCAGACACTGCGGGTGTTGCTGGATGTGAGAGCGACAACGGACCCTTCGGACCTTGCCTGAGCCAGAAGAACCGTGGGATCCACCTGCCCTATCTGTGCAGCGGGGATGACTGCTACGCAGTGTCTGAGGGCGGCACGGCATACACGTCTGCAAAGGCGACGATTGAGATGTCTGTGCGGATTCTTGGGAACGAGCCTGCCTCGCAGCCGCTTCTTGGGCTGTACCAGATGAACGACGCAGGCTTCGACTCGTACGGCATGTTCTTCCCACACATCTACGCGAAGTTCTCAGGTGGTGCCACTGGGGATCTTCTCTTTGCACAGTCTGCAAGCGGAGCAACAGTCACACTGGGGACTTCTGTTGTGGTGAACACAAAGTACATGATTGCTGTGATCTTTGACAGCACGCTGGCATCGGACTCGCGTCTCTGCATCTACGTGAACGGGGCACTGGACACATGTGTGGCGTGCACGGAGACAGAGCTGTTCCTTGGTGGTGGACACTCCACAACAGACTTCAACATCCAGCTGCTTGGTGCTGGTGGTGCGGGCACCACAACTGCGGCTGACGCCGAACTGATGGACTTTGCTTTGTTCGGAACCCGTCGCAGCACCTCACAGCTGCGCAAGAACGACGACACGACACTGGCAGGGAGCACAAGCGGACTGCTGGTGTACTACAGAGACGAGGGTGTGGCGGGCACGGGAGAGCCGCTTACGTGGAGCTGCGGTGAGCAGTTCAACGCTGCCGTGAAGCCAAAGGCAGGTCTCTGTGAGCGTGGTATGCGTGCCGGCACAAACGACCAGGCAGACACGTTCAAGTACCACTGGCTCAAGGACATGACAGGGAACAACCGCCATGCGTTCGTGGTTGGTGGCACCTTTGTGAAGGAGGCAAACTGCGACGAGTGTGCCATTGGGAACCGTGTGTACCCCGACTGCGACGTGCCCTGCGACGACACGCTCTGCAACGGGAACGGTGCCATGGTGCGGAAGGAGTACGGCTGCTCGTGCACGTGCGACGACATGTGGAGCTACGACGCGACGGCTGCGCTGGCTGGGACGAGACGTGTCGACATGGACGACGCAGACTTGTGCAAGACATGTGCATCTCCGTACGACGCAGCAGCGGACTGCAAGGCCTGTCTGGCGGGGTACGCGAACTACCCTGACTGCTATCTCTGCGATGCCATGGTGGGAAGCGTGCAGACAGCAAACAGGACACACTGCCACGACCATGGGAAGCCTGTTCCAAATGGCGATGTGTGCGAGTGCGAATGTGAGGACGCGTGGCAGGGTGCTGTGTGCGACACGTGCCCCTCCAACTACCAGTACACCAGTGGAGCATGCAAGGACTGTGCCGATATGCACGCCGGACCTCTCTGCATTCTGTGCACTGTGCAGCTCAACTGCTCGGACCAGGCCACCGCAGTGACATCATCTGCCGACAAGACCACATGCGACTGCACCTGCAGAAACCAGTGGGGAGGTGCCACATGTGACACGTGCCCACCTGGTGTGGACCCAGCAGCCGACTGTGGAGAGTGCCTGCCAGGACACATCAACTACCCGACGTGCACACCGTGCGACGTGGACACACACTGCAACAGCCACGCTGGCACTGTCACCTCGGACCCCGCCTTCGCAACGTGTCTTTGTGTGTGCAGGAACAGTTGGTCTGGTCTCACATGTGACACGTGCTCGCCACAGTTCGGTGGTACAGACTGCGATGCGTGCAGCGGGAACGGACACACATACCCCGTCTGTGAGGAGTGCACTGTGCTTGACCACTGCAACAACCACGCAACTGCAGCAACAGCCGATCCCCCGATAAACCCCACTGGATGCGCATGCGATTGCACGAACTACTGGGGGAGTGACGACTGTTCAACTTGTGATGCGAAGTACGGAGGCACCGACTGTGACGAATGTGCACTTGGCCACGTGGATGCTCCTGACTGCCGTGCCTGCACAGTTGTTGACGACTGCAACAACCGTGCTGGGAGTGTGACTTCGAACGCTGCAAGGGACACGTGCGAGTGTGTTGCGTGCCACGACCAGTGGACTGGACTGAGCTGTGACCAGTGCGCAATGGTGTTCAACCAGACGACGTGTGACGAATGCATTGACCAGTACATCGGCTACCCGACCTGTACGGAGTGCACTGACGCTGTGCACTGCAGTGGACACAGCAGCTCTGTGACACACAACAACGACAAGACTGCCTGTGTGTGCACGTGTGCGACAGGATTCACTGGCGTCACATGTGACCAGTGCGATGTGGGCTACATCGGCTACCCTGCCTGCACACAGTGCACAGACGCAACCCACTGCAGCGGGAACAGTGTGAGCGTTGTGAGCAGCGTCGGGAACACAGCCTGCGAGTGCACCTGCAAGGTGGGGTTCTCGGGAACGACATGCGACGAGTGCGACACCGGATACGCTGGGTACCCAGCCTGTGTGCAGTGCACTGTGATCTCGCACTGCAGCGGGAACTCGCCTGGTGTGACTGTGTCGATGGACAAGGCGACGTGTGTTTGCGATGCGTGCAACGACCAGTTCACGGGAGGTGCGTGCGACGGGTGTGATGCGAAGTACGACCCGACGACGTGTGACGAGTGTGCGGCAGGACACATCAACTACCCGACATGCACGGAGTGCACTGTGGCAACGCACTGCAACGGACGCGCAGGCTCGGTCACAACGAACAACGCACTGACCTGCATGTGCATTGCGTGCAGTGCCCAGTGGACGGGGGACGACTGCGACTCGTGTGCGGTGATTTACAACGCCATCTCGTGCGACGAATGTGCGGACAACCACATCGACTACCCGGCGTGCACAGAGTGCACAGACGTGGACCACTGCAACGGGAACAGCGTGAGCGTGTACAACAACGTGGACAAGACACTGTGTGAGTGCACTTGCAAAGTCGGGTTCACAGGTGCGTCCTGTGACGAGTGTGCGGTTGGCTACATTGGCTACCCGGCTTGCACAGAGTGCACTGTGGCAGCGCACTGCAACGGACGTGCTGCAAGCGTGTTCTCTTCCACCGACAGATTGACGTGTGTGTGCGACACCTGCGCAGACCAGTGGGGAGGATCCATGTGCGAGACGTGCGATGCAAAGTACAACACGACAGGGTGCGACGAGTGTGCTGACACCCACATCAACTACCCGACGTGCACAGAGTGCACAGACCCCGTGCACTGCAACGGGAACAGTGCCTCGGTGACACACAACGACGACAAAACAACCTGCGTGTGCACCTGCAAGACCGGCTTCACTGGCGCAACCTGTGACCAGTGTGACGTGGGCCACATCAACTACCCTGTGTGCACGGAGTGCACGAACGCAACACACTGCAACAGCCACGCAGGCTCTGTGGCAAGCAGTGCAGACAAGTCTGTGTGTGAGTGCAACGATTGCATCGACCAGTGGACAGGTGATGCATGTGAGACGTGCCCGTCGCTGTTCTCGACAGCAGCAGACTGCAAGGAGTGTGCTGATGGCCGCATCACCTACCCGACATGCACGCTGTGCACTTTGGAGGACCACTGCACCAACCATGCGACTACAGTTGTGACCTCTGCCGACAAGACCACATGCGACTGCACCTGCAGAAACCAGTGGGGAGGTGCCACATGTGACACGTGCCCGACAGGTGTGGACCCAGCAGCCGACTGCGGAGAGTGCCTGCCAGGACACATCAACTACCCGACGTGCACACCGTGCGACGTGGACACACACTGCAACAGCCACGCTGGCACTGTCACCTCGGACCCCGCCTTCGCAACGTGCACCTGTGCTTGCAGGAACATGTGGTCTGGTGCCACATGCGACACGTGCTCCATGCAGTTCGGTGGAACAGACTGCGACATGTGCAGCGGGAACACACACGCGTACCCTGTGTGCGATGAGTGCACTGTGCTTGACCACTGCAACAACCACGCAACTGCAGCAACAGCCGACCCTCCTGCTGCCCCAACCCATTGTGCATGCGATTGCACGAACTACTGGTCGAGTGACGACTGTGTCACGTGTGAGGCGAAGTACGGAGGCACCGACTGTGACGAATGTGCACTTGGCCACGTGGATGCTCCTGACTGCCGTGAATGCACAGTTGTTGACGACTGCAACAACCGTGCTGGGAGTGTGACTTCGAACGCTGCAAGGGACACGTGTGAGTGTGTTGCGTGCCACGACCAGTGGACTGGACTGAGCTGTGACCAGTGCGCAATGGTGTTCAACCAGGTGACGTGCAGCGAGTGCGCTGCTGGACACGTGAACTACCCGACCTGTACGGAGTGCACTGACGCTGTGCACTGCAGCTCGCACAGCACGTCTGTGACACACAACAACGACAAGTCGACCTGTGTGTGCACGTGTGCGACCGGATTCACTGGTGCAAGCTGTGGGGAGTGTGCTGCGGGCTACATCGGCTACCCTGCGTGCATAGAGTGCACAGACGACGTGCACTGCAGCTCGCACAGCAGCGCTGTGACACACAACGTGAACAAGACAGAGTGCTCGTGCACGTGCAACGCTGGCTTTGCTGGTGTGATGTGTGACGAGTGTGCTGCTGGGTTTGCGGGGTACCCGAACTGCACGGAGTGCACTGTGATTGATCACTGCAACGGACACACGGGGGGCGTGACTGTGTCGGCAGACAAGGCAACATGCGTCTGCGACACATGCTACCACCAGTGGAGTGGCGATGCTTGCGAACTGTGCGCAGCGAAGTACGACCCTGCGACCTGCGACATGTGCCACGACGGACACGTGGACTTCCCGACCTGCACCCCCTGCAACGATGCGGTGCACTGCAGCGGACACAGCGTGAGTGTGAGCCACAACACAAACAAGACTGCCTGCGTGTGCACATGCGACGCCGGCTTCACAGGAACGGCTTGCGACGAGTGCTCTCCCGGGCATGTGAACTACCCGTCCTGCACACAGTGCACTGTGACGGCGCACTGCAACGGGCGTGCTACGAGCGTGGATGCGTCCTCGGACAAGACGACCTGTGTGTGTGGCCCGTGCACTGACGAGTGGACTGGGGTGAGCTGCAACGAGTGCGACGCAAAGTACAACCAAACGAACTGTGCGTGGTGCACGGACGGACACATCGACTTCCCGACGTGCACGAAGTGCAACGAAGACCTCCACTGCAACGGGAACAGCGACGCTGTGACGCACAACAACGACAAGACGGTGTGTGCATGCACGTGCAAGGTGGGCTACGCAGGGGTGACATGCGACCAGTGTGCATCTGGCTACATCGGCTACCCCTCGTGTGTTGCGTGCACTGTGGCACTGCACTGCTCCGGAAACGCTGGCACGGTGACATCCTCGACCGACAACACAAAGTGCGAGTGTGGCCCGTGCAACGACCAGTGGAGTGGGGACGAGTGCAACACCTGCGGGCCCAACTACGACCCGACGACATGCGACGCGTGCTCGGACGACCACGTGGGGTACCCGGCCTGCACGCTGTGCACAGACGCTGCGAGCTGCAACGGGAACAGCGACTCTGTGACGCACAACGACGACAAGACCGCATGTGCGTGCACGTGCAAGGCAGGCTTCCAGGGTGCGGTGTGTGACGAGTGTGCGGCAGGACACATCAACTACCCGACATGCACGGAGTGCACTGTGGCTGCGCACTGCAACGGACGCACCGACAGCGTGTCTGCGTCGACAGACGGAACAAAGTGTGTGTGTGGAAACTGCCACGACCAGTGGACAGGCGACACCTGCGATGTGTGCTCGGACGCAAAGTTCAACCAGATGACGTGCGACGCTTGTGCCGTTGGCTTCGTTGGGTACCCTGTGTGCACAGAGTGCACGAACCCGCTGCACTGCAACGACCGTGCCGGAACTGTGAGCAGCAACGTCGACAACACCGTTTGTGAGTGCACCATGTGCATGGACCAGTGGACTGGCGCTGCGTGTGAGACGTGCCCGTCGCTGTTCTTGCAAACGGCAACAGACTGCAAGGAATGTGCTGGCGACCGCATCACCTACCCGACATGCACGCTGTGCACTGTGGAGGACCACTGCAGCAACCAGGGCACGAATGTGGCAGCCTCTGCCGACAAGACCACATGCGACTGCACCTGCAGAAACCAGTGGGGAGGTGCCACATGTGACAGGTGCCCACCTGGTGTGGACCCAGATGCCGACTGTGGAGAGTGCCTGCCAGGACACATTGGCTACCCGACGTGCGTGCAGTGCAACGTGGACACACACTGCAACAGCCACGCTGGCACTGTCACCTCGGACCCCACATTCACAACGTGTCTTTGCGATTGCAGGAACATGTGGTCTGGCCTCACCTGTGCTGACTGTTCCACGCAGTTCGCCGGTGCGGACTGCGATGCGTGCAGCGGGAACACACACGCGTACCCTGTGTGCGATGAGTGCACTGTGCTTGACCACTGCAACAACCACGCAACTGCAGCAACAGCCGACCCTCCTGCTGCCCCAACCCAGTGCACGTGTGAGTGCACGAACTACTGGTCGAGTGACGACTGTGTCACGTGCGAGGCGAAGTACGGAGGCACCGACTGTGACGAATGTGCACTTGGCCACGTGGTTGCCCCTGACTGCCGTGAATGCACAGTTGTTGACGACTGCAAGAACCGTGCTGGGAGTGTGACTTCGAACGACGCCAGAGACGCATGCGAGTGTGTTGGTTGTATTGACCAGTGGACTGGAGCGGGCTGTGACGAATGCGCCTCCATGTACGACAAGGCAGGCTGCGACATGTGTGCGAACCACCACATCGACTACCCAACATGCACACCGTGCACAGACGACGTGCACTGCAGCTCGCACAGCAGCTTTGTGACGCATAACGACGACAAGACTGCCTGTGTGTGCACGTGTGCGGCAGGCTTCACTGGTGCCGCCTGTGACCAGTGTGCTGCGGGCTACATCGGCTACCCTGCTTGCTCGGAGTGTTCGACTGCGGTGCACTGCAACGCACGCAGTGACAGCGTTGCTGCGTCTGCGGACGGGGCAAGCTGCGTGTGTGGCACATGCTACCACCAGTGGACAGGTGCGCAGTGCGACGATTGTGCGATGATCTACAACCAGGCGACGTGCCAGGAGTGTGCTGACGGGCTTGTGGGCTACCCTGTGTGTTCGCAGTGCACGAACGCTGTGCACTGCAACGACCGTGCAGGGAGTGTTGCCACGAACGCAGACCAGTCTGGTTGTGAGTGCAGCATGTGCATCGACCAGTGGACAGGTGATGCGTGTGAGACGTGCCCGTCGCTGTTCTCGGAGACGGCAGACTGCAAGGAATGTGCTGATGGCCGCATCACCTACCCGACATGCACGCTGTGCACTGTGGAGGACCACTGTCTCGACCACGCAAGTGCAGTTGTGCCCTCTGCCGACATGTCTGTCTGCGACTGCACCTGCAGAAACCAGTGGGGAGGTCTCACATGCGACACGTGCCCGACAGGTGTGGACCCAGCAGCCGACTGCGGAGAGTGCCTGCCAGGACACATCAACTACCCGACGTGCACACCGTGCGACGTGGACACACACTGCAACAGCCACAGCGAGACAGTTGCCTCGGACGTGTCTTTCACGGAGTGCATGTGCAAATGTGAGAACCAGTGGACTGGGGCCACATGCGACGAGTGTCCCGCGAAGTTCGGTGGAGCAGACTGCGACGTGTGCAGCGGGAACGGACACACGTTCCCGATCTGTGAGGAGTGCACTGTGCTTGACCACTGCAACAACCACGCAACGGTGGCGACAGCGTTCCCTGCCACGAACCCCACTGGGTGCACGTGCGAGTGCACGAACTACTGGTCGGGCGACGACTGCGGGACGTGCGCAGACATCTACGGAGGCACCGACTGTGGCGAATGTGCACTTGGCCACGTGGATGCTCCTGACTGCCGTGCCTGCACAGTTGTTGACGACTGCAACAACCGTGCTGGGAGTGTGACTTCGAACGCTGCAAGGGACACGTGTGAGTGTGTTGCGTGCCACGACCAGTGGACTGGATCGAGCTGCGACGTTTGTGCTTCTATTTACGACCAAACGACATGCGACATGTGTGCCGACGGACACGCAGCGTACCCGACCTGTGCACAGTGCACGGACGACGTGCACTGCAGCTCGCACAGCACGTCTGTGACACACAATGCGGACAAGTCTGCCTGTGCATGTGAGTGTGCTGCTGAGTTTGCCGGGGCGGCGTGTGACGAGTGTGCTGACGGACACATCAACTACCCGACCTGCACACAGTGCACAGACGACGTGCACTGCAGCTCGCACAGCAGCGCTGTGACACACAACGTGAGCAAGACGGAGTGCTCGTGCACGTGCAACACCGGCTTTGCTGGTGCGACGTGTGACGAGTGTGCTGCTGGGTTTGCGGGGTACCCCGAGTGCACGGAGTGCACTGTGCGCTCGCACTGCAACGGACATGCGGTGAATGTGTCGGTTTCTGCGGACGCAGCCACATGCGAGTGTGGTGTGTGCCTTGCGCAGTGGACAGGCGCACAGTGCGACACCTGCGACACACGCTTCAGTGCAACGTGCGACTCCTGCGCTGACGGACACGTGAACTACCCGAACTGCACACAGTGCGCACACGACGTGCACTGCAGCGGACACAGCAGCGCCGTGACACACAGCTTCGACAGGACGGAGTGCACATGCACGTGTGACGAGGGCTTCGCTGGGGCGAACTGCTCCGAGTGTGCGGCAGGCCACATCAGCTACCCTGTGTGCACAGAGTGCGCAAACGACGTGCACTGCAGCGCACACGGGACTGCAAGCAGCAACGCGAACAACACCCTGTGCACCTGCGAGTGCAACGATGCGTACACAGGTGCGCAGTGCGACGTGTGTCCATCGAACTACGACCAGGCCGGGTGCGCGACGTGCGCTGCCGGGTTTGTGAACTACCCTTCGTGCACGGCATGCGACGTGGACCAGCACTGCAACGGACACGCCTTGAACGTGACGGCAACCCTCGACGGACGGACATGCAACTGCACGTGTGCGGACGAGTGGGAGGGCAACACGTGCAACACCTGCGATGCGAAGTACAACGCAACGAACTGTGCGGAGTGTGCCGAGGGCCTTGTCGACTACCCGACGTGTGTCACCCCTGGCAACATCGGCAACGCTGCTGACGGGAGTGGTGATGACGACGACGACGCAAGCCTGTGGTGGCTCTGGCTGCTGCTTGCACTCCTTCTGCTGTGCTCCTCCATCCTTGCGGCTGCATACGTATGCATACACACACCACCTACACCAGTACCACCCACACACCACACCCCTACCCACCCAACAAACACAAACCCAAACCCAAACCCAACAGGTCCTGCTGAAGCGCAAGAAGGAGAACACAGACGTGGATGACGAGAAGTACGGAAAGGAGTTCCAGAAGTTCGATGCTCTGGACAAGTCGTGCCTGCTGGAAGCAGAGAACGAGGAGCTTGAGATGGGCGACAAGGCTGACGAGTCTGTGTTGAGCAGCGACGCGTCACCCACGTCCCCGTACACACCTGCAAACAAGAAGGATGTGAACCCGGAGAACTCCATTCAGATCACAGACGCGTCCCTGCTTGGGCTCTCCACGTCGACTGCACTGCCGCTTCAGGGAAAGAAGGCGAGGAGCAGACGGAGCATGGCTTCCACCGCACAGACGTCTGATGTTCTGTGATGCGACGTATATCGATGATGCACGCAACTGATAGTGATGGGGATGTGATGGGGTTTTCATTTTCATTTTCGTTACATTCTTTTTTGTTGGAGAGTTCCCGTATTTGAAGTTCTTGTTGAACATAACTTTATTTTGTCAACTTCATCCCTGTTCTTTTGAGTTCTCGAACAACAACATATGCAGACGAGGGTTTTACCTTTTACCTTTCCCCCCTCCCCTCCCTCCCACCCCCTCCTGAGCGGCAGCTTCTCACTCCCCACGGATTTTTGCTTTGTTGCTTAGATACTGTCTGCAAGCGAGCGCCCTCTTTTTCCATAATCTCAAAAGTGTATTTTGTCGTCTTTTTGGAAAGTTCTTCTATTTAAGAGGCGACTAAACACATTGCCCATGGGCTCATCTGATCTACGTTGTCTTTATTGTTCTTCCTCTTTTTTTTTTTTTTTTTATTTTTGCAACATCGCAGCTTATGCACTGTCACTTCATCTTCGATGTGACAGTGCAAAGTAAGGACCTGTTAAGTAGAACGAACGTGAAGGCAAATGTGTACACAGTCGCGATGCATCTGTCTTCTGAGAGTGTTCCACTTATCATGGAAGTTGCATTTAGTTTAAAAGACTTTGAATTACCTACCCCCCCCTAGGGGGAGCCACGTAGAAGGAAATCCTTAAGGACTTGCTGTCCAAAACCATTTTTTTGAAATTTCGGTGAAGAAATCCACTAAAATGGGCGTACCTGGGCGCAAATCGCCCTGGGGATCACCCATATATCCCAATAAACCACCTGACGACCTTAACAGAGCATTTCTTGTCCCAAAAAAATGGGTTTTTTGTGAAAAAACACCCCAAAAATGCGTAACGCTCGCGTAACGCTTGGGGGCCAAAATTTAGCACTTGCCAAGAAATTGCTCCAATCAGACAAAACTCCTTCTAAACACCCGAAAAACACTTCAGTCCACATCTTCTGGGGTCCCGGGGTGGAAATGTATGGTTTTTGGGGCTTTTAGGGGTCCTGTGTGGGTCCCAGGCGTATTTATGAGGGACGGAACCGCTTAAAATGCCCGAAATTACCTCGTTTTTAGGGTGCTTTTTCACCTTAAAAATTCAAAAAAAAGTGCTCAGACAATCACAGAAGTGTCAAAACCCCCTCGGAACTACTCGCCAGACCCCCTGCGGGGTGGAGAATCATATTTGCGATCACTTTTTGGGCTATTTTGCCCAAAATAACCCCATGTTACACTTTTGTTACACTTGCCCCAAAATAGGGTATTTTAGGCCATTTTGGGACAAGTGAGGCACAAGTGAGGCACGTGATTATTTTGGGCAAAATAGCCCAAAAAGTGATCGCAAATATGATTCTCCACCCCGCAGGGGGTCTGGCGAGTAGTTCCGAGGGGGTTTTGACACTTCTGTGATTGTCTGAGCACTTTTTTTTGAATTTTTAAGGTGAAAAAGCACCCTAAAAACGAGGTAATTTCGGGCATTTTAAGCGGTTCCGTCCCTCATAAATACGCCTGGGACCCACACAGGACCCCTAAAAGCCCCAAAAACCATACATTTCCACCCCGGGACCCCAGAAGATGTGGACTGAAGTGTTTTTCGGGTGTTTAGAAGGAGTTTTGTCTGATTGGAGCAATTTCTTGGCAAGTGCTAAATTTTGGCCCCCAAGCGTTACGCGAGCGTTACGCATTTTTGGGGTGTTTTTTCACAAAAAACCCATTTTTTTGGGACAAGAAATGCTCTGTTAAGGTCGTCAGGTGGTTTATTGGGATATATGGGTGATCCCCAGGGCGATTTGCGCCCAGGTACGCCCATTTTAGTGGATTTCTTCACCGAAATTTCAAAAAAATGGGTTTTGGACAGCAAAACGCCTTTGGTGGCTCCCCCTACTACCCCCCCCCCCCACAGCAGAGAATAAGCCCGGTCCCCGGTCCCCGCTCCCCGGTCCCTGGCCCCGGTCCCGGTCCCTGGTCCTGGTACTGGTCCTGGTCCCGGTCCCAGTACTGGTCCCGGTCCTGGTCCCAGTCCCGGTCCTGGTATCGGTCCCAGTCCCGGTCCTGGTACTGGTCCCGGTCCCGGTCCCGGTCCCGGTCCCTGGTCCTGGTACTGGTCCTGGTCCCGGTCCCAGTACTGGTCCCGGTCCTGGTCCCAGTCCCGGTCCTGGTATCGGTCCCAGTCCCGGTCCCGGTCCCGGTCCCGGTCCCGGTCCCGGTCCCGGTCCCGGTCCCGGTCCCGGTCCCGGTACTGGTCCTGGTACTGGTACTGGTCCCGGTCCCAGTCCTGGTACTGGTCCCGGTCCTGGTCCCAGTCCCGGTCCTGGTATCGGTCCCAGTCCCGGTCTTGGTACTGGTCCCGGTCCCGGTCCCGGTACTGGTACTGGTCCCGGTCCCAGTCCTGGTACTGGTCCCGGTCCTGGTCCCAGTCCCGGTCCTGGTATCGGTCCTGGTCCTGGTACTGGTCCTGGACCAGGACCGGGACAGAGACCGGGACCAGTACCTGGTCCTGGTCCCGGTCCCCCACCCTCCCGCGCCCGGGTCCCCTCCCACTTTCGGGCGTTTTCACCACTGTTTTCTACATATTGTGTCCCAGTCCGGCTGAGAATAACCCGGTCCCCGGTCCCCGGTCCCCGGTCCCCCCTACCTTATTCTCTGCTGTGCCCCCCCCCCCGTGTATATGTCCGGACCCATTTTGATGTGTATATGTCCGGGACTTTTCTGAAAATTTTCCGGACATATACACAGGTACAGGTGTATATGTCCGTGTGAGAGGTAAAAATCTGCCTTAAGGTGTACCTCCGCGAGCGAAGCGAGCGGAAAAATTTTTGAAGGTGTACCTCCGAGAGCGAAGCGAGCGGAAAATTATTTTTAAGGTGTACCTCCGCGAGCGCAGGATTACGCGTTCTTTGTATGTACCTACGGCTTGTGACTCGCCGGTGGCTACAAAGGTCTCAAGGCTGCACAGAGGAGGAGAGGCCTGGTGGCGGGATGGTTCACAACCGCCCCCTCTCGTATTTGACCCATTTTCCCCCTTCTTCAACCCCATCCCCCGAAAAACCCTCTCCGAAAACATGAGGGGAGATGCCCCGCCAACGCACCGGCCGGAAAGCTCGGAATGAGTTTGCCACTGTACACTGTATACACTGAACTGTGCATATGTCCGGGATGTGTATGTGTCCCAAAACATGTGTATATGTCCGAGCCTCGGCCAACACGGACATATGCACAGGACATATACACGGGGGGGGGGTAGGTAGGAAAATAAGTAGTTGTGGAGATTTGCACAACTGTGGGAAACACAACCGAGGCAACTACACTACTCCAAACAATTTATCGAGAAGGAAAAAAATCGACAATCACGTCATACCAGTAGGTATAACGTGATTGTCGATACAACAAAAAAACGATTGGACAAGAGTTACGCCTCGTCGCATTGCTGTGCTACATTCTTAAGGATGAGGTGTACAGTGTACAGTGTGCAGTGCCTCGCACTTTTGGTCACCATTTGCAGACAAACCCTTCCTCTTGGTGGGTGTGGATGCAAAAAGTGGAGATTGTACAACAGTTTGGCAACACAACCGAGGCAACTACACTATTCCAACAATCAAAAAAAAAGACACAAATACACGCCTTTAAAACGGAGAGTCTTTGACTGGACTCTGCACTCAATGTGGTGCACTGTGAAGTACATTATCTAAAACAGGGTAGATCCTTATTTTCGCTAAAAACGCTAAAAATCCCAGATTTATTTTCGTTTTTTTCCTTTTTTTTTCTCTCCCGTTTTTGAATTTTTTCCGCGCAGGCCTGACGCTAACTTTCAGGTTTTTGGGAAATCGTGGGAGTTATGGTTTGTCCACGAGCGCAGCGAGCGGAAAAATTGAGTAACGGTCTAAAAAAAAATCCAACAAGCAGGTTGACTGTACTGAGGCAGAATAGTGGTGTTTTTTTACACATTTCAGCTGTCGTCGAACTAAACCCCAGGGGATAATATAGGTTTTGGGGGTTTTCGCTGAAACTCGGTCGAGCCCAACCCAGCTCGTTAGGGCCCCGGCGGAATGTGAGAATTCCTCGGTTATCCCACTGCGGAGTTCGGCACTGTATTGATAATTGCACCAGGCACCTCAGTATATTTACAAAAAGAAACGGCGGTCGTGGCACCCATGGCGAAGCCACGGTACGCAACATTTCTGAAAATGTTGCCATAAAACGGCACTGTCGTTGGTAATTATCAACAGTTACTGTAAATTTTACTTACAGATTTTGCTGAAGCGAAAGTTTCTGGCGAAGCCACGGTACGCAATATTTCAAAAAATTGCGCTCAAAATTGCACATTTTTACTGCCAAACTAGTCATGGGAAGGGTGGGTTGCAATCTTGCGCCGCAGGCACACGGTACGCTACTTTTTTTCCTTTCGCATGCTTCCTTTTCCTTCGGCATTTGACCAATTAAATCGCATTCTGGCTGTGACCCTTGTCGGACACTGCGCCCTCTGACAAGGGGAATACTTTCGAGAAACATTCTGAAAAAAAGTGGTAGTGCCCGGCATTAGCAAGAAAATTTTCAAAATTAAATAGGTACAATGCACCAGCAGTTTGGGTAGGCGAGACCGCATTGGGTGAACCTCCGCGAGCGCAGCGAGCGGAAATTTTTTTCCGCAGTTTTTGGGCAAAGTTCAAAATTCCACCAAAAATTAAGTTGTGGACATAGTAATTGTGTTCTTCAAAAATATGCTTCAAAATTGTCTTATGCAAGGCGACACTGAGAATTGACACTCATTGGTCCTTGTCTTATGAAGTGAAGACAAATATTAAAGGGGCATTGGCGGGCCGAAGGCCAGCCAAAAAAACGGTAGCGAACTTTTACTTTTTTTCCTTTCGGTTTCCCCCTTATTTTGACTTTCCGGATCGATTGCGGACCGTGGTGGTGCCACTCTGTGGCTGGAAATTAGTAGGTAACCAAAAAAATGAGCCAGAGAAAAAAGGAAAAAAAAAAAGGAAAAAAAAATAAAAAATCTCAAATCCTTATTTTCACTTTCGCTAAGGATCTACCCTGATCTAAAAGTTTTTTTTTTTTTTTTAACGACTCTACAGCGGCAGATGGGCCGCTACATGGATCTCGATAAAATGACGTTTATCTGAGTCACAATTATACGCCTCCAGCCCCTCCACTTTGCATGGGGTTTTTTTTTTCTTTCTTTTTACCTTTCTTTTTCCCAGTGTTTTTTTGGTGACATAGTGTCTGAAAAAAAATACCAGAAATTAAACTTTTGCTTCATTTTTTCAGGTGACTAAACACAGAGAGGCTTAGGTTCATCTTACCAAAAACTTTTCTTTTTTTTTTTTGGGAACATTTTTATTGACCCCCTCCTCTTATGCTATTAATTTGATTGCATAAGAGAATTGATTGCATATGGGACAGTCCGTAAACCCCCCCCCCCCTAAAAGGTAACCTTTTGTACTTATGTGTAAACGAAATAACTTCCACTCGGACTTTTTGCTCGATTTTTGCTCCTTTGAACTCAGAATAACGTTTCTGAGGTCACAGGAGCAAAAATTGAGCAAAAAGTCCGAGTGGAAGTTATCTAATGTGAAAAAAATTCAAAAGGTTACCTTTTAGGGGGGGTGGTTTACGGATTCACCCATATGTTGAAATACTTTTTTTTCCAAACCCCCCCGCTTTACATTGTCGAACTTTTCTACCGAAGTGTTTTTTTTTTCCATTTGGACGCATTCCCCTTCTCCAAATTCAAATTAGCAAAACTGTAGACTATAGCTTCTTTCCCCGCCCCCATTCCCGTACAACCAACCCGCGCAGAAAATCTGCGATGGGTCGAAGAACCAAGAGTGCGGAAGTTACACTACACGCAATTTTGTCGGTTTTGTTTAAATTCTTTCCTAAACAACTGCTGCGTATGTTGTAATGCAAAAAAAGTAAAAAGAAAAAAAACAAGGAAACCCTATTTTGTTTTAGATGCCGTCCGTCACTATCATGTGGCAGATTTCATCATTTTCAGGGGTTTTTTCTTCTTCTCTTTTGCATGCCTTCCCCTCGAATCCTCCCTTTCTTGCCCCCCCTTTCTGTTGTTGTCCGCAGGGTACTTATGCTTTCATCCGGATGGCTGGCATCGTACGTGGGTCAGTCGGAAGTGCCTGAATCAACAACTGCCATTTTTATTTAGTTTAAAAGGTGACTAAGCACGAGAGAGGCTTAGGGTCATCTTCTAAACTTTTCTTTTTTTTCTTTTTGCGTGTACCTTACCCCATCCCCTTTTGTTTTTGTTTTTGTTTTTTTTTGAACGAAACCTTTTTATGGCAGCATTTCAACGCTGCTACGTTTTTCTCCCCCCTTTCCCCCCTTTTCTCCTTTCCCTCCCCCTCCCCTCCCTGTCTCTATGCTCATAATAGTTAATTGCAATCTGCTTGCCCTTAATATTTTGCAGATGATTTCATAACAAAAAAAAAACGCTTTTTATTCAGGGGAACAAAAAGCTAAATACAAGAGAAACCCAATCAACCCCCCCTTTTTTTTTGTCACCTATTTTGTTAACCCTGTTTCTTCCCCCCTCCCTGCATTCTTTGAACATAGTTATGTTGTTTGTTTATGGAAAAACTGACAGTGGAGATTGCACAACTGTGGCAACACAACCGAGGCAACTACACTACTCCAAACAATTTGTCAAACTAAGCACAAAAGGCTTAGCCACCTTGCCAACTGTTCTATTTTGAGATGTGTGTGCGCAGGCATATTTCATCTTCGACACTTTACAACTTTTATTTTCTATTTCCCCCAACTTTGCGGGCCTAGCCTGATCCGAGGAATGTACACAGGCAGCGAAGAAAAATGACTCGCCTTGTGACTTTTTTTTTTCATATGATTTCCACCGTTGACTTACAACGATGAAAACCCAGATGAAAAAAAAAAAATCATCGTTTACTTTCACCGTCGTATCGGTCCTGATCAGAAGAGGGTTGTGGATGTGCCACATAGTGTGTCCGTCCCTTATTTTTTAACAACCCTGTGTAGAGAGGGCCTCCCTTTGTTTTTCTATTCCTACGAAGCTTGCTTTAAAGGAGAAATAGTATTACCGTGGTATGGTCGCCAAATCATCCCTCAAATAAGAGGATTTTGTGCAAATCAACGAAAACAACTTTACTTACCTGTCCGATACTATTGTTGTTGGGGTTTTGTCGTTCAATTAAAGGTGTGAAATGTTGTGCAATTTTATCTGGGCAACCTACCCGATCCTACTATTGTTTTTTTCCTCCGCGGTATTCGAGACCACAACGAAGAGTGACAGAATGGAGTGAGAGCGCGCGAGAGGAAACATAATGGGAACACAACAAGCCTTTTTTTTTTTTTTTTTTTTTTTTTTTTTTTTTTTTTCATAATGTTTCAGGCTCTCCGCTAGGATTTCCGATTTTGAAAATATTCTGTTGATGGTCCACGTTGGTGGGGTACATGCTTGCACCGCAGGCGCACGGTACGCAACTTTTTTTTTTACCAACGCCCGATTTTGACTTTTTTGGGACGTTTGAGCACTCACCTCTCCATATCTTCTTCTCCTGAGCTTTTTTGACAGGTAGAACGGGTCTGAACCACTCAGCAGAACTTTTTTTTTTTTCTTTTTTTCCCAGGGCGTTCGCTATCGCCATCGTTTTTTCCTGATCGTGGCGAAATGCCAAAAACCCCGAAATTTTCGTTTTTTTACTAGTGCTTAAAATAGGTCAAAAAAAATTTTCCCGCCGGAGAGAAGTTAGTTCGTGGGGTGAATCCCTGGTACTGAATGGTCAAAAAAAATTTGCGATTTGCGCGTGATCCCTTCCCCAGCACAAGTGATATTACAGCTGAACTTTCCTGAAACTAAAACCAGCAAAACGATGGAGAATTTCATCAATCCCCCCTCACTGAGGGTCTCTTTGTGTTGTTTAATCAAACAGATGTACAAGAGAGGCATCTGTCATATGAGACTTCATCCTTATTTTGATTATTTTCAACTCTCTGCCGTTGAAAGTAGAGTTGACACGAGCAGTGACACCTTCTATAACAGGGGGTACGGTACACCTTCAGCAGACTGCAGGATTGAGGAGCGAGCGGGAGTGCTGGGGAAACTTCCTCTCACGGCAGGCGGGTTTGCGGATGATTTTGAGTACAGTGGACACCCCTCTACGACCCCCCCTCCGGGGGGGTCTACAGGGTGGTGGGGAGAAATCTCTCTCTCTCTTTTTTTTTTTTTTTCCCCCTTTTTTTTTTTATTTATTTATTTATACAGGGTTTCGCCCCGGTGGGGCGAAGCCCTGGGGCGAAATAAAATGTCATTTTTTCAGGAAAAGATTTTTTTAACGAAAAAAAATATTTTTCGCCCCGGGGCGAACGCCCTGTTTTTTCCCCATTTTCAAAAAGTTCTGTTGACAATCAACAGAACTTTAGTACCTAGCGGAGTGCCTGTAATGTTTTATCCTCCCCACAAAATTGCACGCGCAGAGAAACACTTTTTTTTTTGACACATCACGTCCGTTGTTCGTTTTTTTTTCTTTCTCGACACCTTTTTTTTTTTCAATTTTCTGCCATGAGATTTTGGAAAAAAACAATACAATTTGCTGTGCTGTATTTGTAAGTATCCCCGAACCTCTCTTAGAGCAGGTGACTGTCGATATTGCATTTAATTTAAAAAAAGCTACACCAAAGGAATGGCCTTGTTAAGCCTCCCTCTTTTACCCTCCCTTCTACAGAGTACTACAATGAAATATAATACAAAACAAACAGAGTAGCAAAAAACAAAAAGCAAATACAAAGCCAGTGGAGATATGCACGACTGTGGCAACACAACCCGAGGCAACTGCACTACTCCAAACAATTTATCACAAAAACAAACAAACTTTCAAACCCCTCTTTTAACCCCCTTCTTGGGGTGATCAGAGGTACTTTTTTGCAGCTCGAGTCAAGAAAAATCACGAAAAATCACAACGGTTACAAACGGTTACAAATGCTTACAAAAACGAAATTATGATTTTGTTTGGGTTTTTTGTGAGCGTACGTGATTTTTTGTGATTTTCTGTGATTTTTTGTGATTCGCATTCCGGATTTTGTGATTTTTTGTGATTTTCTGTGATTTTTTGTGATTTTTTGTGATTCGCATTCCAGATGTTTGTGATTTTTTGTGAAATTTCTGTGAAATTTTTCAGTGATTGAATGGTACTATACGGGGGGGGTACCTGATCACAAATGTTCACAAACCATGGTAATGTTATGGTAACATCACGGTTAACATAGTGGCGTTGTGAACTGGTGTGAAGTTGTGAATCAAATTGATTTTGATTTGTTTTGGTACTGGGTGTACTGGGTGTACTGGGTGTACTGGGTGTACTGGGTGTACTGGGTGTACTGGGTGTACTGGGTGTACTGGGTGTACTGGGTGTACTGGGTGTACTGGGTGTACTGGGTGTACTGGGTGTACTGGGTGTACTGGGTGTACTGGGTGTACTGGGTGTACTGGGTGTACTGGGTGTACTGGGTGTACTGGGTGTACTGTGTATACTGTGTATACTGTGTATACTGTGTATACTGTGTATACTGTGTATACTGTGTATACTGTGTATACTGTGTATACTGTGTATACTGTGTATACTGTGTATACTGTGTATACTGTGTATACTGTGTATACTGTGTATACTGTGTATACTGTGCACTGCGAAAAATTGACCAAAAATGAGAACTTGTCCATTTCGGAAAATTGACCCCACCACTGGCCGGACGGATTCCGGAAATGCAAATGCCGGCATTTAAAAGCTCACCAGCGAAAAAAAGAAAAGAAATTTTTCTAACATCTATACCCCCCCTTTATGGAGCGACAACTGGTAGAAACACGGTAGAACCACGGGGAATCGGTTAAGGCGCCACACCACAGATTTTTGTGTTTTTTTTTTGTCAAGCTAGCCCATCTGCCCCTGCCCCGCACACTGCCACGGTGTCTGACGACGACCCAGTGTAGGATCAACGCCTTGCAAACACTCAGGCCAAATCACCATATTCGCGGTGTTTATTGTGATTTTCTGTGATTTTTTGTGATTTTTTGTGATTTTTTGTGATTCGCATTCCAGATTTTGTGATTTTTTGTGATTTTTCGTGATTTTTTGTGATTTTTTGTGATTCGCATTCCAGATTTTGTGATTTTTCGTGATTTTTTGTGATTTTTTGTGATTCGCATTCCAGATTTTGTGATTTTTTGTGATTTTTCGTGATTTTTTGTGATTTTTTGTGATTCGCATTCCAGATTTTGTGATTTTTTGTGATTTTTCGTGATTTTTTGTGATTTTTTGTGATTCGCATTCCGGATTTTGTGATTTTTCGTGATTTTTCATGATTCTTTGTGACTGGAGCTGCAAAAAAGTACCTCTGATCACCCCACTTCTTTTGTTTCCCCTTCGCTTTTGCCTTTTTTTTTTTAAAAGGTTGAGGCTCACGTCTTACCTATTAAAAAAGAAGGAGATAGCAAAGGACAACTCTTGCATCTTTCAAAAAAAAATATCCCAAATCATTGTCTTGTGGGTGTGTGTGCCCGAGAGGCACTTCATCTCACAAAGCTTTTGTTTCTTTGTCCTCCCTTCCGTTCTAATGTACCCCCACCCGTACAGGCTGCTCTTTCTTTCTCTCCCTTTTCCAGATTTTTGTTGTGATTTTTTTGCAATGCAAATTTGGGAAATATTTTAGAAAGGGAGCCTAATCATCCGCAAAGGTGAGTGATTTAGGCTATTGTCAACACAAAACAGCAATAATAATAAAAAAGAACAATTTTAAAGGGCGTCATGGTCCAGAAAGTGAGTACAGATCCTGCACCATAGGCATACTGTGCAGACAAACCAAAAGTTCGTCATTTTTGGTTCGTCGATGTTCGTCGACGACAGTATGTCTAGGGTGGCTACACTAATACAACCAGGTTTTCAAAAAGAAATATTGCTGTTTTCCCCTCCTTCATCCCATTTCGACTTCTAAAGTGAAATAAAATTGCCCATAATATTGTGCACGAGAGGCATATTCATCTTACAAGTTTTCTTCTTTTGTTCCTTTCTTCCGATATTTCCCACCTATGCCACGTCGTCCCTCCCCCTCCCCCTCCCCTCACGGAATCCCCTCACAATTCATTTCAGTACAAACAGAAAGCAAAAAAGAACAATTTTAAAGGGTGCCATGGTCCAGAAAGGTTCACAGCTACCCCGCCTCCCGTCTGTTTCCCCCCCCCCCCCCCCCCCCTTGGGTCTATCAAAAAAGGCGTGGAGTTTGCACGAAAAAGTCTTCACGTCATCAATTATTCAAAACAAAACAAAACAAAACAAAACAAAAAGAATTGATCATGGTGTACAAAAGATCTTACAGATGTGGGTGAAAAACCCCTGTTTTTTAAAAGATTTTAGGAGTTTTTGGAGGAAAACTAAGATCTTAGATTTTGGGGGTGGGTTTTCACTAAGATCTCAGATAAAACATTTCCTAAGAGAAGACGATAGGGGTTTTAGGAAAATCCTCACTTCTTAGTAACGATCTTCTGCATACAATGATTCATATAGGCGAAATGGATCGAGGGGAAATTTGTATTATCTTTTTCTCGTTCTATTTTTTGTTCATTTTTTTTTTTATTTTCCTTTTTTATTCAGGCCTTTTGCTAACCATCATGCCATCGTGCCACGTTTTTGGGCGTTTTTTATTTTTTTTTCCATCATGCCACCATCATGCCACGGGGGGTGGTGGGGCAGGGCTTTCGCTATCCATCACCTGGGGATTTCCCCCCCAGATGGCATGATGGCATGATGGCATGATGGCATGATGGCATGATGGCATGATGGCATGATGGCATGATGGCATGATGGCATGATGGCATGATGGCATGATGGCATGATGGCATGATGGCATGATGGCATGATGGCATGATGGCATGATGGCATGATGGCATGATGGCATGATGGCATGATGGCATGATGGCATGATGGCATGATGGCATGATGGCATGATGGCACGATGGCACGATGGCACGATGGCACGATGACACCTTACAATTTTTCTGCTCGCTGCGCTCGCTGTACGCTATTTTCTTCCTGCCTACGGTGCCATTTTACAATGTCTAAGGGGATTCCCTTGCATTTTGCAGCCAGAAATGAAACTTGACCCAAGCTGCAAAAAATTGACCATTCTTATTTCAAAGGAACCCAACCGTTGCAACAGCCCCTGCTTCTGGAAGACGTATTGATTTTGTACGGTTAGTGTACGTAAGGCGCAAGACCAAGGACCGTTAATAAAGGATTATATTCCGTTTTTTGTTTATATCTCGCAAAGCCTTCGCCTCTCCACCCTGTGGCTGGCAGGGAGGCGCGCGCGAAGCGCGCGACGACCGCTTTCACCAGGCGGGAAAGCTCGGAATGTACTTTTTTTTCCAGGAAATTATTTTTTTTTGACCATCATGCCATTCAGGGGGAAAATCCCAAAGTTAGCAAAAGGCCTGTTTTTTATTTCCAATAAAAGATCTGTTGTGTCTCACACAACGAACATATTCACCACTGGAGGGACGTTACTTTTTCAGCCTTTTTCAGGTTGTTTTCACCTGAAAAAAGAGAAGTCGAGTTTTTGAAAGACCTGAAAAAATCAAAACCAATGTCCCTCCACTGCATTTTTGTTTTTTTTGTTTTGCAACTGACGCGCTGGAGAGGCCCTGGCCAAACATGGCGTGTTAGGGGAAATATATTCGTCGCACAGATTAGATCAGAGACCCCACCCGATATGTTTTTCATTTTACCTCTTTTGTGCTCCGCCACCGACACTCCCATTTTCTGTACTTCAGGCAATAATCATATACCATCACACACTGACACAGTCCGCGTGTGTTGGAAACAATCAATTTTTTCAAAAAAAAAAAAAAAAAAAAAAAAAAAAAAAAAAAAAAACCAGCACACGCGGACAAAAATATTTCTACAAGCAACAGCAGAGAGACCCAAATTTGTGCACGAAAAAGCGGACATCAATAATAATAATTCGGCTGTGGACCAGTACTAGCAGAAGAAGGACGAAAAGCGGACATCAATAATAATCCGGCCCCGATACTAGCAGAAAAGAAAAGAAAAGCGGACACCAATAATAATACGGCCTGTGAGCCAAATACGAGCAGGAAAAAGACGAAAAGCGGACATCAATAATAATTAGGCTTGTAAGCCACGGGACTACGAGCCCTTTTCAGGACCACGAGCCTAGGGACCACGAGCCCTTTTTCAAACCGCCAACATGGCCCTTACCCGGGACGACTTCCCCGCCAACGCGCACGACGTTGAGTGGGCGCAGGTGGAGGTGGGCAGAGCAGAGGGGCAGCCGGCTGAGGCGGCGGCAGGATGCGTGTTCCCGAGCTGCGCCACGGTGCACGGAGGAGGCGCAAACTGCTGGCGCTGCGGCCACCGCACTACGGTGACATGCATCCGCAACGTACTCCCGCAGGGCCAAACACGCACGGAGTTCACGGATGGCATTCTGGAGTTGGGGTGGTCGTGTCCAGTGTGTGAGTGGATACGCGCTTTCGCGATCCCACTGGACGACGCCGTGAGCAACGCTTCTGACCCGGCACCGGATATCCCAGCACAACAGAACGCAGCACAACAGCAGCAACAACCACAGAACGCACAACAGCAGGACATGATGGTGATCCTGATGCAGATGAGGGACCAGATGGTTGCGTTGAACGGCAGGATGACGGCGTTGGAGGAACAGCGAAACCTCGCATTACCCCAAGGTTTCCATGCAGAGGTGGTCGGGACATGGAAAAACGTACACGTACCCCAGGTGAAGACACTAATCAGGACGGAAGTCAGCAAAGTTTTCAAAGAATACGCATTGCCCTCAAACCTTGATTTCGCCCGCGAGCACGAGGTAGAGATGAGACGCAATTTCGATTTCCTCGACACCACTCTAAACGCTTTAAAACCAAACCCAGCAGACAACGGGGGGACGATGACGATGTTGCACAAGGTAGTGGTGACCATGTCCGCCTCCACCCATCTGGGCATATACGGCAGGAACATCCGTCTGACGTACGAGAAGAGGGCAAACGGCTATCTCCCCGAAGCTTTCACCGTGCAGCTGCAGGCACGTATGTTGGAGCAGTTGGTAGAGGCGGGGAAGAATAAAAAGAAGGAGAACAACCGAAACAACGACCGAGGCACTACGGGGGGTTACCGAGGGGACACAAACCAAAACGACAGGAAGAGGGACTACGACCGCACCAACGATCGACGCACCGAGAACCAGGGAAAGGGGGGACGCGGGGGGAAGAACTGACTGCCCTACGCGCAGATGCTCTTTCCTCCCCCCAGCGAAAGAGGCAGAAAACGACAACACGAGACCCCCCTCACAAACAAACAGGAAAATACAATAATTCAATCGACCCAGACAACCCTCGCCCGATGCTTAGCGGAGTCCTCCTGGAAGAGCCTCCAAAGCACGTGTCGGCGATACTTCGAATTCAAAAACGCTTGGGAGGAGAAACACGCATGCACAATCTCACACGAAGTGGCGCTCATATATTGGGTGGAAAAGAAAAGGTCTTTAGACGGAGTCACGGAGAGTTCGGCGCTGCAGTATACGATGGACGTGGCGGCGGCGTTACGGCGGACAGGGGACGCACGCCTGGCGGAGTCCCAAATGGTGCAGGATTACCGTCGGAGTCTGCGAAGGATGGGAGCACTGATGCCGGGCAAGCAGGCCAAGCCGGCACGTCCCTCCGAAGTTGCATCGGCGATCGAGCTGGAGAAGAAGCCGTTGATCCGTTTAGCACTGGCTATGTGTTGGGTGACGGCGGGGAGGGCGTCGGACGTGCTGCGACTCAAAAAGCAGGAGATCACCATCAGACCAGACGGAGTGGTGGCAGTGCATTGGAGGGAGACCAAAGGAGATCCTTTCCAGCTGGGACGCTTCACGGGCCACCATCTCACAAAAGCAGCGCAGGAAATTTTAGTGCAACGACTGCAAGCCGTCCGCGATCAGCAAGGTTTGATTTTCCCACCAGGGATAACATCGCACCAACTCGGAGCCGCACTACAGAGAGTCAACAGGGAGCTGTCGTCGCACTCACTGAGAAGAGGGGCTGCGCAGTTCCTCCTGAAACAGAAGGTGTCCCTCGACGAAATATGCCTCCTCACCCGTCACCAAACAACGGAGTCTCTGATTCGGTACGTCGCAGAAGCGGGACTACAGAGGGTGGACGTGACGGCAACCATGTCGCAGCAGCTGCAGGCAGCCATGTGAAGTACTTGCTCCAGGGGAAGATACCTGGCGTACCATGGATCCCAGGGGAAAAGACACGCTACAATCCAGAGGACGAAAAAGACATGGGGCCGGGTTTGGAGGCGCTATACAACGATGTCCTCGCAGTGTCGGTGAATGGAAAGCTGTGCAGACCACCCCGTGTGCGCGGTATTCCAGAAGACGACTACATCGCGCCCATATGCGCCGGTTTCATGGACATGCGAAAGCTGCAGGAGTTGGACGTGACAGGTGAACTGCAGGGAGTGATTGATCTGATCACAGATCCAAAAAGCTTTTACACGCAGTTCCTGGAAGGGGCTCTAGAGAACGTCAGATACGACGCACATTTCCGGAAAAAGATATCACGAAATCTCATGCACCATCTAAAAGCGCTGAAGGACTATAACGTGTTGGAGGAAGTGGATCAGGAACCCACCGTCGTACTGCATGGATTCACAGTGGAGAAGAAGTCGGGAGGGAGAAGGTTTGTTCTGGACGGCAGAAAGCTAAACGACTGCATGCGGCACCCACCGGACATGTGGCTCCCGCGAATGCCCCAGGTGATACATCAGATTCTACAAGCCAACTGGGTGGTGAATACAGACGGGAAGAGCTGGTTTTACCAGTTTCCGGTGCACCCAGATATCAGGGACTTCTTCGGGGTAAAAGTAGCACCACAGCGAGGAAAGTTCGTGACCACAAGACTAAAAGCTTTGTGCATGGGGTGGAAGTTCGCCCCGTGCATTGCGAACCGAGCGGCGAGAGTACTGTTGCCACCGTCAGAGGGCGTCACGTGGATTGACAACTTCATTGTCACCGCAGACACGGAGGATGAGGCGACCAAGCAGTTTCAAATATTCATCTCCCGATGCAACGCTGTGGACGCGAAGATGACTTTGGACGAGAAAGGCTACGGGGTCCCCACACAACTTTTTGAAACTTTCGGCGTCTCTTTCGACCTCAGACATCATATATATCGTTCAGATCCGGAATGGATTAAGAAATTTTTGGCGAATAGTGCACACGCGAAGGTAACCGGAGGGATGGCAACCCCTAGGGAAATCTACAAGGTGGTCGGGGGCATGGTGTGGCACTCATACATTACAAACTCTTTTCTATGTTTCCTACCCGCGACACTGAGCTTCATGAGAGACATCGCTCGAGATTTATACAACACGGCTGCATGGGACACGCCTACAGCAGTGCGCCCTTCGGTGGTGAAGGAAGTAAAGGAGAGGACGATACGTATTAAGGAAAATCCATGGATTGAACGGGGACCAACATCATCTATCACAGCATGGTCCGATGCTTCCTCGAAGGCGTGGGCGGCGATCCTTGAGTCAGAACCGCAGCAGGTGTCACAGGCGGATTTCTCTAACGAGCAGGAACACTGGCACATATACAGAAAGGAACTTTACGCGGCAAAGCAGGCCGTAGCACTTGCGGCAAGATCGGTACATACTACGCGACTCAGGCTGATGGTCGACAACCTCCCGGCTGTACACAGCCTCCAGAGGGGCCACTCTTCAGACTACCGCTCAAATTTCGTGATCGCCGAACTTTTCACCTTAGCGGCCGGCGCCCGCATCCAAGTCGCATGTGAATGGGTACCGACGTTGGAGCAAAGAGCAGACAAGTATACGAGAGGCGTGGTGGCAGACTACCCGATCACACTACCGGTTTAGCAGCGGAGCGTAATCCCATCCATCGTTCGCGCGGCGTCCCTTCGATCCGAGGGTCCTTAGGGTCCTGAGTGGAAGCGTGCAATGCAACAAACGGTCGAGATCTGATCAAGCGAAACGGATATATTTTGCAACTGACGCGCTGGAGAGGCCCTGGCCAAACATGGCGTGTTAGGGGAAATATATTCGTCGCACAGATTAGATCAGAGACCCCACCCGATATGTTTTTCATTTTACCTCTTTTGTGCTCCGCCACCGACACTCCCATTTTCTGTACTTCAGGCAATAATCATATACCATCACACACTGACACAGTCCGCGTGTGTTGGAAACAATCAATTTTTTCAAAAAAAAAAAAAAAAAAAAAAAAAAAAAAAAAAAAAAAAGAGTGTCGGCAGGTGGAAGCGTGCAATGCAACAAACGGTCGAGATCTGATCAAGCGAAACGGATATATTTTTCATTCAGTTCCACATCACTCTAAGGCAGTGAACAGTTCCCCCTTTGTTCTTATATTTGAAGGACTAAAGACCTCCCTCACTATGTGGCAGTAGAGCCTTGTGGGGGGTGGCTCCCCGACATGCCTTTTGTCACCGCATATCAGGTTGTGGGTCACACAGAAATATTAATTGAGAAAGGATTCTACAAAAAGAACCTTTTTTGGTGTGATTCAGGGGGTACGGACAACCCACGGGAGAACCACGGAGAACTGTTTCGGGCTATATTAAGATTTGCGGAGCACCTTCGGGGGAACCACGGAGAATCCGTTTGGGTGATCACACCATTATTCTTTCGTTGATAGCTCAATTACCTGTTGGTGAATTGGGGTGCCGTTTCTTGGTTATTATTTCTTCCTTATAGTTATGATTATGCGGTCAATAAAACATGCAGAGTGTAGCGGGACACAGACCTCCGCAGACCCCGATGTAGCACTGTATGTGCCATGCTTGGCAAAAAGGCACAGAAAGGTTTTTTAGGTTCATGTTATAATATTGGTATTCTATTTTGTTTGGATTTCGTGGCTCTTATTTGTGGCCATGTTTTTTTTCTATTTTCTCTTAGTGCCTGCGTCCCAGAGGCGTTTGCACTATCAACTTCACTTTTTTCTTTGAAGGTCGGAACACATCGGTTTCCCCTAGAGATGCGTAGGGAGGTCCTCAGTGTAAAGTTGTTGATAATACCAGTTCTAGATTTCTCTCTTCCCGGTGGAGGGGAGGGGGTTTTTGTTTTTGTTTTGTCTCTGAATTTGTTTTGTTTTGTTGTCCTTGTGTATTTTCTCTTCATTTTTTTTAATCAGGCAGTATTTCGCTACTGGGAAGATCAGCTCAGATCTTGTTTGATGGTAAAGTTTTTTTTTTGAAATCAATGTCTTGTTTGCAAGGTGATGATGAAGCACGAAAAGGCTTAAAAATTCGATTTTTTGTTTGTTTGTTTGTTTATAGTATTCAAAGCCGGTGTTTTCATGACTTTCCCAAGCAGAGATATTTTTTTCTGATGGACGAAATGGATGTAGGACTGCATGGTTGGGGGTCTCACCGTCTCACCCCCGGCACAACCCTGTCATGTACCAAGGTACACTGTTCACGAGAGGGCTTTTT
>OZ037888.1:1007128-1400911 GCA_964035575.1 Rhynchopus sp. YZ270_cl-10
GTGAGTGTGTTGCGTGCCACGACCAGTGGACTGGATCGAGCTGCGACGTTTGTGTTTCCATTTACGACCAAACGACATGCGACATGTGTGCCGACGGACACGCAGCGTACCCGACCTGTGCACAGTGCACGGACGACGTGCACTGCAGCTCGCACAGCACGTCTGTGACACACAATGCGGACAAGTCTGCCTGTGCATGTGAGTGTGCTGCTGAGTTTGCCGGGGCGGCGTGTGACGAGTGTGCTGACGGACACATCAACTACCCGACCTGCACACCGTGCACAGACGACGTGCACTGCAGCTCGCACAGCAGCGCTGTGACACACAACGTGAACAAGACAGAGTGCTCGTGCACGTGCAACACCGGCTTTGCTGGTGCGACGTGTGACGAGTGTGCTGCTGGGTTTGCGGGGTACCCCGAGTGCACGGAGTGCACTGTGCGCTCGCACTGCAACGGACATGCGGTGAATGTGTCGGTTTCTGCGGACGCAGCCACATGCGAGTGTGGTGTGTGCCTTGCGCAGTGGACAGGCGCACAGTGCGACACCTGCGACACACGCTTCAGTGCAACGTGCGACTCCTGCGCTGACGGACACGTGAACTACCCGAACTGCACACAGTGCGCACACGACGTGCACTGCAGCGGACACAGCAGCGCTGTGACACACAGCTTCGACAGGACGGAGTGCACATGCACGTGTGACGAGGGCTTCGCTGGGGCGAACTGCTCCGAGTGTGCGGCAGGCCACATCAGCTACCCTGTGTGCACAGAGTGCGCAAACGACGTGCACTGCAGCGCACACGGGATTGCAAGCAGCAACGCGAACAACACCCTGTGCACCTGCGAGTGCAACGATGCGTACACAGGTGCGCAGTGCGACGTGTGTCCATCGAACTACGACCAGGCCGGGTGCGCGACGTGCGCTGCCGGGTTTGTGAACTACCCTTCGTGCACGGCATGCGACGTGGACCAGCACTGCAACGGACACGCCTTGAACGTGACGGCAACCCTCGACGGACGGACATGCAACTGCACGTGTGCGGACGAGTGGGAGGGCAACACGTGCAACACCTGCGATGCGAAGTACAACGCAACGAACTGTGCGGAGTGTGCCGAGGGCCTTGTCGACTACCCGACGTGTGTCACCCCTGGCAACATCGGCAACGCTGCTGACGGGAGTGGTGACGACGACGACGACGCAAGCCTGTGGTGGCTCTGGCTGCTGCTTGCACTCCTTCTGCTGTGCTCCTCCATCCTTGCGGCTGCATACGTATGCATACACACACCACCTACACCAGTACCACCCACACACCACACCCCTACCCACCCAACAAACACAAACCCAAACCCAACAGGTCCTGCTGAAGCGCAAGAAGGAGAACACAGACGTGGATGACGAGAAGTACGGAAAGGAGTTCCAGAAGTTCGACGCTCTGGACAAGTCGTGCCTGCTGGAAGCAGAGAACGAGGAGCTTGAGATGGGCGACAGGGCTGACGAGTCTGTGTTGAGCAGCGACGCGTCACCCACATCCCCGTACACACCTGCAAGCAAGAAGGATGTGAACCCGAACAACTCGATTCAGATCACAGACGCGTCCCTGCTTGGGCTCTCCACGTCGACTGCACTGCCGCTTCAGGGAAAGAAGGCGAGGAGCAGACGGAGCATGGCTTCCACCGCACAGACGTCTGATGTTCTGTGACGCACCCCTGACCACGGGTAACACACGATGGGGTATCGGCAAATGGGCCGACGGGGACGTGTGTCGGGTATCTTCTTTTCTTTTTTTTGCTGGGGGTTATCTCGAAGTGAGTATTTGCACCGTCGACTATACTTTTGTGCGGCTCTCATTTTATTTTACGATTTTCCGTTTGGTTTTTTGACTACAAACAAAAATGAATTATGATACGATGAGGCCAGATACATTTTATATCTCCCTGGCTCTGACACCCCCCCAAATTTTGCCTTTTTATTTTCTTTCATTTTTTATTTTGAAACAGCATTCTCCCCCCCGCCCCTTTCCTGCTTCTTGTGCTCTCCCTCCCCTCTCCTCCTTTCCTTCCTCAGCCTCTTTCACCACGGATCTGTGCTTGGTTGCTTAGACACTGTGTGCAAGCGTTTGTGACTGCCTGATATTCGCATTTTTTTTTTTGTAGCGGAGTGTCTGTGTTTTGCTATGCAATGTGTTGTTTCATTTGTCCACAGAGTGTATGTGCCTGCGTAACGCGCTATGAACACCACTGTGTTCTCGTTCTGTGCAAGGGAGCAAGGAAAGCAGGCAAAAAGGGATCCTACGTCTGTTCAAAACGCAGAGTGCCTTTAACTGGACTCTCTCTCTCTCTCTCTTTTAGTATATTTTGTGGTCAGTCACATCGCAAGCCATCTCCCCTTGCATCCCCTCCCCCCTTTTTGTTTTCCTTCTGGTACTTTCTCTTTGGAAAGTTTTTGAAAATTAGTTTGTTTCCCCCTTTTGTGGGACACCATGGGGGGCTCATATATCGTGGGGTACGCTTCCCTGAAATACCCCTATAGGTGACGTTGATGTGTTCAATTTATTAATTTTACATCATTTTTTTGTGTCGCAGCGAGGGGCACAATCCGACTTTCAAAGTTCAAATAAATGTTTTGAATTACAATTTTATTTTATTGTGACCAAGCGAGGCCCGTTCACTTTTCAACTGTTCTTTATTTTTTTCTTTTTAATTTGTGAAACCACATCCTCATTTTGTTTCCCCCCCACGGCGGACTAGTCAGGAGGACTACTAGTGGTGCTACTGGTCCAAATGACTAGTGTTTTACGAGTATTGTTACACCAGTAACACTACCAGTTTAGCACTAGTTGTTACGACTAGTAGTTCCACTAGTAGTCCCCCTGACTAGTCCGCCGTGCCTCCCCCTTCCCCCTCATTTCCCTCCCCTTCACGACATGGTCCAGAGGCACCTGACAAGAGAAATTGGTCCTGGACCACGTCGTGTTTCGTGTGCGTTTTTTTTTTATGTGAAAGATATGTGTTGCTCATAACATATATTTTTTTCTCTTCACAATTAATTGTGCTTTTACACGTTTGTTCAGTAGAAGTGGTTTTTGGTGGGTTGATTTTCCTTTGGCGCAAAGGACACACCTGAGCACTGTTGATATTTCCAGATTAGCCCCGGAAGGAGTATTCTGAAGACACCTTCGTATCTTTGCTTCAAAAAATTGAGAAGGAGAGAGGTTCCTCCGTCCTTTTCGTCTTTCTCTAAAATTTGAAAGTTTTATATGAAATTGAAGGTTTTTTTTTTCCTTACCCGAGGGCGTACCTGATGTAAATACCGACAGTACTTTGTGTGGCATCAACCTAACATTACTTCGTTCTTTTTTTACCGGTTAAAAGCAAAAATCCAGAAAAAAAAAAAAAAAGAAAAAGAAAAAATAAACGAAAAAGAAAAGAAGAAAAAAAAGGGTAGTTAGTTAGACCCCTTCGTGGGTTTGCTTACCCTTATTCCGTAACCGCGCCTGGCGCGATCACATTTCATATTACCCCCGTTTTTTTTTTTTTTGTTCATGAAAGTGGCCCCGTAGGCCATCGTTATGAATTTAATTTACCCTTCTCATACTAAGCAGCCGCTTATAAAATACGCGGCACTAAATTGAAAATAAGGGGCAATTAAAGTCAATAAGTGACCGCTTATTTCGTTTAATATTATTTTAATATTAAATATTTTTGCCATTTTGCGCGTATTTCTATTATTTTTTGCGCTTATTTTTTATATTTTTGCGCTTATTTTTATAGTTGTGTGGGTATTTCATTGAACAACGAGTACTGCCCAGGTGCCGTCACCGCAGACAAATATATTATATGCTGGGTGACCAATGGGGGATGCAGTGGGGGTGGGAGTGGCTGTCACGACCATCGTTCAATATTTTTGGTGCAGTGTGCACCCTTCGAACTTTCAGAACAAAGTCATAAATACCCACACATTGAGATTGGAATAGTATCCAAAGATATCATCATTTTTGGGATTTGACAAAAGGATTTCGAAAGGAATTTTCCGAACCCATGGGAATATTGAGGGAAATTCACAAAAAACTCGCAAAACATTCACAAAAATTCACACATGTGACACATCACATTTTTCTTCCGCACCTCGAATTTTTGTGAATGTTTGTGATTTAATAAGTTTTGGGGTTTTCAGCCCCAAAACATTTTTGCATTGTATCTCGTAACCTCTACACCTCTTTTACGACAGGGAACCGGATGAGGTGGTACTTCCGGACTGAGGAAGGGCAGTTTTTATTTTCTGTGCCTGGAGGGGGTACGGGGCGGCTATTATGGCTCTCGCGTTGACGGATGAGGGAGCCTCAGAGGACGAAGGGCTGAGTGGGTGTTTGAGTAGCCACTCTCCGTACGGGTCCGACGCGGGTTTGCAGGATTTTTTGTGATTTTTTGTGCGTTTTGGTGGCTTTCGGGTACACTGCACGGTCGCGTACCATAGGTACATAGGTACATAGGTACATAGGTACATAGGTACATAGGTACATAGGTACATAGGTACATAGGTACATAGGTACATAGGTACATAGGTACATAGGTACATAGGTACATAGGTACATAGGTACATAGGTACATAGGTACATAGGTACATAGGTACATAGGTACATAGGTACACAGGTACACAGGTATTGAATAAAAATAATAAACGGGACTTTATTTGCCGCTTATTTACTTTATTTGCCCCTTATTTGCCCCTTATTTTGCGCGGATTTGCACCTTATTTGACCCTTATTTCGACTAAAAATTAAAGTGACTTTAATTGCCCCTTATTTTCACTTTTTGCGCGTATTTTATAAGCGGCTGCTTAGTATGCCTTCTGCTCTGTTCTGGGTAGCATCAGAGAAGGGGGTTTTCAGATCGTTTGTTGTTGTTTGGTTGTGTTATTTCCTCCCATTTGCTTTCAAAAATTCCTGAAGTGAACGAAAGTTTCCCAGATCATCCCAAAAAAAAAAAAAGAAGAAAAAAGAGTTAGTGCAGCACACTCTCGGGTAGCTACACTAATACAACCAAGTTTAAAAAAAAGAAAATTGACAATAAAACTCATCCCATACTTTAGTTTCCCAGCATTTTTCAAAAAAAAAAAAAAAGGTAAAAATTGTATTCTGCAGCCTTGTTATATTGGTGAGAGCGCGGAGGGGGGGGGCAAACGAAATAAGGTTGGTGCTGTTTCCCACCGCTGTTTTTGGTTTATTTATTTATGTACTTAACAGCGGAATCGCAACGAGGCCAACCGATTATTTTTCTTTTTTTGCCATTTTTTTCTCCCTTCCTTATTTTCAGCGTGGCTTACAAGAGAGATCTCACCTGTTCTTTGTGATTTCATCCGGATGGCTGGCATCGTACGTGGGTCATGCATTACTGGGGGGGTCGAATATAAGAAAGGGTATATTTGGTGCTCCTGAAATAAAAAATACCAAGTACGCAACAAGTACGCAATATAGGGTATTCCTGTATTTTTTTTTTTCGTGCACAAAGTGCGCAACAAGTACGCAAAATGGGGTTATCAGGAGCACCAATCTTCTATTTAGCTTTTAGTTTTATTGGTTACAGAGTCTTCATATTAAAACTAAACGTTAAATATATGATACCCTTTCTTATATTCGACTCCAGTAATAACTTCGCTTTCTTTTCTTTTTCTCTCTCTCTCAAGGGTGTGTGTGTGTGTGCATTAGATGCGCATCCATCTTACAAGTTTCCTTTGCTTTATTTCTTTATTTCTTTCTTTTGAGTGAAAATGCACATTTTAATTTCACCCTTTTTCCCATAGCATTTCTCACAAAAAAAAAATGGTGAAGGGTTTCCTCCCAGCATCCAAAAGGGCATTTAGTTGGCTCTTGATGGCAAAGAAAAAAAAGGGAAGAAAAAGAAACGATGCGTGTAGTATAGTGGAGTTCATCTTTGGGTGTCTACACATAAAACAACCAAGTTTTCAAAAAAAAAGTTACACCCCTCTTCCGATCCCCGTCTCAAAAAAAAAAAAAATTGCGTGGAGTTCACACGAGAAAAAAGCGAGGTGTCTACACGTCATCAATTTTTCAATTTTTCAAAAAAAAAAAAAAAAAAAAAAAAAAAACAGTGCTCTAATTTGCTACCCTCCACTGTGCATTTTGCAGTGCAAAATATAAAGGAAGTTCAGCAGTCTCCCCACAGGGTAGTGGTAGCTGGATTGTGAATAATTTTCCCTATCATAATACACAATACAGTTGTATTGTGATGTGTATGATAGGTTGGGCAATTATCACAGTACAAGCCACTACACGACAATGAAGTAAATGATTTGCCTTGTGGTTTTAGTTGTGGTTTCACCGTGGGCTTACAACGGTGAAATAAACCACAAATAAAACCACAAGGCAAGTCATTTACTTCACCGTAGTGTACTACAGCAGGAAGGGGGGGGGGACTGAGCTCAGCCTTCGATATTATGCCCCCTGGGTGCAGTGTGCCGTAGCGGCTTGTCTCATCGCGTCGTACACCCGACGTTGCGGTGAGTTTGTTGTGTTTTTTTTTTTTTGCATGTTTAGAAACGAAATTTAAAAAAAAAACACTATCCCCTCTTTTAGTCAGCTGCGTTGCAAAAAAAAGTCAAGAGAAAAAAAGTATAGTGGAGCACACTCTAGGGTGGCTACACTTAAGTTTTCAAAAAATAAAAAGTAAAACACAACCCCCGATTAATAGACCCCACCCATCCCCCCCCTCTTGCTCATCACTTACGTTGTTCTGATTACGATCAGAACTTTTTTGTCGTAGGCTTATTGCCAAGGTGATATTGATTTAATTTTTTCCCTATGTCTTCGTGCACAACGAGGCACATTTTTTTTTTCCCCCTTCAAAGGGTGACTAAAGCACGTAAAATAAACCACCTATGCTATCTAGTGGAAAGGATATATTGGTGGGGTTTTCTTGATGTATTTTTTGGGGTTCCTTTTTCTTTCTTTTTTTTTTTTTTTCCCCCTCTCTCCGGCAGTGCGAAAGTACAATACCCGGACTACTTAGAAATGCACAATACAACTCCCATTTATCTCCTGTCCTGTTCTCTCTCTCTCTCTCTCGCTCTTCCTCCCGTTCTCTTCTTACCTTTCCTCTGAAGGAGAAAGAAATTCTTGAGAAAATGGGTCTACCAAAAAAACAAAAAAGCAAAAAAAAAAAAAAAAAAAAAAAAAAAAAAAACAAAAAAAGGCCGACATTGAGTACAGATCGTTATTCCAGTAGGTATAACGTGATTGTCGATACAGCAAAAAAAACAAAAAGGTTGTATAGTGGAGTTCATCCTCGGGTGTCTATACATAAAACAACCAAGTTTTCAAAACAAAACAAAACAAAACAAAAAAAATGCGTAGAGTTCACACGAGAAAAAAGCGAGGTGTCTACACGTCATCAATTTTTCAATTTTTCAAAAAAAGCAAAAAAAAAAAAAAAAATTGATGTGTATGCATGTGAGGCTTCTCCATTTTCTTCTAACTCCACCCCTGCTTCCCCAACCCCCAGTTTCTTCAAAAAAACAGATTCTTTTAAAAAAGAATCTCTCTCTCTTTACAAGGGAGCTGTTATTGTTTGTGCAAAAAACACTACGATAAAGACTTCCCTGATAAAAAAATGGGTGTGGGGGGTGGGAGGGGAGAGAAAAAAAAGTACAATTTCCTTCCCTCCCTCAACACTCAAGAGTAAATACCCATTCAGGCCCCCTGACTACCCAAAGGAATCTCATGGGGGGGTGGTGGTGTGGGCTGTGAAAAGACACCCCCCTTTTTTTGTGTCACGTTCATCTTTCAAGTTTTTTGTTTTTGGAAATTTTTTTTTAAAACCATTGAACAGGTCCTGGAAGCTCCAAGAAAATGGAGTCGGCGGGGCTATAGAGAAAGTTGCCTTTCCTAAACGTAAACACACAACTGGCAAAAAAGGGGAGAGGTGCTGCAGAGTACTCATTTCATCAGTGAAAATAGACCATTGCTTGCCAATGGTACACCCCAATCCTGTTGCCCTATAATTCCTTCACGTTTGTATGAGAGGTAGATTCATCTTCACGTTTTCCTTTTCCTCCCTTTTTTTTCCCTCTTTTTTTTTTGATTCCATACATTTTGACTCCATGAAGCTGAGCCTCAATACCGTGTACCTCTTTTTGAGGCGCAAGCATAATGAGAAAAAAGCAAAAAATATAGGGGGGGAAAAAAAAGGGAGGGGAAAGCAAAACAGAGGAACAAACGTAATCAAACGATATATATTGGGTATTTTTTTAATTAAAGCTTGCCCCTCAAGAAAATAAAAGTTGTCGTTTTTTTTTAACAAAAAACAATTTGAAGAAATATTCGACCCAAACAACGAAAAAATTGAATCTGGTGAAAAAATGGGGTGTATTTTGTTACAGTATACTCTATGGTTTCCAGAACAATCAATCTCACGTCATACCCAATTTCATTGATTTTTTTTTGCATCCATGTGAAGACTCTGACATCAAGCATCCCCCATCTGTTTGCTGTCTTTGTATATATCGTAAGCCTGCTTTATTGAAAGGTGATTGTCGATATTATATTAAAAAACTTAGCCTGGCAAAAGGGGTTTTTCATAAAAAAAAACTGCTCTCAAGGGTTCAGGACGAATGATGTCTATACCTTTCGCAAAGGCTTTGGCCAACATTGAGTACAGACCCTAGGTTCCCCAAAAGCGGGTCCGTAGGCGATTGTCGACACAAGACGTTACACCAAAAAAAAAGAGAGAGAGAGAAAAAAAAGATATACTGTGCACCAGAAGAAACGCTCTAAACCTCCCCCCGTTCTGTTTTTGCTGCGAAAAATAAAATGATAATGTTGTGTTAACAATCGGTTTGCTTAAAGGGGGTTATGGGGGTACAGTGATCTGCGTTCACGACGGGACCCGGTGACAAAGTGACAAGTGAAAAAAGGTGACAACAAGTGTTTTACCTACAGCCCAGTGGAAAGTCACTTGTCATGACAAGTGACTTATTTGTCATATTTATGACAAGTGAAATGAGATGTGTTTCACTTGTCGCTTGTCATTGAGTCCTGTTGTGTTTCAAGGGAAGACTAGGGGAGCCTATACCGGTAATTTAGGCTCCTTTTGATTTTAAATTAAAATTTCTAAGTCTTTTTTGACCTACGACCCCGGCAATGCATTTTTTGGGAGTCTGTGGACTCAAATGAGCAAAAATTTAAACAAAATGCTGCCCGTTGGCACATTTAAACGCACATTTTGTTGAAAATTGTCATTTTACACTGGATTTGCCTTTGCCATTTTCAGTTTTTTTGCAGATTTTTTTCAAAAAAAAAATTGTAGAAAAAAGGCTCAAAAGTGCCTGAAACCCGGCGGAAAGTGATTTTTGGTGAGGTATATAGGGTAGTTTCATCTATTTTTGGGTTTTTTTGCCGAAAGGCGCCAAATTTTCCGAGCCAAATGAAGGAATAGCCGGTGCATAGGCTCCCCTAGGAAGACATTTTTGAGTACCTATCTACCTATCTATCCCTTAGCGGTCGGTTGTCGATGCAGCAAAAAAAAAAAAAACAAAAACAAAAACAAAAACAAAAACAAAAAAGGTAGTTCCCATTTGAGAGGAAAGGGTATTTTTTTGTCTGCTCTTATTGTCTAATCTCAGTCCTTCCCCCCCTTTGACCTAATCGAATTTGCAGAAATAAAAAAACACGCAAACAAAGGAACAGCACGAAAAAAGAACATGGGTGTGGTGATCCACGGAAAGGTTCACGACACGGCACCCCCCCTTCCCCAGCCGAGTACAAAAGAAAACTCCAAAGTGAAGGAGGGTTTGCAGTACCTCAACGCAACCCCTCCATTGGATCCATCTGTCGATTTCCCTATTTTCTTTTGGTCATTTTCATGGATGGCGCACCACTACCGACGGGTACTGGGAATTACCATAGTATGCATTTACCAGGTATAGGATTTTTTTAAAATTTCAAAATTTGCAAAACCTGGTAATACCCGATACCCGGTTAATGGGGTGCCATCATGTGGTATTGATAAAAGAATATTGGACGCTTCTGAATAGAATGTCCTTTGTACTTTCTTTGATTTGAAAGTATTTGAAGTGAATCGTTGATTTCCAAACCAAAACAAAAAACAAAAAACAAAAAAAAAAAACACAAAAAACAAAACATCAAAATCATATTCCATTGAATAACTATTTCTCTTATTGTCCGTTTTGACTTTTAATACAGGCAACCCAACAACATCTCAAACCCCCATTTTTTTCAGATGTAAACCACCGAAATGGATGTAGGACTGCATGGTTGGGTGTCCACCCCCGGGACAGCCGGTTGTACCAAAGGTACACTGTTCACGAGAGGGCTTTGTATTTCAAGTAATTTTTTTAACAACTTACATCAACCCCATATTTTTTTTTTTGCGAGAATTAGCGAAATGGATTGAGATTTATTACCGTATATTGGTCTTATTATAGCTTCAGGGCAACAAATACTTTGTGGAAAAGTTCAAATATCTGAGACTTTTTGTTTTATTCGTCTTGTTTGACGTGGGTAGCGTACCAAACTAAGCAAAGGCAGATAAACGAACTGAGCTTTTTTTATTATTTTAGTGGCTGTGTCTGAAGAGAGGGCATGTAGCTGAACCTTACTGACCCGATCAGATGCCAGTATCGAAATAGATGTAGGGTTGCATAGTTGGTACACTGCGCGGTGTGCCTTCTTTGCATTTCAAGTTACATTACTTTACGTTTTTTGTTTGTTGTTTTGCTTAAATGCTTACTGTGTTTTTTTTCTAAAATAGTAAGCCAGTGAAAGATCTCCCTGTCATAGAATAACGAAATGTTCACTGTTTTTATTTTATTTAAGGTTGATTTATTTTAGTCACGTATGTCCAAAAAAAAGTTAGCTGACAACTCATTTTACAGTATTTTTTTTGTTTTTGTTTTTGTTTTTGAGTGGGTGAATCTGTATACCTCTCTCTCGCTCTCTCTTTCTAAGGGAAGTTCTCATACCATGATGTACCACAGCTTTTTCTTTTCTTTGCTCTTCTTTAAAAAGTAACGCACCTCATTTTTCCGGTGGAAGTATACAAAACTGTATGTTATTTATTATTTTTAGTATTTTTCAAAAAAATCTGGGTACGCGCAAAAAGCAAAAACAAAAAAACGCTACCTGTACAGTGCAGCGTTGCGTCTCATAACGTCAGTTAAGAATTAGGTATTCGAGAAAAAAGACGATTTTTTTTTTACGTTCTGCTCTCGCTCTCTCTCACCTTTTCCCGTAGTACAAAGGCATTCGCCCTTTTTTTGCACAGTATTGCAAAACAAACAAAAAATACCGTTGACGTAAAAAATGGAATGTAATAATGTTGGAACGCTTAAAAAAATCCCTAACCGTTCCGATATTTTTTTACGTTAAGTGGTGCTCCGGGAGGGGTCGATATTGACATGTCGTTGACAGGTCGTTGACCGATTTCCGAAAGCACATTAACAGTAACCAAAAAAAGCATATTGCCTGTTTTGAATTCAAAATCACATTCCGCACCGTTCCCCCCTCACCATCACCCCCACCCCACCCCCACCCATCCCATTCACTTCCTTTTGAATTTTTTTTGCTTTTTTAAACAAACAACAAAGCTTGGAACCCACAATAGAGGCCAGTGGTTGTGTTACCTTTAAGAAGGGTGAGTGTAAACGCCATTTTTTTTTTTTTGGTGTCATATTCGCTTTATTTAGGTGTCTTTTAGATGACTGTACTCTTGTTTTTCTGCCCCGTGATATTCAAGTGTCAGAGCTTTTATCATGGTTGCGAAAAATGTGCGGTTGAAGGGGGGCAACGCGTTGAACATCATGCACAATACAGCATTACAATACAAAATCTTCTGTTTTTTTTTCCTATTTTTTGTAAATATAGCATGGCGTCAATGTTATGAGTGGTCTTCTCCATTCTACCCTCATACAACCAAGTTTGAAAAGAAAAAAAGAAAAAACTTTATTGATTGTCGACACAACAAAAAAGAAAAGGTGGGTCGTGGTAAATGGGGAGGCGCTTCCGTTTAACGGCAACCCACAAGAGTAGAACAACAACCAAACTTTTGAGAAACAGACGCCAATGAGACCTAGAGTCTCTCTTCTTACTTGTGTGCTACAGACAAACATGACAACGCTAACCACGACTGCCACGGCAGAGCGGGGTCCCAAACGGTTCACTGGGGGGGATCCACATAGATACAGAAAACAAAAAATACGAAAGCAAGGAAGAAAACCAGTAAAAAAAAAAAAAAAAAAAAAAAAAAAGGTGTAATTACTCGGCAATTGTCGATACAACAACAAAAGAAATAATTGGTGCTTCCCGGGGGGTATGCATTTCACAAATTTTCACAAAATGTGACAAGTTTTCACAAGTTTTCACAACACGAAAACCGCTATAAAATTGTGAAGGCTGGTGAAAAATGGTGAAAAATTGTGAAAAGTTGTGAAAAGTGCGAAAAGTTGTGAAAAGTTGTGAATTGATTTTATTTTTTTGGGGGGGTTTTTTTTGGGTTGGGTGGTGGCCCACCCATTGAGGGGTATTTTGGGATTCACAAGATAGAACGTGATGTGGTGTACCTGTGTACCTGTGTACTGTGTACTGTGCGGAAATGACGAGAACTTGTCCATTTCGGCAAATTGACCCCACCACTGGCCGGACGGATTCCGGAAATGCAAATGCCGGCATTTAAAAGCTTCACCAACAAAGAAAAAAAGGGTGGTGAAAAGTTGTGAAAAGTTGTGAAAAGTTGTGAATTGAATTGAAAATTTGTGAAATGCATACCCCCCGGGAAGCACCAATAATACACGTTACTAGGTTTGAAGACGATCTGCGTCTATACCTTCCATAGTACAAAAAAAAAGGCTTCGGCCGAATCTGAGTCAGATCTTTATACCATGTAGGTTTAAAGTGAATTGTCGATTCAACAAAAACAAAAACAAAAAAAAAATCCCCTTTTTTAAGTGACGCCAAACGAGCGTCATATTATTGTTAAAAAGGGTGATTTAAAACGTGGGAATGGAACCTGTCTTGGAAAATGTCCTTTTTTAAAAAAAGGTACACTATCAGTGTACCTTTAAAAAAAGTGTATAGTCACGAGATGGCTTTGTTTTTTTTTTTTTTCCTCTCAAATTTCATGGATTAGAATCGCTAAAAAAAATGGTCTGATTTTTTTGCAGAAGATCTTGTACAGAACCTGTCTTCAGGCAGGTGATTGTCGATCCAGACAAAAAGACAGTGGAGATTGCACAACTGTGGCAACACTACCAGTGTAGTTGCCTCGGGTTTTGTTATTGAGTACAGAGCTCAGATCTTGTTTTATGTGCCGTTTTATGTGATAGAACTACAGCAAAACAAAAAAAAAAAAAAAAACAAAAATCGAAAATAATGGTGCTATGGGAAATCGATCCACGACCTGTCAGCGACCTGTCGATATCGACCCCCCTCCGGAGTACCAAAATACAAAAAAAAAAAAAGTTCTAGTAGATCTCGTCCTCGGGTGTCTGCACTAATACAACTTATGGCTGCCACCTTTCCCTCCAGCCCCAAGATGTCTAATTATGTGCAACAACAAAAAAAATTAAATTTTTTTTTCCAAAAACCACCCCAACATACAATTTACTCTCTTCACACCCCCGTTTGTTTAAGTAGATGTACGGTGCGCATGTTACGTGCATCTTTGCGTTCTTCTTCTTCTTTTTTGGAAGTTATTTATCTCAACTTTTTTAAGGCCTGCAAATCCACACACACACCCTCATTGTTCATTCCTAAGGGATCGAGGGCTTTTTTTTTTTCCTCTCGTTTTCCTCGTTTTTTTTTTTTTTTTCTCTCCCCTCTTCTTCACCATCTCCCTTTTCTCCCCTTTTGTTTTCTTCAAACGTTGGTGTTGCAGCCATCACAACTCTCTTCCCCCATCCTTCCCATCATTCCCTCCCCCCAACACAACCTTCGCTACCCACTTCCTCAAGAGCACCTAGCGTCTCCCCAATCCCCCCTCTGAATGCTGTTTCACCTATGTTTATTTAATGATAAAGTGCGTTATCCGGTGTGACATTTTTTTTTCATTTCAATGTCTTTTTTTTTTGTGCTTCCATTTCACTAATCTCTCCCCCCCTCCTTTAGCAGGAAGTATATGCTCAAGTATTGCTTTGTTTGTCATTTTTTTGTTTTTTTTTTTTTTTTTGGGGGGAAAAATGTGCTTTCGTCCGGATGGCTGGCATCGTACGTGGGTCAGTCGGAGGTGACTGCATTGATAACTACTATTTTTGTTTTTGTCTTTTTTTAAAATTTCTAGCATTCTGGGCTGTTGATAAACTCACGGAATGTACGGTGCCTGCATCCCCAGAGGTGTTTTGCACTATCAAATTACGATGGTATGCTTCCCCTTCGTTTTCTTCTCTCCAAACTTTTTTTAAGGTGACGGTTTAGTATCATCTTATTGATTTTTTTTTTTTTTGTTTTTTCCCTTTTATTTCCCTTCCGATTGCCCCCCTCCCTGATTCTTTTTTTTTTTTTTTTCTCTTTTTTCTTTCGAGATTAAAGATTTGCGTTTTGTTTCCCTATTATTACTGTAGCAACAAGTACGATGCAGATGCGGGCAAAAAAAGATTTTTTAAAAAAACTGAAAATAGGTTGTCTACGGGGTCCGAAGTGGTTCCCTATGGAATACCTTTTCCTTTTGTTTTCTTTTTTCTTTTTTACTCCGCGCTCTCGTAATGAGCCCTACGAGCACAGCCCACCTGGTGGGTGCGTCACCCCCCCTTTTTCATTGAGTGCTCTTGTCCACAGAGATATTTTGCACCAATCCTTTTTATTTTATAATTGCAGTGAACGCACCCCGGGGATGGTACTTATTCGATTTTTTGTTTTGTTTTATTTTTCATTGTTTTTTGGTACGTGCTACACCCTTTTACTTTGCAAAAGTCGTGAGAAAATTGTGTTTTTATGTATTTTCTTTTGTGTTTCCCTTAGTTTTTTTTTTTTTTTTTTGTTTTTTTTTTTTGCGCTTCTCCTTCAGTGCCTGCGTTCGCCGGTGTACGGTAAAACGTTTGCACTTTTCAACCTTCTATTTTACAAGGTGGCTAAGTACGAGAGAGGCTTAGGTTCATCTTATAAGCTTTTCTCTTCTATTTTCTTCCCTCTTTCTATTTGTACTCTCAATTTCATATTATTTGAATTTCGACTCTTTTCTCCTCTATGGTTTCTTTGCTAAGATGTGTGTGTGTGTGTGTGTGTGTGTGTGTGTGTTTGATAACTAGTAGGGGTAATTCTTGCTCAGAATATGGCCCCAACGAGAGACACATTACATTCATCATTTCAAGTTTTCTCTTCTGGTTATTTTTTTTTTTTACTCAGGCAGCCTTCGGGCTAGTTACTGAGAAGATCAATGAAAACCTTTTGTTTCAATGCGACCGGGCTCGATCCGATTATCGTGTCTGGCCCTGAAAAGGTCGTTTTTTTCCCAATTTAATGTTCTAATATGAATCTATGGGTTAAAAAAGGGAATGCTAAGCGTGTAAACACATTATGTGTGCACTATCAAAACAATTTCAATTCCTTCAAAAGAAAAAAAATCATAATAATCGCATGCGAAGGACAAAGCAAAACAAAATGTGTGGTCCGAGTACTATTGTGTTGGGTGCGTACCTCCACGGGCAAGTATCCCCAGATCTGTGCGTCAAAAAAGGAAGTACCGCCAACAACTATTCTTCGATTCTCTTTTTTCTGTGTGTGATTTGTTTGTTTTTTTTTGAACGTCCTTTTTGTGTGCTTTCTCTTTAAATGGAAAGTACATGACAAATTGATTTTTTTAGAATTTTTCCCACACCCCTTTTTTTTACCCTCTCAAAACCCCTTCCCATTTTTCACCTTTTCAACGGTTTGTTTTGTTTGTTTCCTTTTTGTTTTGCTTGAAAGGCACCACAACCCACATACATCCAACACACGTACCATCGGTGTACGGGAAAAAAAAAAAGAAAAAGTAAGCAAAATACAAGAAAAAAAAATATATGTGGAGATTCTGTCTCACAACCGTGAGTAGGGCTCCTTTCTTTTGTATATTTTTTTTCAAAAAAAGCACGTTCCGGCTATACAAAAGGAGACTGAAAAAAAAAAAAAATGGACCACTTTTTCATATCACACCGCACTACCGACACACACACACACTATGCACAATGGTCCACCCTGAGGACACCTACCCACAACTGCTTTCACACAACACACACAGTGGGCTACAATCTGAATAGGGAATAACTCACGTTTGCGGGTTTGCGGAATAAACTCCCCCTTTGTGCCATGCGTCACGGCCACCATGTCCATCTCATACTCTGCACAGCATTGCTCCAGCGTTTTGTGCAGAGAGCCCTGCACTGAGGCCCACCGAAGGTCAACTTGAGGTGCTGCGGTTCCTGCCTCTGCGTGGGGAAAGAGCTGTTTGCAACTAAACTCACTCGGCGCAGTTTTCTGAACTTCGACTTAAAAAAACCCCATAACACCAACATCCAAAGGCTGCATCGTTCCAGTCATGTTTGGAGGGAGGAACATTATTATTATCCCACGCCGGAATTTCTTTCAGGTACGTCTCCTTGAGAGAGGTGTGGACGCCTGCACCGTCGAGCATTATCGCATGCTCTTCTCCCTGGCGTTCGAGGATGAGGTCTGTCAACAAGCTGCTTCAGGTACAGGATCACGCTATCCTTGGTTCGCCCACGCCGCATCCTTGCGAAGGTATTTTGAACACAAAATACCGGATGGATTTTCCCTGAAGGGAGGGAACTTTTCTGCGCCCCTTTTAACGACGACTTGCATTTGGATAAGTTTCCCCTCCGTAGTGGTACTCACGCTGTGCATGTGAACCCCGTTTTGCAATCTGCTCCCAGAATTTGAGGGTTTTATATCGGTTTGGAGCTTCCACACCTTCTTTGCTTCTACTTGATGACAGGCTACAATCCGAATACCAGGGAATAACTCACACCTGCAAGAGCGAACTGATCCACACTTTGGGCAATGTTCCTCTCTAAGACACTGCCCACACCATGCTTGCACATAACACACACATTATGGGAAAGGTTCCGCTCTTAGAAATTAGGCGGAATTGCTTTCAACACAGATGGCCATATTCTGCGCAAGAGTTACCCCCCATTAGCCACACACACACATACAGAGCGCCACCTCCCCCATCTCATAAAAAAACACACAATGCAAACAGCACTGCGACGAACGCTCCTAGTTCAGAGACAGAACCTCAGACCTCAGATGCGCGCACACTCCCACACCCCAACGGAAGGGCCCCTCAGCGTCAAATGGGTCACCCACGAAGGGAAGGAGACCATCACAAAATGCAAGGTCGGGGAAAATTTGCTGGAGATTGCGCACAACAATGGACTGAACATTGAGGGGGCCTGCGATGGTGTGTGTGCGTGCAGTACGTGCCACCTTATTCTTGACCAGACGTGGTACACGAAGCTCGAGGAAGCTACGGAAGAGGAGGAAGACATGCTGGACCAGGCATTCGAGCTGACCCCCACAAGCCGTCTTGGCTGCCAGATCGTTATGACAGAGGAGCTCGATGGGATCACCGTGAACGTTCCACGCTATACTCGTAACCTCTACGTGGATGGACACATCCCGCACCATCACTAGAAAGAAAGAAGAAGGTTTGGAAATATTCCCGAATATTAAACAATGCATAGCAGAGAATGGAGAGGTCTTATGAGGTAAAAAGCTGAGGGGGTGGGAGAGAGAGGTGAAAGGGTGGCCCCTTTAGTGTGTTTCCTTAGTGCTTGTTGGTAGTGTGGAGTTTTTTTTTTTTTTTGACTAAAAAAGGAAACTAAGGCTAAGTAAGTGAGGCTTTCAGCCAACCTTTCAAGGTGACTAAGTTCAGTGTCGCCGTCTGTGGCTTTTTTCAAACGTCTTTTTTTTCCCCACAACCTTCCTTCAACCCCTGTAGGGTCACAGTATTGAAATCAATGCAGAGGGGAGTAAGGGTCAATTTTACAACCTCGGATTTTGAGGAAAATTTTGGCCGAAAAATGGACCCCTATTAGTGACCGGACTCATATTTTCCAAGAAAATGTGGTCAGAAAATTGTCCAATTTTCAACATTGACCCCACCGCAGGCGGGTCCCAAAAATGCAAAAAAATTCCCTTTTTCAATTGTTCTCTTGAAATGTGTAATTTCAGGTATAAAAATAACTTATCACAGGGGTTGAAGGAAGGTGTGTGGAAAACAACAACAACAAAAACAACTAATTGCTAAGAAGAAAAAAAATGGGTGTGCTGTGGAAAACCGCGCGCCCGATTTTCGAAACCACCATAGACATCCTGGCGCTTTGGCGGGTGGTGCTGATGGGTCTGACGGTCTGATATGATCGACGACGATCTCTCTTTCGTCTGTGTATTCTGTGTTCCTTCTGCACCACTCCAGTGGGATCCTGCAGACGGCTACGAGCTGGAACACACCTATGTCCGCCTCTGCAGCCAGCCATCGAGCATATGGTTATCAAGCCTGCCAAGCCTACATCCAGCATCGTTGTCGAGCAGATGGTGCTGGACGAAGATGTCGTCTGAGGACGACAGCCCCCCTTCTTAACGTTTCCAATGCAGACGTCCCAAGCGTACGAAGAGCGTTTCCTGCAGAACACCTGCAGAACAGAGTGCTGGGCGTGTTGTAGATTATGGCTACAGGTGGAGTTATAGGTCCCCCATATACATACATGGTAAGCGAACAAAAAATTCGCTTTATTCGCTTTTCCAAAAAAGCGAATAAAAAATTCGCTTTATTCGCTTTTGGTTCGCTTTTTTATTCGCTTTATTCGCTTTTGGTTCGCTTTTTTATTCGCTTTATTCGCCTTTTATTCGCCTTTGGGTGATCTATGATCGTCTCCATGGGACACGTAACAGGCTGTGAGAGCTTACTGAGAGCTAGTGGGAGCTGAGTACTGAGTATACACAGTATACACAGTATACACAGTATACACAGTATACACAGTATACACAGTATACACAGTATACACAGTATACACAGTATACACAGTATACACAGTATACACAGTATACACAGTATACACAGTATACACAGTATACACAGTATACACAGTATACACAGTATACACAGTATACACAGTATACACAGTATACACAGTATACACAGTATACACAGTATACACAGGGGATTGGGAGTACAGTACAGTACAGTACAGTACAGTACAGTACAGTACAGTACAGTACAGTACAGTACAGTACAGTACAGTACAGTACAGTACAGTACAGTACAGTACAGTACAGTACAGTACAGTACAGTACAGTACAGTACAGTACAGTACAGTACAGTACAGTACAGTACAGTACAGTACAGTACAGTACAGTACAGTACAGTACAGTACAGTACAGTACAGTACAGTACAGTACAGTACAGTACAGTACAGTACAGTACAGTACAGTACAGTACAGTACAGTACAGTACAGTACAGTACAGTACAGTACAGTAGCCTTATTTTGGCGTCGTTGCGGGTATTGGGGGATCTCAGGGGACTAGACTCGACACACTAGACTTGACAAAAAATACGTTGCTTTTTATTCGCTTTTTGTTCGCTTTATTCGCTTTATTCGCCGGCGAATAAAGCGAATAAAAAAGCGAACCAAAAGCGAATAAAGCGAATTTTTTATTCGCTTACCATGTATGCATATAGGTCCCCTCATATCCAGAGCACGCCCGTTTTTTTTTCTCCTGATAGCAATTACTTGTTTTTGAAGAACAAAATCAGCAATATAGCAAGTATTTGTTTCTTTTTTTTTATATATATAGCGCCTGTATCCGCCGAACGAGGTGTCTGCACTTTCAACTTCTCTTTTTATTTTTAAAAAGATGTGTGTGTGTGTGCACAAGAGACACATTCAGCTTTGAATTTTTCTTTTTTTTTACGGGGGGGGTGGAGGGTGTGAGTTTACACAAGGTGTTGCTGCACGTTGTTTATATTTTTTTTTCAAAAAAATACACTATTCCATGGTGCTCAGAAGATCTAAACTAAGAAATGAGGATTTTCTCAAATACCCCCAGTGTTGGGTGGGGAGAGATTTTTTCACTAGCTCTCAGTAAGCTCTCACAAGCGTACTTGTATTACCCGGGGGTACTTGCATTTGCTCCCCCCCCATAAGATCTGAGTAAAAACCAACCCCGAAACAATTTTTCCACCGTAAAAAACTCGAAAACACCTACTCGTCCCTTAGTGTAAATTTTTAAAATTGAAACTGGCTTCCTAGAAAGATCGGGCTATTGAGAGGCAGAAAATATATTTTAGCCCTCGCGAAAAATAACTCACCCAAAAACTAAGATCTTTACTGAGATCTTAATTTTCCCGGGAAAAAACTCAGATCCAGGGGGTTTTATTGCATATCTGAGGTAAGATCTTCTGTACACCATGACTACTCAACAATAAAAAGGGGGGAAATGGGGTGAAAACTTGGTCGCATTGCAGAGAAGTGTTCGCATTTAAAAAAGCGGCGCAAAAAAGGTTCCTTCCCCCTTCCTCCTCCCAACCCTCTTGCTTTCTACCTGTTGGGTGTTGTGTGGATGACACGTTTCAATCAATGTGCTGTCGGGTATCTGGCCCCATGTGCTGCTGAGCTGTGCTCAATGTGCAGCTCTGCCGTTCGTATGTGAAGAGCAGCGTATGCAAGAGTGATGTGTGCATGGGAGCGTGGGGTGCTGTGCAAATGGTGATATCTACCCTCCCTTCACACCACTCACACAGCAATAATCTACATTCGAACAAAGACAACAAAAACCATGTCGAAGCGACACGCAGACAGCACGCCAGATGAGAAGCCAGCAAAGCGGAGGAGGTGTGAAGCAGACGAGGTGTCGGCTCTGGCTGCTGGCAAGCGGGCTTTTGCAGCGGACCCATACGACGCTGTGTGCTGTATGTGCAGGGACAACCAGCAGGACTCCCTTGGGGCGATTCTTGCACAACACTTTGCGCCTGACACAAGAAACGCTGGTGCGGCAAACGTGTCAGCAAGGGGAGGAGAGACTGAACGCACGCTGCCTGCGCTGTTGGACGTGTGTGACGACACGGGCAAGACGCCTCTGATGATCTGTGCATGCAAGGGTCACGTTGGGTGTTTGGTTCTTCTCCTCGAGGCTGGGGCGGGGCTGGACGTGGAGGCACCCCGCGGTTTCACTGCACTGATGTGTGCAGCAGTGGGGAGTATCGCCTGTCTCAATGAGCTTCTCACAAGGGGTGCGTCTGTTGCCATTGTGGACAATGACGGCAACACTGCACTGCACCATGCCGCCGCCTCATCAAACAACAACCAAGCGGACCTTGTGAACATGCTCCTCAAGGAAGGTGCGTCTGTCGACGCCCCTAACAACTTTGGGCTGACACCTCTTCTTATGGCATTTAAGCATGGCAACGAACCTGCTGTTGCTGCTCTTCTTGAAGGTGGTGCGTCTCTGTCCACTGTGGACAGTCGAGGCAACACTGCACTGCACTGTGCCGCCTTCTCAAAGAACAACCAAGCTGACCTTGTGAACATGCTCCTCAAGCACGGTGCCTCAATTGAAGCTCGCAACAACGTTGGGCACACACCTCTACTTCTGGCATTGAAGCAGGGCAACGAACCTGCTGTTGTTGCTCTTCTTGAAGGTGGTGCGTCGTTGTCAGCAGCAGATAGAGACGGCAACACTGCACTGCACCGTGCCGCAAAGAACAACCAAGCTGACCTTGTTAACATGCTCCTCAAGGCAGGTGCCTCAATTGAAGCTCGCAACAACGTTGGGCACACACCTCTCCACATGGCCATTGGTCATGACAACGAACCTGCTGTTGTTGCTCTTCTCTCAAGGGGTGCGTCATTGTCAGCAGCGGATATAGACGGCAACACTGCACTGCACCACGCTGCTAACTCAAAGAAGCAAGCGGACCTTGTGATCTTGCTCCTCAAGGCAGGTGCGTCTGTCGAAGCCTGCAACAACGCTGGGGGCACACCTCTACTTCTGGCATTTAAGGAGGGCAACGAACCTGCTGTTGTTGCTCTTCTTGAAGGTGGTGCCTCGTTGTCCACTGTGGACAGTGACGGCAACACTGCACTGCACTATGCCGCCGTGTCACAGAATAACAACCATGCCAACCTTGTGAACATGCTACTTAATCGAGATGCTGCTCTCGAGGTGTCGAACAAATTTGGGTACACACCTCTCCATCTGGCCATTGTTGATGACAACGAACCTGCTGTTGTTTCTCTTCTCTCAAGGGGTGCGTCTCTGTCTACTGGAGACGGAGATGGTGACACTGCACTGCACCATGCTGCCCGTCTTGAGAATACGCAATCAGGTATTCTCAGCATGCTCCTGAAGCACGGTGCCCCGATTGAATCTGGCAACAAACTTGGGGTCACACCTCTCCACATGTCCTTTTTTGATGGCAACGAACCTGCTGTTGTTGCTCTTCTTGAAGGTGGTGCGTCGTTGGCCACTATGGACAGTGAAGGCAACACTGCACTGCACTATGCTGCCGTCTCAAAGAACAACCAGGCAGACCTTGTGAACATGCTCCTCAAGCGCGGTGCCTCAATTGAAGCAGTCAATGACTCTGGGGTCACGCCTCTCCTCCGGGCATGTCTGAGGGGCAACGAACCTGCTGTTGTTGCTCTTCTTGAAGGTGGTGCCTCGTTGTCCCCTGTGGACAGTGAAGGCAACTCTGCACTGCACTATTCCACCATCTCAAACAACAACCAAGCTAACCTTGTGAACGTGCTACTTAATCGAGGTGCTGCTCTGGAGGTGTCGAACAAATTTGGGTTCACACCTCTCCTCATGGCCATCAGTCATGATAACGAAGCTGCTGTTGTTGCTCTTCTCTCACGGGGCGCTTCGCTTGTCAGTGCGGACGGTGACGGCAGCACTGCACTGCACCATGCCGCACGTCTTGAGAACACAGGAGTAGATCTTGTAAACATGCTGCTCAAGGCAGGTGCCTCTGTCGAAACTGCTAATAAGTATGGGTTCCCACCTCTTCACGTGGCCATTGCTCACGGCAACGAACCTGCTGTTGTTGCTCTTCTTGGAGGTGGTGCGTCTCTGTCCACTGTGGACAGTCGAGGCAACACTGCACTGCACCATGCCGCCTCCTCAAAGAACAACGAAGCGGACCTTGTGAACATGCTCCTCAAGCACGGTGCCTCAATTGAAGCTCGCAATGAAGTAGGGCTCACACCTCTCCTCCTTGCCTTTCATTACGGCAACGAACCCACTGCCAATGCTCTTCTGTCCAAGGGTGCGTCACTGGCAAGTGTGGACAATTTCGGCAACACTGCACTACACCGTGCCGCCATGTCAAAGAATGACCCAGCGGACGTTGTGAACATGCTACTTAATCAAGGAACCTCAATTGAATCTCGCAACAAGTTTGAGGCCACACCTCTCCACATGGCCATTGCTCATGGCAACGAACCTGCTGTTGTTGCTCTTCTCTCAAGGGGCGCATCGCTTGCCAGTGTGGACAAAGACGGTGACACTGCACTGCACTTTGCTGCCTGTCATGAGAATGCGCAATCAGGTATTCTGAACATGCTCCTCAAGCACGGTGCCTCTGTGGAAGCAGTCAATAACTCAGGGGCCACACCCCTCATTCAGGCAATTGTCCGTAACAACGAACCCGGTGCTCTTCCTCTTCTTGAAGGTGGTGCCCTCGTGGAAGATGTGCAGACCAGCACCACGTGCAGACCACTTTTCTACGAAGCGTTGCTCCGTGGTCTCGCTCTGTGTGCAGCACACATTCTGGCGAGAGGTGTCTCTGCGAGTGAGCCGTGTCCGAACGGGGGGGTCCCGATTGTGTATGCGGCGTTGGGTGGCAACGTTGCTGCAGGTGAGCTTCTTCTGCAGCATGGTGTGTCCATTAGCAGTGCGGATGGTGCTGGCAGCACACCTTTGATGCACTGCAGTGCTAAGGGGCACAAAAGCTTTGCAGAGTTCCTCCTGAAGCACGGCGCCGACGTGGACGTCTGTGCAGAGGACGGGACAACCGCCCTCCACAGTGCTGTGCAGTCGGGCGACGCTGACCTCTGCAAGATGCTTGTGGAGCACGGCGTCCCTCTTGACGCTGTGGATGAGGACGGCCGCACGGCGCTGGCCACGTCGCTTTCTGTGGACCCTGCCGTGTGCCAGGTCATGATTGACGCAGGGGCACAGCTTGATGTGGCGAACGATGCGGGGTATTCGCCTCTGCTCTCAGCCTGCGAAGAAGGGCAGTCCGAGTTTGTGAAGATGCTTCTCGACGCGGGTGCGCAGCTGCGTGTCGCAGACAACGGGTTCACGGCTCTCATGCTGGCGGCAGACGGAGGGCATGTGGAGACTGTGCGCCACCTCCTGGACTGTCAGGGGGTGGACGTGGACGAACAGGGTGCGAACGCCTGCACTGCACTGCACCAAGCCGCGACAGAGAAACGTGCAGATGTGGTGAAGCTCCTCCTGCAGCACGGTGCGGACAAGGCCCTGCGCGACAACGACGGCGACACTGCGGTCGACTGTGCGATCATAGGCGGCTGTCCTGAGTGCTGTCGGCTCCTCCGTTGATAGACTGCTGCCAACCTTTGCAGCACCAATGCTGTGCGTTGCAGTTATGTGCATTCCCGACATATTTTTTAAGGTTGAGTTGAACCTTGGACGGACGTTTCGCCTGTTTCTGTGAAGACTGTGCATACTGAGAGTACGTCGTTCATTCAACTGACTACATCTGTTTTGTAGAGAAGGCAACGTGTTTTGGATTTTGTGTCGTGGTCAGTTTTCAGTTTTTAGTTTTGAGTCTTGTTTTGTTCTGTATGTGGCGTGTGCACATCCTCTTTACTCTTGTTGTGCCAAACAGTGTCGGATATCATACTGGCATGTTTTTATGGGTCAACTGGATCTCACAGTATTTCTTTACAGTGTTCGGGACATGCAAAGATACAAAGCTTATATCCATGCAGGTCACTCACTCATTGTGTGATACCACTAAGAACCTCGCTGTTTGTGGTGCATAAAACAAAACGGTCTCACAACCTTTGCGCACTTGTTCTTCATGACCACCACCACCACCATCAGAACACCATTTACACAACAGACGACCTTTAATTTACCCCTTGACTACGTCTGTCTCAACAAAAAGATCCCAACAATACTACGTAGCCGTGGGAGTTCATCTTAACCGTTTCGATAAAGCGTTGTGATCAAATTGCCGTTGCTTCTCACGCTTTTGACTACGCACTTTGAAGCTGAGGCTCGTCTTTCGAGGTCTGAATTTCTCTCTTTTTTTTGTTTTCTTTTTTTTCACAATGCTGGACAGCAACACTGAGGATCACATCTGCTTTGAGAGCGCTGATATGATGCACAGCTTCCAACGCACCGGCAGCAACCTTGTTGATGTCATCAAACGATTGGTCCACGCAACCAACGAAGCCCGCACAACACACCGCGAGGTCCTTACACGGGTCAAAGACGTTGAAGAGAACAGCACGGCACGCATGGACGCCTTTCTCGCACGCACCCGCACCCCTACCCCGGAAAAAGATAAAGGGCTGGACCCGGGGGTCATGGAGGATGTGTTCCTGCAATTATCCCAGTTTTCTTCGCGTCTTGATAGCGTTGAGGGGCAGCTCCAAGCGGAACGCAAACGGAGCGCAACTTTGGCAGAGGAAAACGCATCTTTGAACGACAAAATGAACGGTTTTGCGTCTCAAAATGCGTCGTTCACTGCGCAGTTGGAGGGTCTACAAACGGAGGCAGCACGACGGGACGACCAGCTTTTCCAGGCTACGGACGACATTCTTGTTGCTTCGCAGGATGTAAAGAAAATGGCAACCACCCTAAACGACGCAGAAGTGCGGGCAGCCCAGGACCGCACCACCCTGACCCAAATCCTCGAGGTCTTTGGAATTGATGTGCGCGCAATGGGTGTGTCTGTGCTTGAACATTCGGGTCTAGAATATCTCAAGACGTTACCACTGTTCGAATCGATCTTGAAAGAGCAGACCCAACAGAAGCAGGACCTTATGAAGTCTGTAGAGGCTGTCAAGGAGTCGCTTTTAGACGACATTGTGGTGACTCGAAGCAGGATTATCGACAAAGCTGATAAGGCTGCTGTGGACCGCCTTGGGAGTGAGTTGATGGCACAGATTGACACATTGCTGGATACAACGAAGCATTTAGACACAATGTCGGCTCGACTATTTGAAGAGAAGGCAGATGCCTGCGTGGTGGAACCCCGTCTACAGGCGTTGGAGGCAAGCAAGGCGACGAGGGCGGAGTTGGAAAAGAAATTGGACGCCTCAGATGTGACGGTGTTTAAGACGCAGATCGAAGTACTGCATTCGGATTTGTCAGATGCTTGGGCAAGGATAGAGTCTCTTGCTTCGACGCAGACGCAAAACCATGCACGCAGGATTACACGAGGTTCCATTCATCAGGACGATAAACATGATAAGCAGCATGGAACAGCATCGTCAGTATCCCACAACATCAACTTAGAAAGCCTCAAACTGCGCCTCGCAGATGCCGAGCGGCTCCAAGGTGCCAATACCGAAAAGATTCTTCGCCTCTTCGAAATAAAACTGGACCGTGACGCGATGAAGGACATCTACACCTTTCTGGATAAGGTGACCCGCAGGGTTGATCAGATGGGCACGAATCTGACCGACGTCAATAAATTCGTGAGCAGCGTGAAAGGTGACAGCAGTGTCGAGCCTGTCAGCAGCGTCAACCTCATTGCACCGAACCCTCCCAAGAACAGAGGTAGTGCTGCGTCAGCGAGGAGCAGCCCATCGGCAAGCCCAGTCCCGCCAGCGCAGGAGCACCTCCCCACCCTCTCCTCCGATGGTGCAGCAGTCGTCGGACCCAAGGTGGAGAAGATGGACAAACCACGCCAGGCCTCTCCGGGCAACTCACGTTGGTCCTCCGGGGGTGCGTGCTTTGTGCGGACCGCGTCCGGTGCCTTCACCCCAGCCTCTATTACGAGTTGTTGAAAAAAAAAGGCAGCGGATAGTGGAGTTCATCCTCGTCGCCACAAAAAGGTTTTCATTGGGGGAAAGGAAGGTGGGGCATTATTTTTGCAAGTGTTTCGTTGTGGGTGTTTTAAGGTTAACCACGTTTGCATCGGGATGAGTTTCTTGGTGCACAGTGACGAAAGGGGTTTGCATTTCCAGTCAACTTCTTTGTCTTGCTTTGAGAGACACACTTCGTTCAAGTTTCTGTCTTTTTTTTAAAGGCGACTAAGCATGGTTTAGACTCTTTAAGAACCCTGTTTCCTGCAAGCCTTACTCAAAACAAATTGCCACCCACGAGTAGCAATAACACAGCAAAAACAACGACTGATGAATCAACCAAAGAATAACCTAATCAGACTAAGCATGGTTTAGACTCTTTAAGAACCTTTCTTCCCCCCCCCCCCCTTTTTTTTGCATACAGCTTGCCTGTACCACCTGCCGAGTGCAGTGCTCCAGGGTGATAACCCACGATGGTCCCAGTTTGCACTATCAACTTCACTGTATTTTTTTTTTCTCTTTTCTTCTTTTCTTTCTTTGACAGGGGGTGTGTGTTTACCAGCCCTGCCCCCATGTCAAAACCATTCACCTCCACCTTTTCTCTCTTCTGTTTTGCACTTACAATTTCCACAATACTCCTGGAAAAGAAAACCACCACATCTTCCTCTTCATTTGCCTCCCCTTCCCCTTCTCCTTCTCTTCCCTCTTCCTCATCTGCAAGGAAACACTGCCAGCAGTACCCCCTCCTTTTAGGTGGGTTATTCGGGAGAGCTCGAGTTGAGAACAGCTGCACGCATTCCTTGATATAAACTGTTTTCAAACCGAAACCGTCTTTATTTGAAAGATCGGGGCGATTGATGCAGAACATATGTTTAGCCCCTCGACTTGGATCGCGAAAAAATACTCCAGCCAAACACTAAGATCTTACCTCAGATCTTAATTTCCCCGGGAAAATCTCAGATCTTAAAAACACGGATACCGTGCGTGACATAAAATGGTGATGTCAACCCTCCCTTCACACCACTCACACAGCAATAATCTACATTCGAACAAAGACAACAAAAACCATGTCGAAGCGACACGCAGACAGCACGCCAGATGAGAAGCCAGCAAAGCGGAGGAGGTGTGAAGCAGACGAGGTGTCGGCTCTGGCTGCTGGCAAGCGGGCTTTTGCAGCGGACCCATACGACGCTGTGTGCTGTATGTGCAGGGACAACCAGCAGGACTCCCTTGGGGCGATTCTTGCACAACACTTTGCGCCTGACACAAGAAACGCTGGTGCGGCAAACGTGTCAGCAAGGGGAGGAGAGACTGAACGCACGCTGCCTGCGCTGTTGGACGTGCGTGACGACACGGGCAAGACGCCTCTGATGATCTGTGCATGCAAGGGTCACGTTGGGTGTTTGGTTCTTCTCCTCGAGGCTGGGGCGGGGCTGGACGTTGTGTCACCCCACGGTTTCACTGCACTGATGTGTGCAGCATCGGGGAGTGTCGCCTGTCTCAATGAGCTTCTCACAAGGGGTGCGTCTGTTGCCATTGTGGACAGCAAAGACAACACTGCACTGCACCATGCCGCCGCCTCAGAGAACAACCAAGCGGACCTTGTGAACATGCTACTTAATCAAGGAACCTCAATTGAAGCTCGCAACAAGTCTGGGCTCACACCTCTCCACATGGCCATTGCTCATGACAACGAAGCTGCTGTTGTTGCTCTTCTCTCAAGGGGCGCGTCGTTGGTCACTGTGGACAACTCCGGCAACACTGCACTGCACCTTGCTGCCCGTCTTGAGAATGCGCAATCAGGTATTCTGAATATGCTCCTCAAGGAAGGTGCGTCTGTTGAAGCCTGCAACAATGTTGGGGGCACACCTCTTCTTATGGCATTTAAGCATGGCAACGAACCTGCTGTTGTTGCTCTTCTTGGAGCTGGTGCGTCTCTGTCCACTGTGGATAGCAACGGTGACACTGCACTGCACCTTGCTGCCTCCTCAAAGAACAACAACCAAGCAGACCTTGTGAACATGCTCCTCAAGCACGGTGCCTCAATTGAAGCTCGCAACAACGTTGGGCACACACCTCTCCACATGGCCATTGCTCATGAAAACGAAGCTGCTGTTGTTGCTCTTCTCTCAAGGGGTGCGTCGTTGTCAGCAGCAGATAGCGACGGCAACACTGCACTGCACCACGCTGCTGACTCGAAGAACAACCAAGCGGACCTTGTTAACATGCTCCTCAAGGCAGGTGCCTCCATTGAAGCTGGCAACAACGTTGGGGGCACTGCTCTCCATCTAGCATGTCTGAGGGGCAACGAACCTGCTGTTGTTGTTCTTCTTGAAGGTGGTGCGTCGTTGGCCACTGTGGACAATACCAGCAACACTGCACTGCACTATGCCACTAACTCAAAGAACAACCAAGCTAACCTTGTGAACATGCTCCTTAATCGAGGTGCTGCTCTGGAGGTGTCGAACAAGTTTGGGGTGACACCTCTCCTCATGGCCATTGCTAATGGCAACGAACCTGCTGTTGTTGCTCTTCTCTCACGGGGCGTTTCGCTTGCCAGTGTGGACTGTGACGGCGACACTGCACTGCACCTTGCTGCCCGTGAGAACACTCAAGCGAACCTTGTGAACATGCTCCTCAAGCACGGTGCCTCAATTGAAGCTGGCAACAACGTTGGTACCACACCTCTCCATCTGGCTATTGCTAACGGCAACGAACCTGCTGTTGTTGCTCTTCTGTCAAAAGGTGCGTCATTGTCCACTGTAGACGGAGACGGCGACACTGTACTGCACTATGCTACCTCATTGAAGAGCAACCAAGGAGACCTTGTGAACATGCTCCTCAAGGAAGGTGCGTCTGTCGACGCCTCCAACAACTTTGGGCTGACACCTCTACTTCTGGCATTTAAGCACGGCAACGAACCTGCTGTTGTTGCTCTTCTTGGAGGTGGTGCGTCGTTCACCTCTTTGGACAGTCGAGGCAACACTGCCCTGCACTGCACTGCCGTCTCAAAGAACAACAACCAAGCGGAGCTTGTGAACATGCTCCTCAAGCACGGTGCCTCAATTGAAGCTCGCAACAAAGTTGGTACCACACCTCTCCATCTGGCTATTGCTAACGGCAACGAACCTGCTGTTGTTGCTCTTCTCTCAAGGGGTGCGTCATTGTCCACTGCAGACGGAGACGGCGACACTGTACTGCACTATGCTACCGCATCACAGAATAACAACCAAGCGGACCTTGTGAACATGCTCCTCAAGGAAGGTGCGTCTGTCGACGCCTGCAACAACGCTGGGGTAACACCTCTTCTTATGGCATTAAAGCACGGCAACGAACCTGCTGTTGTTGTTCTTCTTGAAGGTGGTGCGTCTCTGTCCACTGTGGACACCTATGGCAGCACTGCACTGCACTATGCCGCCTTCTCAAAGAACAACAACCAAGCGGAGCTTCTGAACATGCTCCTTAACCACGGTGCCTCAATTGAAGCTCGCAACAAAGTTGGGGCCACACCTCTCCACATGGCCGTCGCTCATGACAACGAACCTGCTGTTGTTGCTCTTCTCTCAAGGGGTGCGTCGTTGGCTACTGTGGACAACAACGGTGACACTGCACTGCACCTTGCTGCCCGTCTTAAAAATACGCAATCAGGTATTCTGAACATACTCCTCAAGCACGGTGCCTCTGTCGAAACCTCCAACCAGTTTGGGATCACAGCTCTCCACATTGTCTTTGCTCACGGCAACGAAGCTGCTGTTGTTGCTCTTCTCTCAAAGGGCGCGTCGTTGGCCACTGTTGATGGTAAAGGCAACACTGCACTGCACCATGCCGCCACCTCAAAGAACAACAATCAAGCGGACCTTGTGAACATGCTCCTCAAGCACGGTGCCTCAATTGAAGCTCGCAACAAAGTAGGGGCCACACCTCTCCACATGGCCGTCGCTCATGACAACGAACCTGCTGTTGTTGCTCTTCTCTCGAGGGGTGCGTCGTTGGCCACTGTGGACAACAACGGTGACACTGCACTGCACCTTGCTGCCCGTCTTGCGAATACGCAATCAGGTATTCTGAACATGCTCCTTAATCACGGTGCCTCTGTCGAAACCTCCAACCAGTTTGGGATCACAGCTCTCCACATTGTCTTTGCTCACGGCAACGAACCTGCTGTTGCTGCTCTTCTCTCAAAGGGCGCGTCGTTGGCCACTGTTGATGGTAAAGGCAACACTGCACTGCACCATGCCGCCACCTCAAAGAACAACCAAGCGGACCTTGTGAACATGCTCCTCAAGCACGGTGCCTCAATTGAAGTTGGCAACAAAGTTGGTACCACACCTCTCCACATGGCCATTGCTCATGGCAACGAACCTGCTGTTGCTGCTCTTCTCTCAAAGGGCGCGTCTCTGTCTACTGCTGACGGAGACGGCGACACTGCACTGCACTATGTTGCCTTCTCAAAGAACAACCAAGCGGACGTTGTGAACATGCTCCTCAAGCACGGTGCCTCAATTGAATCTCGCAACAACTTTGGGATCACACCTCTCCTCATTGCCTCTGCTCACGGCAACGAACCTGCTGTTGTTTCTCTTCTCTCAAGGGGTGCGTCACTGGCAAGTGTCGACAACTCCGGCAACACTGCACTACACCGTGTCGCCATGTCAAAGAACAACCAAACGGACCTTGTGAACATGCTACTTAATCAAGGAAACCCAATTGAAGCTTGCAACAAGTCTGGAGTCACACCTCTCCACATGGCCATTGCTAATGACAACGAACCTGCTGTTGTTGCTCTTCTCTCAAAGGGTGCGTCGTTGGCCACTGTGGACTGTGACGGTGACACTGCACTGCACTATGCTGCCCGTCTTGAGAATGCGCAATCAGGTCTTCTGAACATGCTCCTCAAGCACGGTGCCTCTGTCGAAACTGGTAATGAGTCTGGAGTGACACCTCTCCACATTGCTTTTGCTCACGGCAACGAAGCTGCTGTTGCTGCTCTTCGTTCAAGGGGTGCGTCATCGTCCACTGTGGATGGTTACGGCAACACTGCACTGCACCATGCTGCCACATCAAAGAACAACCAAGCGAACCTTGTGAACATGCTCCTCAAGGAAGGTGCGTCTGTTGAAGCCCGCAACAACTTTGGGGGCACACCTCTTCTTATGGCATTTAAGCACGGCAACGAACCTGCTGTTGTTGCTCTTCTTGGAGCTGGTGCGTCTCTTGCCAGTGTGGACAACAGCGGTGACACTGCACTGCACCTTGCTGCCACGTCAAAGAACAACAACCAAGCGGAGCTTCTGAACATGCTCCTCAACCACGGTGCCTCAATTGAAGTTGGCAACAAAGTTGGGTCCACACCTCTCCACATGGCCGTCGCTCATGACAACGAACCTGCTGTTGTTGCTCTTCTCTCGAGGGGTGCGTCGTTGGCCACTACAGACAGTCGAGGCAACACTGCACTGCACCTTGCCGCCTTCTCAAAGAACAACAACCAAGCGGACCTTGTTAACATGCTCCTCAAGCACGGTGCCTCAATTGAAGCTCGCAACAACTTTGGGCTCACACCTCTCCTCATTGCCTCTGCTCACGGCAATGAGGCGACTGCCAATGCTCTTCTCTCAAAGGGTGCGTCACTGGCAAGTGTGGACAACTTCAGCAACACTGCACTGCACCGTGCCGCCGCATCAAAGAGCAACCAAGCGGACCTTGTGAACATGCTACTTAATCAAGGAGCCTCAATTGAAGCTCGCAACAAGTGTGGGAGCACACCTCTTCACACGGCCATTTTTGATGACAACGAACCTGCTGTTGTTGCTCTTCTCTCAAGGGGTGCGTCGTTGGCCACTGTGGACTGTGACGGTGACACCGCACTGCACCTTGCTGCACGTCTTGAGAATGCGCAATCAGGTCTTCTGAACATGCTCCTCAAGCACGGTGCCTCTGTCGAAACTGGTAATGAGTCTGGAGTGACACCTCTCCACATTGCTTTTGCTCACGGCAACGAAGCTGCTGTTGCTGCTCTTCGTTCAAGGGGTGCGTCATCGTCCACTGTGGATGGTTACGGCAACACTGCACTGCACCATGCCGCCTCCTCAGAGAACAACCGAGTGGAGCTTGTGAACATGCTCCTCAAGGAAGGTGCGTCTGTTGAAGCCTGCAACAACGCTGGGGGCACACCTCTTCTTATGGCATTTAAGCACGGCAACGAACCTGCTGTTGTTGCTCTTCTTGGAGCTGGTGCGTCTCTGTCCACTGTGGATAGCAACGGTGACACTGCACTGCACCTTGCTGCCTCCTCAAAGAACAACAACCAAGCTGACCTTGTTAACATGCTCCTCAAGCACGGTGCCTCAATTGAAGCTCGCAACAAAGTTGGGTCCACACCTCTCCACACGGCCGTTGCTCATGACAACGAACCTGCTGTTGTTGCTCTTCTCTCAAGGGGTGCGTCGTTGGCTGCAGAGGACAGAGACGGTGACACTGCGCTGCACTATGCTGCACGTCTTGAGAACAACCAAGCGGACCTTGTGAACGTGCTCCTCAAGGAAGGTGCGTCTGTTGAAGCTCGCAACAAATCTGGGGTCACACCTCTTCTTGTGGCATTTCAGACCGGCAACGAACCTGCTGTTGTTGCTCTTCTTGAAGGTGGTGCGTCTCTTGACTCTGTGGATAGCGACGGCAACACTGCACTGCACCATGCCGGGGTCTCAAGGAATAACAACCAAACGGCGCTTGTGAACATCCTCCTCAAGCACGGTACTTCTGTCGAAGCCCCCAACGAGGCTGGGGTGACACCTCTCCACATGGCCATTGCTTGTGACAACGAACCTGCTGTTGTTGCTCTTCTCTCAAGGGGTGCGTCTCTTGCCAGTGTGGACAGCAATGGCAACACTGCACTGCACCATGCTGCCCGTGAGAACAACCAGGCAGACCTTGTGAACGTGCTCCTCAAGCACGGTGCCTCTGTGGAAGCAGTCAATAACTCAGGGGCCACACCCCTCATTCAGGCAATTGTCCGTAACAACGAACCCGGTGCTCTTGCTCTTCTTGAAGGTGGTGCCCTCGTGGAAGATGTGCAGACCAGCACCACGCGCAGACCACTTTTCTACGAAGCGTTGCTCCGTGGTCTCGCTCTGTGTGCAGCACACATTCTGGCGAGAGGTGTCTCTGCGAGTGAGCCGTGTCCGAACGGGGGGCCACCGATTGCGTATGCGGCGTTGGGTGGCAACGTTGCTGCAGGTGAGCTTCTTCTGCAGCATGGTGTGTCCATTAGCAGTGCGGATGGTGCTGGCAGCACGCCTTTGATGCACTGCAGTGCTAAGGGGCACAAAAGCTTTGCAGAGTTCCTCCTGAAGCACGGCGCCGACGTGGACGTCTGTGCAGAGGACGGGACAACCGCCCTCCACAGTGCTGTGCAGTCGGGCGACGCTGACCTCTGCAAGATGCTTGTGGAGCACGGCGTCCCTCTTGACGCTGTGGATGAGGACGGCCGCACGGCGCTGGCCACGTCGCTTTCTGTGGACCCTGCCGTGTGCCAGGTCATGATTGACGCAGGGGCACAGCTTGATGTGGCGAACGATGCGGGGTATTCGCCTCTGCTCTCAGCCTGCGAAGAAGGGCAGTCTGAGTTTGTGAAGATGCTTCTCGACGCGGGTGCGCAGCTGCGTGTCGCAGACAACGGGTTCACGGCTCTCATGCTGGCGGCAGACGGAGGGCATGTGGAGGCTGTGCGCCACCTCCTGGACTGTCAGGGGGTGGACGTGGACGAACAGGGTGCGAACGCCTGCACTGCACTGCACCAAGCCGCGACAGAGAAACGTGCAGATGTGGTGAAGCTCCTCCTGCAGCACGGTGCGGACAAGGCCCTGCGCGACAACGACGGCGACACTGCGGTCGACTGTGCGATCATAGGCGGCTGTCCTGAGTGCTGTCGGCTCCTCCGTTGATAGACTGCTGCCAACCTTTGCAGCACCAATGCTGTGCGTTGCAGTTATGTATTCCCGACATATTTTTAAGGTTGAGTTGAACCGTGGACGGACGTTTCGCCTGTTTCTGTGAAGACTGTGCAAACTGAGAGTACGTCATGTTTTGGATTTTTGTTTTGTGAGGTCAGTTTTCAGTTTTTAGTTTTGAGTCTTGTTTTGTTCTGTCTGTGGCGTGTGAAGATATTGAACTGAAGGCTGTGTGCTGCGGCAATGCTATGGCTTGCTGACAATACGTCGTTTACCATCTTCTCTTGTTTGTGATACGTGCACATCCTCTTTACTCTTGTTGTGTCAAACAGTGTCGGATATCATACTGGCACTACTTCAGTTATGTTACGTGCCTGCCCTCTTCCCCGAAGATGCTGGCTGCATCATTGGGAATTCAAAATACAGTAAGACAAGAACCATCGGAGGGGTAAAAACCCTTCTTAGAGTTTTGAAATTCCAAAACCCACCTTAGTTTTTACCCCTCCGGTGTTTTTACACCCCACCTCTGTTCCTACCCCACCGGTGTTTGTTGCCTTACTGTAATTACGCACTCTGTGGAGAAAAATGGCATGTTTTTATGTTTCAACTGGATATCACAGCATTTCTTTACAGTGTTCGGGACATGCAAAGATAGAAAGCTTATATCCATGCAGTGCAGGTGACTCATTGTGCGATACCACTGAGAACCTCGCTGTTTGTGCAGCAAACGAATGACCAAAAACAGCAGGGTATTATGGGTTCGAACCTGGTCTCTCTGACCTGGGTTCCAGGGTAGCTGATGAATTGAACATTACCCCTTCCCCTTCCTTCGCCTTCTCTCCCTTCTCTCTCTTCTCCCTCCCCAGCGCAACACTCCTCCTCCTCCTCCTTCAGGTGGGTTGTTCGGGATATTTTGTCAACACAACAATGATGACAACAACGACACACACCGCTGCATCTATTGTTGCGACGACAGATGCTGAGAAGAGCAGGCTCAACGGGGCTCTCGAGGCAGCCGAACGCGAGATCCGCAGAGAACGTGAGTCCAGCGAAGTGTTGCGGGGGCGTCTCCTGGAAGTGTCGCAGGAGCTTGGGAGGGAGTCCCGCCGCCGTGAACGCGCGGAGGAGCAGTCCGGGACGACCCGCGTCCTCAGCGCGCAACGAGCAGAGTCCCGCGACACAGTGATCGCCAAGCTCCAACGCCAAGTAGACGAGGACCAGTCAGAGATATCCCACCTCCGCCGATCCGTCGTGACCGCGCACTCCTCCTCCCCACAGCCCGCGCAGTCACAACGCCAGACAATCACCCAAAGTGTCAGCCTCCCTCCACGCAGCGGAAGCGATGCTTCAGCACGCCAAGCCTCTGTATCACCGACAAATGGACGACTGTCACCGTTTCCCCCAAAGCACGATCGCCCTAACGAAATTATTTTGGGAGAAGTCACGAAGGAGGCGGACCATCAAATCCTTGCCCTCAACCGCCAGCTTCAGGCTGCCATGACCGAGGTTGACGAACTGAAGAAGACAAAGTCGACCGCACCACCCCCTACTGCACCACCCCCGATGGTGCACAATGTACGCACCACCTCTACTTCGCAAAGCTCCCCTCCAAGACAGATTGAGTCACGTGTCCAACGGACAGGGACCGTCATTGCTGCAACCAGAGAGCTAGGAGAGTACTCCACCCCACGACCGACACCTGGTGACCTCCTGAACGCGAAGATGGAGGTGCGGAAGGCGAACACCGCAGTGACAGCGTTGAGGAAGGAGGTCGACTATTGGAAGGCAGCGTGCAATCAGAACGGCAACGGTGCCAATACTGCACACCACTCAACCGCAGCCGGCAGCCGCGGGCGCGCCTGGAGCACCGACCCCGCAGTGGACCCCGAAACGCACGAACGCCTCCGCCGCGAAGCCGCCTCACTCCGCAGCGAAAACGAAGAGCTCCGAAGGTCGCAACGCTCCCCTTCCCCAGCAGACGCGACGCTACCCCTCTCCCCATCAAGCGTGGAGCTTCTCTCCCGCGCCACACACTACAAATCCGAAGCAGAAAACCTTCAACAGAGTCTGGTCAACGGGAACATGCAGATCGAAAAGCTCCGCTCACGCATGCAAGAGAAGGTACGCGAAGCTGACCTCCTCGAAGCAGAAGTCCTCCGTCTCCGCGGTGCCATGTCTGACTGCCAGGTAGATTCATCCGAACTCGCAAGAATCTCCCAAGAAAAAGATGATTTCAGAGAGCGCTTCGAAGTCATGCGTTCCAACGACCAAGATCTTCGCACAAAATTGCAACGTTCGGAAGCAGAATGTACACAGCTTTCAGAAGACCTTCGTGGACTCATGAAAGAGATGGAGCAGAAGCGGCGGATGACTGAGGCCGTTGTGGTGAAGGCAGCAGAGTTCCAGGATGCGCAGCAGACTGTGAAGGCAGAGATGCATGCAGACAAGCAGGAGGTTGCAAGGTTGCGGCAATTGGTTGCGAAGCTTGAGGATGAGCGTGAGAGGGCAGGGCTGCGCATTGAGACGGAGAAGACAGCGCGCAGGACCTCGACGCAGCTTGCCGCTGTGTTCTCGCTCAAGATCTCCGACCTCCTGAACCAGCTCAATGCCGCAGTGCTCCCAGGACTCCCACAGCCGTCCCCTATCCACGACGTCGTGTCCGCGCACACCCGCGTATTCGACCAACTCAAAGAACACTGCGACCTTATCGTCGGGCAATCCTCACCCACATCCCGCCCTCTGCTCCCGCCACCAAGAAACACTGCCTTTGACCCTTTGTAGGGAGTTGGTAAAAAAGAACTTTGTTGGATGTAGAGTGCACTTTAGATGAGGGGGGTCCGAGTTGAACGTTTTTGGTGCACCAATAAAAGATGCAACTCCCGAATCAGGACACCCGAGTTATGTGAAGTGCGTTTTGCATAATGCAATACGTGGTGGTATCTAATGAGGAGATACGTTGAGGGAAAATATTGTAAACAAAAAGTAAACCAGTATAACAAAAAAGAACAACAAAAAGTATGAGGGAAAAGGTGCAATAATTGGGGGTGGGGTTTGGGGTTTTTCCCCTTGTATTGTATTTGTTTTATGTACCTCCCCTCTCCCCCCCGGTGGAAATTGTGTGACAATGAAGTACTCTCTGTGAGTGCCTTCAGCTTTGAAGATTTTTCATATTTTACGAAGAAAAAATGTTTTAAGCAGTGTTCGAGAAGAATAAACGAGGAGGCAGACGGGAAGGGACGGGGATGTGCTGCACAGTTGTACCAAACGACGCAGTTTTTTTTCCAGGCCTAAACCACGAAATAGACTGCATGCCTGGGGGTTCACCCCGGTACAGCCGGTTATGTACCAAGGTACACTGTAACGAGCGGGGTTTTTGTAGGTCAACTATTATTGAGGTGACTAAGCACGAGAGCCCACAAAAAAGATTGATGAATAACCAATGTTCAAAACATTAAGTAATCTAATCAGACTAAGCACGAGAGGCTTGGGATCATCTTATAAACTTTTCTATTAAGTTGACTTAGGTGAGGCTTCGTTTCCAACCTTTATTTCCTCTTTTTTTCTTTGATACAGAGTATCTGTGGCAATAGCTGGTGTCTCCTTTCTGCTTTTAATTGAATGCATTTGGGTTGTTATGATGGAGAAGGGGGAGGGTCTGAGACAGCAGTAGCGTTGCGGCCCTGTCTGGTTGAACCGTCCCCAGTTCCCCAATTGTATTGTGTTCGTTTTAGGAGTGACGAGCTGGCACATTGTGTGCTTCTGTGTCAAACTCAACCGAGGAATATTTGCTCATTTTTTTTTTTTAGGGTACTTCTTTAGCACCCTCTGTACCTTCTTTTCATTAGAAAAGAATGTATATGAAACAATTTTTTTGAATTGCAACGGGAAAACCAAGATTTGCACTTTCAACTTCTCTTTGTTTTAGTTTTAAAGTCACAAATTGCAATGTCGTACCGTAAGTTATCCATTCATGTGTGCGTTTTTCTCTCTAGTTTTAACCGTGCAAGTATTCTTTTCGCGACACCACGATACACGTCGTGTGTGGCAATCCACAGTATGTATTAAAAAGGACTTTTTCATAACTTTGTAACCTCTTTGCTTTTAACCAAGATGTCTACGTCATGTACCATCCCTCTGCATGACACAGCATCTTATTTTTCTCTACTTTTCAAAAAAGAACAAAAATAAACTCCCCCCCCCTATGTACTACTGCAGTCCCCCCTCCCCCTACTTCCCCCCATCGATATCGAACGAAATAAAACACAGTTTTTTTTTTTCCCTCAAAATTTTCTCAAAACCACCCCCCCCCCCCTCTGTCCCCCTTCCTCTCCGCCCCCTTATCTCCTGATCCTTCTCCAGGTAGAAAAAAGAAGAAAAAAGATATAAAACACTTCGAAAAACAATAATAACATTACCCCAAACCTCAGCAAACCATGCTGTAAGAGGGAATCTTTGTTTTTTTTTTTCTTCTTAAAAAACACGCCCATACCCCCTCCTCTTAACCCCTCCCTCTCTCTCTCTCTCCACCCCCTTATCTCTATTCTTCGGTGCACTGTTGGGTATTTTCAAGACATATTTTATTTATTCTCATTCATTCTCTTTAAATGGACGCACTACGACCCTCTGAAGTCCCTGATGCGTTAAAGCAATTTGTGGATCATGATGTAGTGTACATCCGTTTTATGGACAAGGTGAGTTCTAAGAAGAAACGGCAACGGCGTGTGGTCGCAATATCAGGTTCCAACATCGTTCTTGCTGACCCAAAAAATGGGTCCGTAAAACGGTTTTTTACGAGCGCAGATATATCAGGAGTTTCTTGGCAGGATGTTCCAGCACAAAAGGGGGCAGAACGGCATGTAGTATTTCAGGTTTCTGGCGAGCATGACTTAGCTCTGTCTCAAGTAGATGACCGGAGGAACGCAAGCTATGCTCACGCGACGGACCCAGAATTGGTCGATAAAATTGCGGCGTGGGTGAAGGCGACGACGGGGCGTGATATTCCTGTAGTGAAGGTGCCGATACAGAGAGATATTATCGCAGAATCGGACCGTGCAAGGAAGCCTGGCTACGACGAGAAGAGGGATAGACAGTTCAAAGAGATTCACGAGGCAGCCAAACGCCGTCGCGCAGAACGCCAACAACAACAACAACAACAACAACAACAACCTCCACCACCCCCACCAGCCGCAGCCCCTGCAGCGCCCATCCCAACCCCACAACTCCACCCCGCCACACCAACGACTGAGGCCTCCGTCAGAGCGGAATCAGAGCTGGCCCCCCCGATGTCTCAGTACCCCTCGCATGGGACTGCGCAGGGGGTGCCGCAAGAGTCTGTTGTGGGGAACGATTCGGCCGCGTTTCAGGGAGCGTCTCGCCAGCAGAGTTCGGTGGGTGCTGGGGAGGTGGTGGCGGCGGTGGCGTCAGAGATTATGACGCAGAGTGGGGTGGGACGGCCGCCTAGTAGCCGTGGTGTAGGAGGGGGAGGGGGAGGGGGAGGAACACCACACAGGTCGCAGCAGTACTCCTTTTCGCACCCAGGGAGTTCGTCCCCGACACCTCAGGTGGTGGCCTCGCCTGTGCGGCATTCGGTCGCGTTGTCGGCGTGGAATGAGAGCCCCAGGGTGTTGCCCGCACCGGTGCAGCCGTATGTGGCAAAGCATGACGTCGCGTTGTCGCCGCTGTCTGTGGCGTCGGAGAGAAAGGTAGTGCACCCGACACCGCAGGAGTTGTTGAACCCCGTGATGGAGAGGCTGCACGCACAGCAGCTGAATATGATGCAGATGCACGAAACGATGTTGGAGCAGCAGAACCAAGCGAGAGTCCAGATGGAGCAGCTACGACGCCAGCAAGAAGCGCAGCAGGAGCAGATTTCGATGAACGATCGGAACGTTTCGACGGCAGCCGAGACGCGGATTCAGGAACTGGAAGGGCAGCTGCAGCGGCTGACCACAGTAATGGCGCAGATGCATCAGGAGTTAGAGCAGGCCAAGCGCGAGCCCCCACAACAGATCATCGCACCTCCCCTCAGCCCCGCCTACGAACAGCACCACCACCACCACCACATGCATATGTCCCCAACACCACCAAGCCCGCTGCCCCTCCCCTACCAACCCTCCCCGTCCCCTCGCTCCTACGGAACCACCTCCATGGGTGACCCTTACGTCAGCCATCTGCAGGCAGCTGGCCACACGGTGCTGCCCTTAGCAGCAGTGCGGGAGGAGGTTGTGGATGGAAGGTTGCCAGAGGCGCAGGTCATCCCTGCAGGGAAGTATGTTGGGCCCTTTCCGATGAACAGCCCGGTGACAGTCACGCACGATGAGGGGGGGAACACTCAGGTGCACGTTGCCTCGCCTGGGCGGCAGTATGTGGCGACCCCTGGGAGGCATGAAGCAACCCCGGTGAACGTTCCGATGGGAATGGAGAGCGTGCCGGAGGGTGTGGTGCTGCACCAGACGGCACCGCCAGAGTCGCCGCCGCTGTCGCCGAGGGAGAGGGGTGTGCTGAGAGGGTCGCCTGCGGTGTCGTTGATGCCGAAGGAGACGGGAGGGGGAGGAGGGGTGCCGGTGGTGCTGGAGACGCCAACGAAGCAGATGGAGGAGTACCTGCAGAAGTTGTGTTTGGAGGCGTCGCAGCGTGTGGTGCAGGGGCAGGGGTTTCCGGAGGTGCAGGGGATGGAGGAGGTGCAGATGCAGCTGCCGATGCAAGGGCAAGGGCAAGGGCAGGAGCAGCTGCATGTGGCGCAGGAGGTGCAGGAGCAAGTGCCAGAGATGCAAGGTGACATCGTGCAAGTGCACCCCACCCCCTCGCACGCCCACTCCACCCCACCCCGTGTAGTGCAGCACTATGAAAGCCACGGTGGCGTCTCCTTGGAAGACAGCCTCCCGTCCAAGATGCTCAGTGAGGACTTTGCGAATGTATGAGGGGGGGGGTTTTATTTGTGCTTTTTTTGACTTTTTGTCAAATACCAAAATATTCCAGGCACCTTCGTACCCACACACGGCGCAGCCGCAGCACCCAAGCGTCACGCAGATGGACGGTGTTCCCACACATCCGGTTACCAGCACACCGTATATCGGGGCAGTATGCTGCACCTCCACCTCTACCTCCACCCCCCTTTTTTATTTCTCCCCCCGACCGTTGCACTTTCAACTTCTCATCTTTTTCCCAATTGCGGGTTCCCAGTTAATCCTTCCTCAAGCTTAGGTGGGTCATTTTACGAACTTAGTATTCGCAACATTACCCTCCATCAACCCACCACAGTCGCCTTTGGATGAAGCCCTGCGCCGTGCCCAGCAGACGACAACCACAACGAAGGCAAGCCGTATCGCAAACGCTGGCAGACAGCAGACCGCACAGCTCGTTGCCATGTCCCCTGGGGTGGGGCGCACGCCGGTGCCGCAGAGCGTTGCCGTGCCTCAGGGGTTTGAGAGCCCGCCGCCGGTGGTGCCGTCTGTGGCTCCTCAGGCGCGTACCCCGCAGCTTGCCTTTCCGCAGCACAATACCTTTGAGCAGGAACAGCAACAACAACAGAGCACAGTGCTGGCGCAGCTTGCGAAGTTGCAGCAGATTCAGTCGCTGCAGACGCCTTGGGGTGGGTCGTTTGCACCGAGCATGTCGTCACCCCCAAGGGCGTCGACTATCGTGCATGGTAATGTGCATGGCAACGTTGTGCACCCAGCGACAGACGGGATCCGCGCTGGTGCAGAAGAGTTGCAGCATCAAATCGCGGCGACGCACAGCGAAATGAAGGATTTTTTGAGTGCGGAGATGTCGAAACTGAGTGTCGCGATTCAACAGAGCCAGGCGCCGTCCCATCGACAGTCCGTCCCGATGCCGAGACAGACGCCGGGGCCTACCCCTGGGGTGGCATCCCTCCCTCTCTCTGGGCGTGCAGTGTGGGATGTGTCGCCCCAGCCTGCGTACACCCCACAGCCGCGCGCCGCAGTGGTGGAAGGTGCACGGCTCTTCAAAGAGTCGCTTGCGGACATAGAGAAGGCGGACCGTGCAATGCACTTTGCGGAGGCGCTCTCAGTGCTCTCCATGGACGCATTGCTGACGGTGTTGAACGATTTTGTGCCGACGCACCTCAAACACAACCTCGAGCACAACTGGCGCAGCATCATCACACAGTACCAAACCAAGGCAAGAGAGCGGCTCCACGCAAGGGAACAGGCACTCGCCTCGCAGCTTTACCAGCAGCAGGCTCGTGGTGGGCTGGGAGGTGTGGGAGGAGGAGTGCCCGGCTGGACACACGAAAAGGGGTCCTCCCCCCAAAGGCCCCGTGGAGGGGCACCACTCTCTTTCATGGGTGCACATATGGGGTAGAGTGAACGTCTTCAAATATCCTTTTTTGTGATTTTTTTCCCCCCAAAAAAAAAGCAGTGGTGCAGAGGTTGCCTCTCTCTTACTCAAACGAAAAAGGTTTTTCAGTGACAGCACACTGGCTTGTGGTTCTGTGTTTGTTGCTGTTGCGGAATATCTAAGCTTTTTTTGGCGTAGCATTGCGAAGTTTTTTTTTGTTTTTTTTAGGATGCCACAAAATCAGTGGTCACGTTCCTTATGACGCATGCGTTCTCTCTCTCCAGCCAAACTTCTCTCGTTTGCTTTCTTGTGTACGTTTTTTGATTTATTTATGAGACAGAGGGAAATGACTGTACTGTGCTTACAGTTTTCTTGTCGGTAACTCCCTGAGGTGCGGCACTCCAGGGGGGTTCGATAACCCCGCGGAGTGTCAGTGCCTGCGTCCCAGAGGCGTTTGCACCCTTTTTTTTCTTCTTTTTTTTGAACAAAGAGTCTTGTTTCATCCCTAGAATATCCCAGGGTGGGGTTTGTGTCCGCAACTTCCCATCATCTCCTTCCCTGTACGTCCTTTCTCGTGTCAACTAGTTTAGAAAGTCTGTGTCCACCCAGGCACGTAACGTTGTCTTTTTGTGCTTTTGTATAATTTTATTTTTTGTTTTGAGGTGACCAAGCATCTGAAGCTTAGGTTCTTATAAAAAATTTTTATGAGATCTGCGTGCACGACGAGGCACACCCATCTTGACAAAAATTTTCTATCAGTCCTATTCGTGGTCATTTACCCCCCCCCCTTTGGGTCGGTGAACCGGAAATTTTGGAAATAAGGGGGTAAAATAAGGGGGGGGGGGTAAATGAGGGGGTAAGGGGGGGGGGTAAATTACCATGTTATGGGTTAGGTCATGTTTTTGGGTGGGAAGGGGGGACTTTTTCATACACGGTGGGGTAAAATTTTGCACAACACAGTGTGACGACACATGCTCTCATGACAAATGTGTCATCTGAAAAAAATTCCTCACTTCCTTGCGACATCGCAAGCAGTCATGCATCATGGATCCACATCATCCACATCATCTTTCTGCCCGTGCCTGAACCATGACTGGTCAGGGATCACGGTGTTGCCTCAGATTCCGTGAGGTGTCCCAAACGTATCGCCCACGCAGCACAAACGTACCCACCTGCACCCATCTACCTGCACACGTGATGTAAAACAGGGTGAAAGATTATTTGCACTTTACCCCTTTCCTCATTTCGAGCTTGTCTCCAGCTTCAAATCAGACGAGTCCTACAGTCTCCGGATGTACGACCCGCTGAACACATCAGCCCCTCCCAGCAAACCATAAAACAAAACAGGTATGCGCTGCACTAAGTGAAACTATTACCCCATAATTACACGCCAGGTGGTGTTTTGCCACTCGTTCCCTGAACCCCCTCGCTTCGCTCGTGGGTTTAGGTCACTCGTGACAAAACACCACCTGGCGTGTTGCGGCGATAATTACCCAAAAATTACCTGGTGGCTGGTACTTTACCCCCCCAGGGGGGTAAAGTACCAGCCACAACAGGGTATTATAAGGGGGGGGGGTAAATTACCATGTTATTTTGGCCTGAACCGTTTTTTTCTGAAAAAGGGGGTAAAATAAGGGGGGGGGGTAAATTTAGGGGGGGGGGTAAATGACCACGAATAGGACTGATATTTTTTTATTGCTGTTTTCCCCCCTGAATTATCCCCACCTCCCCCCTGTATTTAGATTATTTTCTTCTTTGATTACCATACTATTCTGACATAAGCCACAAAAAATAGCACTCACTCCCACCCACCCTTTTTTAAAAAAACTGAGAAGCCGAGTCTCTAATAAAACCACACAATCTACACAATACACACCCCCCCACCAGGACATTTTTCTTAGTGAGACATCAACAGGAATTCGCTATCTCAACAAAGAAGTGCACCTACCTCTCAACTTACAAAGTACTACAATGAAATACAATACAAAACAAACAGAGTAGCAAAAACAAAAAACAATAGTGGAGAATAGTGGAGCACACTCTAGGGTGGCTACATTAATACAACCAAGTTTTCAAAAACAAACAAACAAACTTTCAAACCCCCACCAGGATTAAAAAAAAACCTCCAACTTCTACACCTTTTCACAATGAGATGACCAAAAACAAATTGAGTTATCTTTGTTGAAACTTCTAATTCCCCCTTCCCCTCTGGGTTTTCCCCTCCCCCTATTATGTCCTCCCCCGACAGCTCCATCCCCGGGGAATGGGAGCAAGGCAGGGCTGAGCTTGTATTAGTCTTCGTATTGGTGTCCTTGGGGATATGCGGCTTGGCGATGTGTTTTTGTATTTGGATTGTGAGACAGAGTGATCACTATTTGGATGCATGGCTTTGTCGGAGCGATGAGGACGGCTGTCTTGACACTCGATCCTGCTATATGACGGTTAAAGTGTGTACTGCAGTGAAATCATGTGAGTGTGCTGACGACAGCGACACTGATGACTCTGACGAAGCGCATCACGGTGAGGACGCTGCAGCCATACAAAACATCCGCAGGCTGGAACGCCCGCCCCCTCTTGCCCCACCACCCATAGGGGCGACAGCAACAAGCCCACCACCACGGTACTCTCCAACACATGCCCCAGCACCACTATCAGAAAGACCTGCAGAGGCAGGGGTGGGGACACGAACACCCGAGACACCAACACTCATAGCAGCAGCAGATGTGACCACAGCGACAAGGTATGCGAAAAGGAGAAAAAGGGAGGTGAAGTATCGTTATGGTAGCATCAGAGAGATGTGAAAGGGGGGTACGTTTTGAGGCGGGTTTGCAGAAATAATGAATGCATTGGTGGAGAGGTGGCAAATTGAAATAGGGAATTAAATCTGGGTACTTCTAGGTGAAGAATGAGAGGCTTGTGTTTCATCTCTCTTTTTTTTCTTGATGGGGGGAAATATGGGTTACCATTTTCTCTATTTTTTTTGTTTTCCTCAAAAAAAAAATAAATCCTGCAGTGGCCACGATGCGTTGTCTCAGTGAAAGAAAATAGAACGGGGTTGATGCAGGCAGCAGCAACAGCAAGCCTAACATAATAGAGTGGGGGTGGTGTGTGCGGGGGGAGGGGGGTGGATTTTTTTTCAGTGTCTCTGTCCGCCGAGGCTTGCACTGTCAACTTCACTTATTTTTTTTCTTTGTGGGTCAGCTCTCTCTGCGTCCGCCTATAGCCGGATGTTGCGGTTTTACACTTTCATCTTCTCTTTATATGAGAGCAAAATCAATAGCAATAGCAATAGCAAGAGAGAGAGAGAATGCCTTCACAAGCTCCCCCACTGGCAATTTCTCAGGGGAGGCATTTGAAAGTAGATTTTTTTGTTTCGTGTATTTTCCCCCGCCCCCACCACCCCCTTTTTTTCTCTCGCACAATGTGATCTACCACCTTAGACCGAAACCGCTCTCCCCCCCGGAGCACCTCTTTGGGCGGGGTCACCGGGTCCGTCACCAGTTTCGGCCCTGTTCGTCCCGTGGCGGTGTCGCTCTGTCGTACTGTTGTGACCCATTTCGTCCCTGTTCGTCCCTTTTTGTCGTAGATGTACCCTCTTTCTCCCTTCTGTCGTCCCGATTCGCCCCGTTTTGTCCCCATGTGTAGGTGATGTTGTCTTTGTTGTTGTTCTATTTTCGGCAATGCCGAAAATTGCTCAATCGTTGTGCACTTTCACAATTTCCCCACGTAGGGACGGTGGCATCTGTAGGTGTTGCGTCCGTTGAGGATGGTCAGTGAGGGAGTTGTTGTTCAGTTGGAAGCTAACTGGGGTTGTCGTATTTGGGGAACAATGTTCGTTATTTGATTGCATTATATTCCAGAGACTGCGTGGTCACTCGACCCAGTGAACTTGATCTCTTCTAGAGGGCGGTTCGGTGGAGCTCTTTCAGGTCCTGCTGCGCTCGGTCCAGAGAGCTGCGTTGCGTAGCTGCAATTCTTCGTTCCACACAATGCTGGTCAAAAGGTCATCTTCACGCTGAGGCACGGGTACCACCGGAGGCTTGGGGCTTGGTGCAGAACTCGCAGATGATTGTCTTCCTTGGGTGCGGATGGTTGTCTCCGTGAATTCTTCCATCTTCCTCACAGAAAAAATCAACACCTCGCAATGGCTTCCATGGCACGCGTGTGTTATTCTTCTTGATGACCCATTTTTCCTTCAAATTTTGCAGACGTTTTTCCAAAATGGCACATCAACGTTTTAAAATTCTGGGCAACATTCTGCGATCGGAGTAGACTTACTGCTGCCCAAACACCACCACCCTTTCACCACCCTTTCACCACCCTTTCACCCTACAGAGAGTCAACCCGAGGGACTCCCCTCAGGTATCTCATTCCAATTGAGCCTCACAGCCCCCTCATTACACCCCCACCGTCTCCGAGAGAGCGCGGAACACCTTTTCAGGCGATGAGTTGCTGCTTCAAGGTCAGGGCGGTGGAGAAGGAACGGAACATCGATGTGGGCGCCGCAAACCATGGCTTCTGCTCGAACGAGATCATCAGCAGCAAATACTCGCTGCTGAACCCTTTCTCGTACCGATTCATCCTTTGGAAGAACCTTTTTGAACAGTTTCAGAAGACCGCAAATATATACTTTTTGGTGATGTCCTGCATCATGCAGGTCCCCGGCATTTCCCCCTTTGGGAGATGGACCACCGCTTCCACCTTAGCCTTCGTCGTTATAGTCTCGCTCTGCAAAGCTCTCTACGAAGACATCCAACGACACAAAGACGACCACAGCAAAAACTCTGCCCTCGTCCAGACGCTTGACAACGGAGAGTGGAAGATGACAAAATGGATTGACATCCACGTAGGCGACGTGGTACGCCTGAAGCAACCCACCGACAAAGAAGAAGGGGCGCGCAATGGTGTGCCCATCCCCTGCGACATGCTTCTGATCGGAACCTCGAGCGGTACACACGGCGTTTCATACGTCGAAACAATGGATCTCGACGGTGAAACCAACCTCAAACCAAAAGCCGTCTTCTCCCTCGACGATGTTAAAGGACTCCCACAAACCGAGGATGAGGATGTGACGAAATCCTACTTCACCAAGGCGTCCCACTGCGAAGAATCGGTTCTGCAAAATGCCACTATCACCTGCGATCCTCCGAACCCAGACCTTTCTAAGCTTTGGGGCTCCGTATCGATTGGAGGCAAGCAGATCGCCGTCTCGCAGAACAACGTCTTGTTCAGAGGAGCGAGGATGTGCAAAACGCCCGACGTAGTTGGTGTGGTGCTGTACACAGGGCATGAGACGAAGCTGGGAAAGAATATGTCCTCCCCACCAACGAAGGTGTCTCGAATGGAGCGTTTGACAAACAGACGTCTTCTGATCATCCTGCTGCTCCAGATTCTGATGTGCATCACCTCCGCCATAGGCTTTGCGGAGTGGACAAAGGACAACGAAGAAGCGTTCTATGCAGACTACCCGTCGGGAAGCGCTGGGGATGCGGCAGTGTCGTTTTTCACCTTTTTCATTTTGTATTCGAATTTGATCCCAATTTCGTTGTATGTGTCGATGGAGATTACAAAGTTTTTGCAGGGTCGGTTGATGACGCAGGATCTTGCGATGTACGACGAACACAAAGACCTTCCAGCGAACATTCGGACAACCGATATCAACGATGAGATTGGCCAAGTATCGCACGTCTTCTCAGACAAGACCGGAACGTTAACGCAAAATGTTATGCAGATCTTTAAGATCTACTGCGACGGCACGCTGTTTGGAAAAGGATCGACTTCTATCGCGAAAGCAGCCGCATCACGCTCAGGACAGACCCTCCAAGATCCACGCCCACACGAAGTGATTGAATCCATGACATGGCCTTTCTGGGACGCTCGTATTCAACACTATGACCCACAAGATCCAAAAGCTGGTGCGAAGGTGACGTGGAACACTCCAGACTCTGGTCTGGAGGCGTCTACTCCGGTTGAGCTTCGGAAGTTTTTTGAAACGCTGGCTCTTTGTTCGACGGTGCTTCCTGGGAAGGGTGGGGCCAGACCGAACCCAATCCTGCGTGGTGTTTCGGTAGGGAGTCTTGATGCAGAGTCTCCAGATGAATTGGCTTTGATTCAGGCGGCGGCAGAGTTCGGTGTGTCTTTGGTTCAGGGGGATGAGGACTACCAGACGATAGAGGTGCACAGAGACGCTGCGACCCCTGCTGAGGTGCAGGCGTTGCAAGGTGGTGAGGAGTACGTCTCCCTGCGGTACCAGACGCTTGCGATAGTGCCGTTCAACTCTGCGAGGAAGCGGATGTCCTTCATTGCAAGGAACGTAGCAACAAATGAGATCTTTGTCTTCACGAAGGGTGCCGATTCCACCATGGAGCCGCTCCTCGCAAACCGTCCCGAACCTTGGCAAGAACAGAGCGCGATTGACCGCTTTGTCTCCGGAGACACTGCAAGCCTGACAGCAGGCATCTCCGACACAACAGAAGCAGCATTTCGCACACAATGGATGGCAGACAACAGCTTCCGCACCATGGATTGGTACAACGACTGGGAATACGAAGGCCGTGGTGAAGAAGGTGTTGTCGCGATTCAAGAGAAGTCCGGTCTCAGCCGGGTGCAGGCTGAAGGGCTTGCGGGGCTCTACCAGACGAAGTGGTTGGCAGACAACGCGAGGGTGGGCGAGCAGACTGGAGCGCTGGCGGATGAGGGTCTGCGGACGTTATACATCGCACAGCGTCGGGTGAGTGAAGAGGAGTGGGCGCTGTGGGGGGAGGAGTGGCGGCGTATTAAAAACCTTGCAATCAAACAGGACGAACGTGAAAAGCTGCTGGACGTACACTCCTGCCGTATTGAACACGGCCTCAACCTTGTTGGCGTGACAGCCATTGAGGACAAACTTCAGGTCCGTGTACCCGAAACCATCGCAGCCCTCCGTGCAGCGGGCATCAAAGTCTGGATGATCACTGGAGACAAGAAGAACACCGCAGTCAACATCGGGCATGCATGCTCCCTTCTCGACGAGACATTAGACAAGTCAGGGCCAGACGGCCCGCATCCGATAGATTTAGATGGTGAAGGATTCGAGAAGGAGCAGATCCTCCAGAGGCTGGATAAGGCGGTATGGCAACACTTTCCCCATAAGAAAATCCCCACAGTGGAAGGTTCTTCAGACCAAATTGAAACAGAGAATCCACTTCTTAAGGGGACTGCGTGCGTTTTTTAGTACGCGGAAGGTCTTCTTTATAAAGCCAAGTATTGGTTTTCATTTCAAGAGATAGAATCGACGGAACCCTCACACAACAGGTGATTGATGCGCAACAGCGTCGTGACAGAGGCATCCCATACGCACTGATCCTTACCTCCAACTCCATTAAGCATATCTTCGCGCAGCCTGGCGAGGACGACAACGGGAAGGGGCGCAGCATCGACAAGGATGAGGGAAGTCCTAATGTCGAAAAGGTATACATATCCTTTGCAGAACACAGCAACCTTCCACAGCAACAAAACAAACAGAGTAGCAAAAACAGATACAAAAACAAAGTTGAAACAAACTTTTTCAAACCCCCGTTCCGCAGAACGTCCCTTCAGGGTGTCTGCGGTTAAAACTCCCAGCCGGAAAACCTACACCCTGAAAATATCACATACCGTAAATCGGAAAAAAATTGTCGTAATATTGTTTGACCTCAGGATTTTTCTGGAAGTTCGACCTTTTAAGTTAGAACTTTTTTGTGATCACAGTACATTACACCGTGTTCAACCCTCCTCTTACCTTTTATCCCCCACTCAGCTGTTCGAGATTGCAGTTGCCGCGAAGAGTGTGATTGTGGCACGTGCTACACCTATGCAGAAGGCGCAGGTAGTGGATATGATAAAAAGCAGAGACACCTGGAATGTTACGCTTGCCATTGGAGACGGCGCGAATGACGTCGCCATGATCCAAAAGGCGCATGTCGGTGTGGGTATCAAAGGTCTTGAGGGTGGGCAGGCCGCTTCACAGGCAGACTTCGCTGTCGGGCAGTTCCGGTATGGCTTTTTCCCCTGGCGTTTTAGGTTGCTGAACCTTTTCTTTTTAGAAGTTTTTATCTGGATTCAATTTTATTCATGCTGAAAACTATAAAACCCCCTACCCCTCCCGAAACAGCTTCCTGCACCGTCTCCTCTTCGTTCATGGGCGGTGGAACTACCGCCGCCTTGCGCTGTTCAGCACGTACTTCTTCTACAAGAACGCGGTGCTCTCGTTCTCTCTCTTCTTCTACAACTTTTTGAACGGCTTCAGTGGACAGCCGCTCTACGACCCTTGGGTATGTCTTTGCCACACGCCACTACGAAGTCGACCCTCCGTTGCCTTCATACATAAACCACCCTCCAGGTGATCGCCTGCTTCAACGTCGCATGGGCGAGTTGGCCTATCATCGTCGTCGCCATCCTCGACAGAGATGTTGTCAACACAGACAACTTCCATGACTTCCCGCTGTTGTACAAAATGGTATGTTTTTTTTTTGTTTTGTCTTTTTCAACCTCCATCCAGTAAGGCTTTGTTTACAAAATTTAAAGAAATCCCCATGAAAAAAGAATTTCTGACATCTCCGTGTACTCCTTCTGTCTGCTCTCTTTTAAGGATTCTGTGAAAAGAAAAATTGCGGCTTCACCCTCTTCACCGACATGTCAAATCTAAGACCTGTCCGCTCGCAGTGCATGTTTCATCAGGGCAAGCTTAGCTCTGGCTGACTGATCCCCAACTCGTGTCGGAACTAAGCAACAGAGCATATTTCCCACTTCAATCACCGACTCCAAGAGCGTGCGCCCGGTGTATCCGCACCAGGTACACTGTGGTAAGTTATATTTTGTACATACGCGGGTGCTTGGTTCGGAAGTACTTTGCCCGGAGGAGCAGGTACTCTTCCGAGGCGCGCCCCGGCTCCAGCCACCCCCCGTGGCTGTTGCGCCACCGCATGCCGTCCTCGACGGCTGCCTCAGCATTTCTATCACGCGATGCTATCAAACAAAAAAATATCCTCCACCTTTGGGAAGGTATATAAAACATTTTGGCGGACAATTTCCGCATAATTTTTTGGAGGCGGGGGGGTGGGGGGGGGTCTAGGGGAGGGTCACTGTTACCAAATTTGTGTATACAAACTCATTTTTCTCGAAATTGTTGAAAACCGTATTTTTTGCACTTATTCGGTACCATAACCCCCCAAAAATGACTTTCCGCCCGGTTTTGGCGACTTTTGAGCACCAGAAAATACCTAATTTAGGTTTTTCAATGTGGTGAGACAGAACTTGTACCTGAGCCCCCCTTTGATACCCTTGTCAATATGGTCATTCGCTTTCTTCCTCATTGCTGGAGTGCAAAGGGTCAACAACAGCGCTCAGTGCCCCAAAAAACACTGTGTCGCAAGTCTGGAACACTAATTCTGTCGACTTCGAGCCCTCGTTCCTTTGACATCACTTCCAAATTGACTTCCTGACGAAGCATCCTGTATGGGTGATCCCAGTGGGGACGTCCCATTACTACACTTGTATATCCAGAAGGGGCACGTTCTGCTGTGAGGGCACTGCACGGTTCACCTTCTTCTTGCCGATCCTGGGAGAGGTCGGATATGTCCTTTTACTTCTTCCCCTTCAAGTTTGGTACACTTGTCGCTAGATTTATAATTTATAGTACCCCGATGGGGTTGGGGTAGTGCCGGGGGCACCGTGAGCAGTGGGGCGTGAGTGGAGAGAGAGTCGGGACAGAGAGGATGAAGTGAGAGTCACAAGAGCGGGAGTCACTGTACGAGCAAGAGTCCCAGTCCCAGCAAGTTTGAGCAAGAGTCACAGTCCTCCAGCTCCCTGCAACATCGTGCCAAACAAGACCCCGCAACTGGCTCCCCACACGCTCTGTACCTTATCCAAAGGCACCTGACACATAGGCAGCTTCCAAATAGAAGGCCTCGCAACAAACTTAGCCGCAGTCTCATGCGCGTTTTGGGGATTTTTCATACCCCGGGGCATTTTTTTGGGGGGTTTTGAGTGATTTTACACCGGAGATAGACCGCATTTAGGTTCGAGGAATGGAGGGGTGAAAAGGTTCAAGTTCCGTCTCGGTGGGTAGGTACAAGTTCTGTCTCATTTTTTCAAGAAGCTCAAAAAAGTAATCTCTGGGGTATATAGTGGGTCAAAACCGGGCGGAAATTCATTTCCCACACCCCCAGGGTCCGAATGTATGGTTTTTTTGTACTTAGAACGGTCTAAATTTAAATTTCGAAAAAATGGATTTTGTTCACCCAGTGACCCTCCCCTAGGCATAGGTGCCCGGCGAGTTAAAACAACTCGGCAACTCGCCCAAATTCGGCCAACAACTCGCCCATTTTTTTTGGGCGAGTTGTTTTTTTTTGGGATTTTTTATGGCTACAAAAACACAGGTACACAGGTACACAGGTACACAGGTACACAGGTACACAGGTACACAGGTACACAGGTACACAGGTACACAGGTACACAGGTACACAGGTACACAGGTACACAGGTACACAGGTACACAGGTACACAGGTACACAGGTACACAGGTACACAGGTACAGGTACACAGGTACACCACATCACGTTTTATCTCGTGCATCCCACGCTTCACAGCTGGTCTGTGAATGTGCGCTTTGTGTGGTTTTGTGTATCCCAAAGGAAGTCGTCGCCCAAAGCATTTTGACTAAACGTGTGAACGTTGTGAACCTGGAATCGATAGCAGACAGGAAAAGAGGATGGGCAGGCAGCGCCTGCCCGACCTGTGTGAAGTGAATCAGTGATTGCCTGACAGATGTCTGGGGAACCGTGTGTTCTGTGTGTATCCATGTATGGAGTATATCCCATTCCCCCCAGCAATTACCAAAAGTGCACGGTGGCCCATGGACCACCGCGACCTAGTTACCACCTATGACTAGTCATATGACAAGGTGCATGTAATGAGTGGCGTTTGGCCTTAGCCCTGGTTGTTTTTCTTGAGATTATGTGTTGTACCAACGTTACATGTGTGTAACCTTACAACGTCACCTCCCATCCCTGTATGTTTTTGCCTGTATAAATGGGCGAGTTGTGGCCGAGTTGTGGCCGAGTTGTGCCGAGTATAGGGCGAGTTGTGCCGAGTATAGGGCGAGTTGTGGCCGAGTTGTCCGAGTTTTGGGCGAGTTGTTAGGTGAAATCGTAAAGTTCCGACAACTCGCCCAAAAACGACTCGCCGGGCACCTATGCCTAGGGGGGGGGGTCGGACATTTTTTTTTTTTTTTTTTTTTCTCCCGCTGGTTTTTGGGTGACATGACGTGGATTCGTGACCCAAAACACAGTTTTTTGGCATTTCCGGAATCCGTCCAGAAGTGGTGGGGTCGATGTTGAAAATTGGACAATTTTTTGACCACTTAAATTTTTGAAAATATGAGCCCGGTCACTAATTGGTGGGCCCATTTTCGGCCAACAAATACTGCTGAAATCGAAAAATTTCCCCTGGAAAAACAGTGGGTTTTCAGCCCGAAAACATACCGCGATTGGCATTTCCGGAATCTCTCCGCGCTGTGGTGGGGTCAATTTGCCGAAATGGCCAAGTTCTTGGTTTTGGTCAAAATGAGTGTAAGGTAAAGGGGCCAAGGTAAATCCCACATTACCCAGATTTTCTCTCCCTGATGCTGAAACCATGAAAATACGCGAAAACACTGGCATTTGCATTTTCGGAATCCGTCCATTGTGTGGTGGGGTCAATTTGCCGAAATGGACGAGTTTTTATAAATCTTTGGTCAAAATCGTGTACAACCCCGGTGAAAAAACCCAAAATGTCCGCAATTTTCAGACCAAAAAAAAAAAAAAAAAAAAAAAAAATGTCCGCCAAAAATCTGGTCCGTGGGGGGGTGGGGGGGGGGGGGGGGGGGGGTCGGACAATGTCCGCCAAAATGTTTTATATACCTTCCCTTTGGCCTTCTTCCTTTACGGTACACTGTTCACGAGGGGGGGTTTTTTTTTGTTGTATTTCAAATTTCCCCTCCCGACTTCCACATAGGACCCATCACCTAATAACACTTAACAATATGCCCAACGCTCATTGTATTAAACCTTCAATATTTCTTCACTTTCTCTCCCACCTCTCTCTCTCTCTCTCTCTCCCTCAGGGACGCCATAACAGCGACTACACCGCACGCCGCATGCTGCAGTGGTACGTGACTGCCATTTACCACGCAACGTTGTGTGTCTTCCTGCCTATCATCAACATGATGCGCAACCCCATCATCGACGACGAAGGCCGCGGCTATGGGCTGTACCACGGTGGGGTTCTCGTGTACACCAACGTCGTTGTGGTCATCACCCTCAAGCTCGCCCTACACATCAACTCATGGACGTGGATCCACCACGCCGTTCTGTGGCTCTGCCTGCTCTCCTGGCCTGCCTTCCTCCCCCTATACGCTGCTATCGCACCCACCTTCTTTGGTCTCTACACAATGAAGGGCGAATTCGTTGACAGCATTACCTGGGCGATGTTCTGGATTATGCTGATTGGGACCACCTGCGCCTGCCTTGGTCGTGACTTCCTCTGGCGTTATATGTCATACCGGGTGTGTCCATTACTGCCTCCAGCGTTGCTGGAGAAGGCGGTGATGGATAGGGAACGTGAACCAGGGTGGAAATATGTGTGCACCCTCAGACCTATTTCGATCTTCAAGGTGGTGCAGCTGCTTGATGCGGAGCTGCGTAGGCCGTCTTCGAGGTTGCCTGTAGAGCTGATTCCTGGTGCGAGACGCCCATATGGCAGGGATTTTGAAGATGAACACAAAAGGAAGAAAGCAGAGAGCGAAGAAATGTCGGAGGAAGAGGACTTCGATGATTTGGTACGTGCCGGGGGGACCTCGACGAAGAAGGCTACGACAGGGGCGGGAAGTGCGACAGCAACAGGGACCACCCCTGCCCCCAGACTCACTTCAGGCAGTGTCGCAGAACCGTACCTAGGTGGTACGCAGGCATCGACGCATACAAGGGAAAGTGGTGCTCCAAGCTCAGTTGTTGAGTTCCGCTCTCCTCCAAAAAACAGACGCAGCCGTACCAGCCAAATCGAAGATGAAAGACAGAGCAATGCCAGGAGCAATACAGTGACATAATGATAACCACTGTGGTTATCCGCTCGTCTTTTTGTTTTTTTTGTTTCGATCAAATTTTATTTTTCACCTCAAAAAAATGGCTGAGGGTATCTTACCTTTTTGGGAGTGTTTTTCCCATTCAAAATTGTAGAACAAAGAAAAGCGGCGTGGAAGATCACAATGAAAAAAAAAGCGAGGTGACTGACTACACGTTGAAAAAAAGGGGGAAAAAACAGCAAAATAAAAGCTACTATAGAGTATAGTACGATTTTGCGTCTTTCTTCCCAGCACAATAGCTTTGGGGGTGAGGGGGAGGGGAATATGTTCACGACTCTACCCTTGGGTCGGTGGTTCGGCAAAACAACAACAAAAAATTAAAAATGCATATAGGGAGAGAAGCTGTATCGGGGAGGGGGAAGGGAGGGAGGGGAGGGGAGGGGAGGAGGTGTTCTGTTGATGCACAACGGTTCAGTAAAACTACCAAGTCAAGTCATGTACTTCACCGTCGTGTGTGAAGGGGGGGACCAGAAGGGGGGTGGCCAATATCTGCTCATCTTTTTTTCACGCACTTTTTTTTCTTTGTTTTTCATTCTGTCTTGATTGGTGCAGAAAGTGTGTTGTTGTTGCCATATCCTTAGATTCGGAAGCGAGGGCTTGGGACGCACAACAATGACATTTTTTTTTGAGCGATTTCGGGTTGTAAAAAAAAAAACAAAACAAAAAAAGTACAAATGGCTTCGGCCGACATTGAGTACAGATCTTCCAGTAGGTAAGTGATTGTCGATACAACACAACAAAAAAAAGTGGGTGATCGACCCTTTTCATGGGGGGGAGGGTCACTGCGCTAACCGACAAAAAAAACAAGTAAAAAAAAAGCTACCCCCAAGGGGTTCTTAGGCGATTGTCGACATAACAAACAAGTAATTGCTATCGGAAAAAAAACCGGGTGTGCTGTGGAACTCCACTCTGAAAAAAATATAATCTACAACACGCCCAGCATTCTGCTCTTCTGCAGGTATGCTAAAACGCTCTTCGTACGCTGCTGAACCCACTGGGATGCCTGCATCTGAAACTTTTAAACAGTGCGGCTGTCCTCTTCGTCCAGCACCATCTGCTCGATCGCGTTATTGGACGTAGTCTCGGCAGGCTCGATAACCATTCGCTCGGGCGGCCTCGGCATGTTCCAGCTCGTAGTCGTCCACAGGCTCCCACGCATCGTCGTCGTCATCAGAGCAGTGCGGAAGGAACACATAATGCACAGACGACAACACGTCGTCGATCGCACCAGGCATCGTCACATCAGCACCTCCAGAAAATCGCCAGGATGCTATGGTGGTTTCGAAAATCGCGCGGAGTTATCCACAGCACACCCCATTTTTTTCTTAGCAATTAGTTGTTCTTGTTATTATTGTTTTCCCCACCCTTCCTTCAACCCGATCAGTTCGTATTGTTTTCGCGAAAACATGAAATTACACATTTCAAGAGAACAAAAAATTAAAAAGGGTTCGCCCCCTCAATGGGACGCCGGAAACCATAATTCCTCAGTGTCAGCCGCATCATTTCAATGAAACCAAAAAGTGGCTTATTTGCATTTTTGGGCTCCGCCCGTGCAGCGGTGGGGTCATTTCGGAAAATTGGACAATTTTTTGACCACTTAAATTTTGAGAAATATGAGCCCGGTTCCTTATACGTGGGGCCCATTTTTGGCCAAAATTTTTCTCAAAATCGACGAAATTAAAATTAGACCCCTTACCCCCCCCCCAGAATCATTTCAATACACTACCTGTATTGGTTGCTGACGCGTGTATACAGGAAGGTTGGGAAAAAAGTGGCTTATTTGCATTTTTGGGCTCCGCCCGTGCAGCGGTGGGGTCATTTCGGAAAATTGGACAATTTTTTGACCACTTAAATTTTGAGAAATATGAGCCCGGTTCCTTATACGTGGGGCCCATTTTTGGCCAAAATTTTTCTCAAAATCGACGAAATTAAAATTAGACCCCTTACCCCCCCCCTAGGCATACCTAGAAAGCGAATATGATATTCGGCCTATATTCGGATCCAAAATTCTTGGGCCATATTCGGCCTATATTCGGATCCGAATATCGTATTCGGATCCGAATATAGGCCGAATATGCATATTCGGCCTATATTCGGATCCGAATATAGGCCGAATATCATATTCGCCCTATATTCGGATCCGAATACACAGAATCTAGACTGCAGAAAGGGTGTGAGTGAGTTTGGATGGGGGTGGGTGGGGACATGAGGTAGCGAAACGCGTGTATTGGGGGGTGGGTGTGGGGGTCTTTTGATGATCGGTGTCTTTGCAAAAACAAGAGAAGTTGAAAGCACAAAAAGCACTGTTGATGGAAAAGAGGCAATACAGAAAGTATCAAGGCTGTCCTTACAGACGCATGCCAAAGCGTCCGCCACGTGGGTGTGGACTTAAGATTGAAGTAGTAGTAGGAGTAGTGCAAACAAAGAGGGGTTTTTTTTTGTTTTTTTTTTTTGTTTGCTCATGAAAAAGCAGCTCGAGATGATACCAGCATTTAGAACACTGGTATCATCTCGAGCTCCTCGGCGAGAGGCTCACAGTCGGAATCTGACGATTCCGACTGCTCCACCGCCTCGCCGAGGAGCCCCTTCTTGTCCTGAAGCAATCCAAGGAGCTTGCCGTTCTTCCGCAGCATCAGCTTCTCAATAAACTTTTCCTTAGATAAATTCGAGGAGCGTTTATTTTTCATTGCACTTAAGGAAGAAAATAATCCATCAACTGAGGTTACGCTGATCGGGGTTGAAAGCCATCCATGGACGTGTGGCGCTAAATTCGGGAAGCGTAACCCTCCACTGCCTCTTGGACTCCAGAACTCGAACAGGTCAACCCTACCACATTTATCGATCCATAATCAGCAACCACGGGAGAATGCGCGATATTAAATTTTTTTCGAGCTGTGTTGATAGCATCCTTCACATCTCGACCACAGTGGACTTCTCCAGTATCTTTTACGTCCATATGAATGAGGAGGGCTTGGCCTGCAACGAACGCTACAATGCACAATGTCGAAAAACCCAGGTGTCTCTGTCCTGCAATAAAAATTTTGGGATAGTGGTCATTTGTTTATTAGCATACCCGATCCATCTATCCCGAGAGGGATTGGTTTCCCTTCAACCAACTTCAGTAGCACACCCTCGATCTCCTTCACGAACTTCGTGGAGCGGCCCAGGACCGTTTTCCCGGTTGGGAAGTCCTCTCCGAAGAGGGGACGCACTGGCAGCGACATAATGTCGGCTTGGCGTTCTGTGAGTCCGCAGACCAGCACAGCCAATGCCCATGTTGTGACAAACGCCGCCAACCCCATCACCGGCGTCAACACCTGCTGCCGCTTCTCCTTCGTGTCACCAACTGGAGCTGCAGCCTTCTTCTTCTTCTTCTTCTCCCTACGCTCATTATTTTTGTGGCGGTCGCTTTGGACGTGTACCTTGGCGGTACTACTTTCACCGTGTTGCACCACTCCACGGCAATGTACACAAAAAAGAACTGTGTCGTCTCCCTTTCGCCCTGTTTTCTTCGCTGCTGCCTTTTCCTCGAAGGGGAGCTCATCAACCTCCATTACCTGAGATTTTTTTGTTATTTGCTACATTTTTTTTATTTTTTATTACTTTGTATTCACCCTAGTCACTTTAGCGCCGCCGTAGCAGTGTGGCCCCTCATTTTGTTCTATACTGACCGGTTTTTTAATACATTTTTAGCGATACATACTTCATAACACTCTGCAATTGATCGGTCGTACTTCTCCAGCGCGGTTAAACGACCCTGCGCGGTTACCGACGATCCCGCCTTCGCCTCCGCCGACACCTCCTTCAGCTTCTTCCGAGACTCTATGGTCTCTTTGCGCTTCTCCGCCGGGGTCTTCTCTATCGCGCCGCCTTTCTTGGCTGGTGGCTTGCTTGCAGTCTTTGTAGAAGGCTTATTCGTTGCCTTCTTCGCTGATTTTTTCACTCTTTTCTTTGTTTGTGCCCTGGTGGAAGAGGAATCGCTCGCGTCCGTGTTGCTCGAGACAATGGTCGTCTCGTCGACCTTCCTCTTTCTGCTTTTTGGGCCCATTGATGATATTTTTTTTAGCGTTTAAACTGATAAATTCCTGTTGATAGTGTAGGGGTGCACCGAAAAGAATTCACCGAAGCACGTCATATATTGTGCAAACCTAAACGCGATAATTTTCGGCGAAAATTCATGGAAAGCCCGCGGGGCTTCGAAATACAAAAGTGACTTTCTTTCTTCTTTTTTTTTGGACTTTTTTTTCTCTTTTTTTCCCCTTCCCCCCCATTTTTGGATTTTCCGAGCCAATTGCGGAACGTGGTGGGGTCTATTTCAAAAATATGATACATTCCTGTTGGTGATACGTGTATTCGGGTCATATTCGGCCTATATTCGCCTATATTCGGATCCGAATATAGGGCGAATACGCATATTCGGATCCGAATATAGGCCGAATATCATATTCGCTTTCTAGGTATGCCTAGGGGGGTCCGTCCGGCCGTTTTTGCTGTCCCAAACCACTTTTTTTTGTAAAAACCCGCGAAAAACCCGAAAAAACACCTCAAAACACCCCCAAACCCCCAAAAAATCACCCAAAACCACGAAAAACACACTTTTGAGCACTATTTCGCACTTTTTTCTGATTTTTTTGGTGTTTTTTTCCGCTTTTTCCGCTTTTTTCCATGGAATTATACCCCCTAATATGCCTATAGAATCCCTGTACTGCTCACTGAGACAGCATAGCGACCAGAGGCTCCTTATTCATCGTACCGGTGTCTTCGCCGTCAAGGGGTGCACAATCTGCCGCAAATTCCCGCAACTCTGTCTTTGTGAAGAGATGAAGCACTTTAGTGTTGTACTTTTCAAGTTGCTACTTCTGGGTGCTTTGCATGGACCTGCCTTTGTGGTGCGCTTGGTGTATCCTGCGGCAAGTTCTTCCCTTGAGAGATACGGAACCCAACCTAGACTGTAGAGGATGTCTAGGTTTCAGCGACAGTGGGTCGGTGTTGTCGGGGTGCTGGCTCCTTCCGTGGTGGCTTGCAACTTGGTCAAGGACACCGACAATGGATTCGCACGAATCATTGGTCATAGGAGGAGGCAAGGAAGGCTTTACTGCACTTAGGCACAGGGTACGTTCTCATTTTCAGGGACCAAAAAGCCCCAGTAAGTGTTGCAAGTGCGATTTTCCACAGCTCGGGAGGTATGTCAGGCAGTTCGGAGGGATTTAGACACTTCTGCGACTGCCTGAATACGCCTTTTAGGGTTTTTATTTTGGGTGCGAAATACGTCAAAAGGATGGGGGGAAATACCGTTATTTTAAGCGTTGCAGACACAAAAACACCCTCAAAAACCCCCCAGGGACCCCAAAAAGCTGCAAAATCCACACATTTCCACCTCGGGACCTCATTGGAGGTGGACCGAGGTGGTTTTTTGGTGTTTTGAATGAATTGGTATTATTTTTTTTTGGTAAATAAGTGGTCTTCTGCTAGGCGTTGCATAGCCGTTGCTTAAGTGTTGCATAAGTGTTGCATGGCCTATAAAACCCTCCCAAGTGCCCAAAATGCTATTTTTCACCCTACATGGGGTCTGGGGGACATTTTCCTGGGTGTTTGGACACCATTCCGACTACCTTGGCACTTTTTTGGGGGTTTTCAGGTACAAAAAAAGTCAAAAAAGTGACTAAAAAAAGGGTACTTTTAAGCGTTTGGGGCACACACACCCACTGCAAAATGCATCTGGGGCCCACACAGGACCCCTAAAAGCTGTAAAAACTATATATTTCCACCCTGGGACCCCACCGGATGTGGACTGGGGTGTTTTTCGGGTGTTTAGAAGGATTTTTGTCTGATTGGAGAATTTTTTTGGTAAGTGTTGCATTTTAGCCCATGTTGATGACGATTTGATGACGCTATTTTTGGAGATTTTTCACAAAAAACCGATTTTTTTTAACCAGGAAAGTCTCTGTAGAGGTTGTCAGGTGGTTTAATGGGATATTTTCGTGATCCCCAGGGCGATTTGCGGCCAGGTACGACCTTTTTAGTGGGTTTCTTCACCTAAATTTCAAAAAAATGGGTTTGGGACAGCAAATCCTTAAGGAATTCCTTCTACGTGGACCCCCCTATACCCCCCCCCAGAATCATTTCAATACACTACCTGTATTGGTTGCTGACGCGTGTATACAGGAAGGTTGGGAAAAGTGGCTTATTTGCATTTTTGGGCTCCGCCCGTGCAGCGGTGGGGTCATTTCGGAAAATTGGACAATTTTTTGACCACTTAAATTTTGAGAAATATGAGCCCGGTTCCTTATACGTGGGGCCCATTTTTGGCCAAAATTTTTCTCAAAATCGACGAAATTAAAATTAGACCCCTTACCCCCCCCCCAGAATCATTTCAATACACTACCTGTATTGGTTGCTGACGCGTGTATACAGGAAGGTTGGGAAAAAGTGGCTTATTTGCATTTTTGGGCTCCGCCCGTGCAGCGGTGGGGTCATTTCGGAAAATTGGACAATTTTTTGACCACTTAAATTTTGAGAAATATGAGCCCGGTTCCTTATACGTGGGGCCCATTTTTGGCCAAAATTTTTCTCAAAATCGACGAAATTAAAATTAGACCCCTTACCCCCCCCCAGAATCATTTCAATACACTACCTGTATTGGTTGCTGACGCGTGTATACAGGAAGGTTGGGAAAAAACCGGGTGTGCTGTGGAACTCCACTCTGAAAAAAATATAATCTACAACACGCCAGCATTCTGCTCTTCTGCAGGTATGCTAAAACGCTCTTCGTACGCTGGCCCCACTGGGATGCCTGCATCTGAAACGTTCAAACAGTGGGGCTGTCCTCTTCGTCCAGCACCATCTGCTCGATCGCGTTATTGGACGTAGTCTCGGCAGGCTCGATAACCATTCGCTCGGGCGGCCTCGGCATGTTCCAGCTCGTAGTCGTCCACAGGCTCCCACGCATCGTCGTCGTCATCAGAGCAGTGCGGAAGGAACACATAATGCACAGACGACAACACGTCGTCGATCGCACCAGGCATCGTCACATCAGCACCTCCAGAAAATCGCCAGGATGCTATGGTGGTTTCGAAAATCGCGCGGAGTTATCCACAGCACACCCCATTTTTTTTTCTTAGCAATGAGTTGTTCTTGTTATTATTGTTTTCCACACACCTTCCTTCAACCCTTGTAGGATCAGTTCGTATTTTTTTCGCGAAAACATGAAATTACACATTTCAAGAGAACAAAAAATTAAAAAGGGTTCGCCCCCTCAATGGGACGTCGTAAACCATAATTCCTCAGTGTCAGCCGCATCATTTCAATGAAACCAAAAAGTGGCTTATTTGCATTTTTGGGCTCCGCCCGTGCAGCGGTGGGGTCATTTCGGAAAATTGGACAATTTTTTGACCACTTAAATTTTGAGAAATATGAGCCCGGTTCCTTATACGTGGGGCCCATTTTTGGCCAAAATTTTTCTCAAAATCGACGAAATTAAAATTAGACCCCTTACCCCCCCCCAGAATCATTTCAATACACTACCTGTATTGGTTGCTGACGCGTGTATACAGGAAGGTTGGGAAAAAGTGGCTTATTTGCATTTTTGGGCTCCGCCCGTGCAGCGGTGGGGTCATTTCGGAAAATTGGACAATTTTTTGACCACTTAAATTTTGAGAAATATGAGCCCGGTTCCTTATACGTGGGCCCATTTTTGGCCAAAATTTTTCTCAAAATCGACGAAATTAAAATTAGACCCCTTACCCCCCCCCAGAATCATTTCAATACACTACCTGTATTGGTTGCTGACGCGTGTATACAGGAAGGTTGGGAAAAAAACAAAATTTTCAAAAAGAAAAACCAAAAAAAGAAGGGGTCTGGTGTTACCGATCTGCTGTCGGGGACATGTCAACGACATGTCAAGGACATGTCAATATAGGGGGGGGTGTGTCATTTTCCCCTGTAAACCTTGTGTCAAGGACATGTCAAGGACCTGTCAATATGGGCCCTTTCGGGAACACCAGGGGTAATTGGTGGAGTAATTAGTGGAGTTCATCTTCGGGTGTCTACACTAAAACAACCAAGTTTTCAAAAAAAAAAACATGCCGTTCAAACCTATCTTCCTTAGTGAGTCGCGATTGTATTTCAGATCCTTGGAAAGATCTTTGTACGAGGGCTGTGTTCCTCTGACCAAATTTTCTCTTTTTTTTTCCCCCATTTCAATTTCATTTCTTTGACATGCATGACCAAAGCAGAGGCTTAGGTTTATATATTACCAATTTTTTTCTTTACAATCTCGGCTCGGGAGGCTTTTGTTGGAGACTTTTTTCGCCCTATTATTTTTTGTCTTTCTTCCGTACCCAACAAAGTCTTTTTACTACCTGGGCGCCTTTAAACGTTACGTTTAAATTGATTCAAATCCCAGTCAGTATTTGTCCGTTTTTTTTTCGAAATTGAACCTGCCAAAGCCGATTGCATATTTAAACCTCATCTATGCTTTCAGCGTATTAGCAGCCATGCATTTTTTTTTTTTTGTTTTTGTTTTTTGTTTTTTACAAGCCTGCATCCCAGAGATGCACCAAATTTACCCTTTTGTGGTTTGTTTTTTGTACCGGTGTTTCCCCACAAAAGCTGCTGTCCCCCTTTTTTTCGACGTTTTTTTTTTTATTTCCCCACAAAAAAAATATGTTCGCTGTTCTGGATCACTCCGATGATTTAAATAAAGCGATTTTTTTGGGATTTTCTATTGTCACCACCACCAGACGCACCTTCAGGGCTTACAAGGCCTATATAAAGAGCAAAGTGTGCGTCGCCACACCGGTTTTTAGCGGACATACCCATACAGGTTCAAAGTAATGTGTCGAGCGCGGGCACACCGCTGTTGCACCTCTTCCATAAGTCCGTGGTGATCTACAAACATTTTTTTTTTTCTTTCTTCGCACAATCGTCAAACATAACACTGATACTCCCCTCAGATCCTCTACCCTGTGCGTGCTTGTGTGCTGAGCGTGTCTGGTTAGGCAGTGTGGTACGTCGGCCTATTTCTAATGTGCAAGATGCTATGTGATCATGCCGGAGTTCATTTTCCCGTCTCTTGCGGTGATATGGTATACTGAAGGTGGCGTCGTGACACGAGAGGCTTGGACCAACCTTTCAAGCATGGTGTGCAGTGAGGGGACACGTCCTCCTTTTTGTCTTAGAGTCAGATGTATTGGGGCGATGTAAACCACGAAACCACGAAATGGACTGCATGGGTTGGGTCCACCCGGTGCACCGGTCAGGTACCAAGAGGGCTTTTGTATTTCAAGTCAAATTATTATCTCTTTTATTGACATCTTACAGTTTTCCCCCCAGGTAGCACTATCAACTTCACCTTTTATTGTGCGGGGGGGGGCTACTTCGTCGATACAACAAAAAAAATAAATGACTGATGAATAAGCCAAAGAATAATCTAATCAGACTAAGCACGAGAGGCTTAGAGTCATCTTACAAAATTTTTCTTTTTTTTTTTCTCTTCTCTTCAGCACTTTTCAGCTTGAGGGTTGCATTCTTACCACCCTTTCCTCTCCCATTATTTTGAAAATTTGGTTGTATGTAGGGGGGGGACTTCAGGTGTGGCTGAATGGGTGGGTGCACGAAGTACGCAGGAAGTGCGAATCACCTCCCTTCAGCCACCCCATTAGTATTGTCTTGATAAATTGTTGGAGTAGCGAGTTGCCATCGGTAGTGTTGCCGCAGTTGTGCAATCTCCACTGTCCAAATTCTTTTTCCAAAAACAAACAGCAACCAAAAAAAAAAAAATTGTATTCTATCTTCCCCTTCGGTTTTTCACATTTTCTTTGGAGTGGGCAGGAGACCCCCTTATGTATTTCCTTCTGATCAATCTCCGTTGTGCCCATCTCCTTCTCTCCCCCAATACAAATACAAAACACGCCCGCGGTGGTTTGGGGAAAACAAAAGCAATTTAAAAAAAAAAAAAAGACAAACGTATTCCTCTGCCGATGACAAAATAAGACCCTTCCCTCCCACTTCCTAATTTTTTTTTCTTGTACCCCAGGGTGCATGCGTTGACCCTCTCAAATACTTTCAATTCTGTGAACTGAGAGTATTATTGGCGACGTTCTATTTATATAGCATCAGACATCGGCTTGTACCCCTCTCGGAGGACTTTCTGTTTGTATCACATCAGAAATCGGCTTGTGCCCCTGATATGAATCTAACTTGTGCCCCTTCTCAAATGCTGCTAGGCTTTCGCACCCTCTTTTTGCCTTCTTTTCGTTTAGAAAAGACCGTGTATTACATAATTGATGCTTCTTGAATTGCAATGACAATAAATGCTTCTCTGTGTCAATACCGTGGCACCCACTCGTCTCTCCCATAGACAACCACAGATGGTCTACATAGGGTAACGAAGAGTTGGGTAGATGTCCCTAAGAAGGGAAGACAGGTTCTCTCCTGGCCTCATGGAAGAGTTGTTGCACAGTCCCTATCTTCTCGTTTGCTTCCTTTTCTGAATCTATAGCTGCACACCACCCACTCGTCTCTCCCATAGACAACCACAGATGGTCTAAATAGGGTAACGAAGAGTTGGGTAGATGTCCCTAAGAAGGGAAGACAGGTTCTCTCCTGGCCTCATGTAAGAGTTGTTGCACAGCCCCTACCTTCTCGTTTGCGTCCTTTTCTGAATCTATAGCACACCACCCACTCGTCTCTCCCATAGACAACCACAGATGGTCTACATCGGGTAACGAAGAGTTGGGCAGATCACCCTTGCCGATATTTATTTTTTTCCATTTTTTCCCCCACCACCTTTGTGATCTATGAATGGGAGAGTTTTTCTTACTATATTTAGGTCTCAGTAGCGTTACACAGACTATCACAGACTTTCACAGCCTGTTTGTGTCTCACGGAGACGATCATAGATCACCCAATCCACTGCTCCCATTCACCACCTTCACAGGACAACCACACAACCATGTCGCGCATCCCTTCCATCACATTCCGCTACGGTGTGCGCGAGGCACCCGCAGCAGCAGCAAAGGTGATGTCCTACCTCAGGCCCGACGAGCTCCCCGCACACCTCCAGAGAAGGCCCATTTCGCAGAAGGAAATGGCGATGATCACAGTATGTATTTTTTAAAACCTCTCTCGTGGCAACCCCATGATGAAGTGCTCTCCAGGGTTCGATATCCAGGAGACGTTTGCATTCAATTTAACTTTTTTTTGTTTCATCTCCAACTCCCTTCTTTTCCCCCCACAGCTTGGAGGCTGCGAAGACTACGAATTATCAAAGAAGAGAAGAAGATAAAACGCTATCTAGACTAGGGGGGGTGGGGTTTGGGGAAGGGGAAGGGGAAGAAAAATTAGGGTGGGTCTTTTTTTTTTTTATAAATGCAGCTTTTTTTTTGCATTGAAAAGAAACAAAAACTTCGCTTTCCCCCCCCCCCCCCCCGGGGAGTCTATAGTAACCTTGGACAGCATGGACAATGAAAATGTGTATTGTGGATTAGATGAGTTATTTTGCTCATCTCACAATGTGTTATTTTGTATCGAATATGAAGACACACTCATCTTTCAAGATTGCTTTATTTTTTTTTTTGGGGAGGGTGGTGTTGTGTTGAAGGTATGGATAGTTTATAATAGCACATCATTACCCACAGTGTGTATTTTGATAACTACTCTGGGGTAATTCTTGCGCAGAATATGGCCCCAAAAAAACAATGTGTGTATGCGGGGGGAGGGTGATAGGCGAGAGTCTCAAACAATGGTGATAATGGTGATGGACTTCTGATGGGAGCAGAGAGAGGAATTTTTTTTTTGCTTTCCATTTCGCTGTTCTGTGTAGTGGAGAGGGGGAGATGGGGAGATGGAGATGGTGTTTGTGGTTCTTTAGAATGCCTTGCGTCCACCGGTATACGGTACGGAGTTTACACTTTTTTCAACTTCTCTTTTTTTAAGGTGACTAAGCACGAGAGGCTTAGGGTCATCTTATAAACTTTTCTTTTTTATTTTTTTCTGCAAAAGTTGTGAGACATTTTTTTTACCCCCAAACTCCCCCCTTTTTTTTTTTCGCAAAAATTTCGAAGAATAAGAACATTGAGAGAGAAAAAGAAAAAAGGTCCTTATGAGCAAACCAAGGACCCTCCTTCTCCCCTCTTCACTTAGTCTGCTGAATGGCAGCACCACCGCGGATTATCAACAAGAAAATAGTATATGGTCGTCAAAGGGAAAGGACACAATAGGTGCCATGCCATACAAAGAGAAATAGGCGCAAAAAAGTGAAGCAAAAAAAAGAGGGGTGAAAAGAGAGGACCAGAGCTGACGCTCGTTAATACTCTCTTTTTTTAAAAAAATGAAAGATTAGGTGTTCCCGTGAGGTTCGTCTTTTCGTATTCTTCGAAGGGGCAATGTTCGCCTTTGTGGTGTGTGTCTGTGCAGTGATGTGTGTTCGCATATGTGTATTACGCTGTTATTTTGTGCAATTAGCGCAAACACGCACAACCCCCTCCCTCCCGTGCCCTTCCCATTTGTACAACGAACACGATTTTCAACAAAAAAAAAAAAAAAAAAAAAAAAAAGAAATCTAATCATTTTCTCATTGTCTGTACACAGCGATACTCTGTGCTCTGTGCTGCGCCCTCAAAGAGGCGTGTTGTGCGCTTTCAACTTCCGCATCCTTTTTTTTTGTGCCTTTTTTTCCCCCAAAAAAATATTTCTGCCTCACTTCGTTCACTTTGCATTGCCCTAGCAGTGTACATCATAGATTCGCCCTTCGGTACAGCTGTACCGTGGGAGTTCTTGGCGTTTATGGGAGAGGAGGAGGGTATTGACGACAGCATGCTCCAGTTGTCTACGAAGACCCTCGCACTTAGGACGTTGTAGTTATTTTGGTGTGGTTTTTTGTGGTAGAGTTGAAATCGCCTCCAAACAGTCGATATTTCCGTTCTCCGATCCGACTTGGTGTCACATATCCGATGAGGTAGTTAGTGCCACCTAGTGGTGCGGTGTGTGATAGTGCTTTGCAAAAAATAATAAAACCTACATTCTTGAGCTCTTCTATACTAAGTGATTTTCATTGGACGCATCCTCCAGGACCCTGAGGGACGCTGCGCGAACACATAATCAAAAACATCTCAGAGAGTGTAATTTTCCCACACGCAAAACAAAAGCAAACGAAACGAATTAGCAGAATTAAGGTAGAGAAATAAAACGGTGCGTAATCTGTTATACAAAAAGAAAGAACCAGTCCATGAACGGAGTCACAACTCATCCAACAAAATAGGATCTTTGGCCTTCGAATCCCGAGAGAATGAATCCGCTTTCTGAACCAAAGTGGAAACCCAAGTACACACAATATATAAATTCGCTTTTTCAGCGATCCGAAACAGTTTCCCCAGTCAACAGTGAACCAACAGAATAAGAGTTCCACACCAAAGAACCAAAAACCTTGAAAAACTGGCGAATAGTACAAGAGTCAGCCCTGACCTTCTCCCATTCCTCACAGCGGAGCAACTACCGTTTTTTGTGGTCAAGTTGACCAGAGTTGAAATCGCCTCCAAACAGTCGATATTTCCGTTCTCCGATCCGACTTGGTGTCACATATCCGATGAGGTAGTTAGCACCACCTCGTGGGCGGTGTGTGATAGTGCTTTGCAAAAAAATTAAATAAATGGTGCATTCATGTAACAAAGTGTTCCCCAAATTCCGGATTCCAAATGACGCGCGTTGTGACGTCCCCCATTCCATGCAAAACTCTGCGTGCCTTCGGCCTCGAAGTTCCTTTTCCCCACTGCGCTTCGATGGTGAATCATTACAACTGTCTAATTGCATTTCTTTTGGAACGTCCTCGCCCTGCACCTCTTCTTCTTCCTCCTCCTGAGTGACTTAAAAAGTATCTGGTGGTCCGTTCCGCACCAAAAAAACCCCCTCATTTTCAAAACCATATCTCAACCCACAGGAAAAAAAAATTGCCGTTTTTTTTAAATATAAATTGTACACTTTTTCTGTTTCGCTTATAAATGATGGTGTAGGGAAGTAGGAGGGTGCTACGTCATTTTCCGACGATATACAACGAAACTGACAATTATTTAGACAGCAGATTGTGAACGGCCAGCCTCACCCCCCTAAAGCAAGACAGCAACCGCAGCAGCAAGGCAAGGGTACAAAAAAAGGGCTGTCCTGTTTTTTCCCTGCAAAGATGGAGGAACGCAAGAAGGTTTCCGTCATGGTCGACTCCTCTAGAGAGTCGCGCGACGACGCCCCGTTTGACTTCAAGGGGTTTCAGGTATCCCCTAAGAATTCCCCCCTCACCCTTCCTTTGCAGATACTAAACTAGGTAACGTTCGTGTAGCGGTCCCATTCCTTTTCCGTTGGACGTAGTAATATGGGGGGACTTTGTGGACATCACTTCCACCCACTGTGGCTCCGTGACAGCGGGTCCAGTTCGCGGTCTGCCTGAAAAAGCGATTTCGCAGTCGTGGTTTCCACTTGTCTTTCCACAGTTTTGCGAAGTTACGACCAGCATCCGAGGTGTCTAGGGTGTAGATGGTACTGTACAGAGTACATGCACTCTGTGAGCAATTGGCACGCGGCAGAGGGGGTCAGACAATTTGTCCAGGAGATCCACAACGATGGCTTCAGGTGGTTCCGGGCCTTTTAGAGTTCCGCAGCAATTGAGTCTTTTGCAACAAAGTTGCAAGCGTATCCAGCGACTTCGAGACCGCAGACGTTTGTGTCTTCAGGAGGAGGTTTGCCACAAACTAGGGAGGTGGGAAATAAAAATAAAACAAGAAGGCCGTATCACCCTGTCGACAGGCGGATGGCATTCGGCAACTTGGCCGATTGAGCCCTTGCCTACCTCGAGGGGTAGGTTTCGTAAAGCCTTTTGCAGGCCATCCAGGGTTTCGTTGCAACACTTCCACCCCAGCTTCTTAGCCTGTTGCACCCGCTTCAATCCCCCTCTGTTGTGGGAGGATAAGTTTATTTCGAAAACGTTTTCTGCCCGCCCCACGGTTTCCGATTCTCTCGAAAAAGACACACTATTTTTTTTTTTAAACCCCCAGTTTCCCCGGGGTTCTCCCGTGGTTCTTCCGTGGGTTTCCCGTTTCCCCCTGACCACCACAGTATTTTTTTTTTTCAACTATTTTCTACAACACAATATAATCACCTTCAGGACGGCTTTTATGAGGAACCCAGCGGGCCTTACCAGACACGCAAGACAAGCATTGTCAATGGCATGAGCACTGACCGCCTCATTGACGAGCACAGGAAGAGCATCGCGCAGCTTGCACAAGACGGCGACGGTGGCAGCGAAGTAGACCTGGGTGCGCTGTCAGGTGTCACCTTAAGCCGCAGGCACACCCTCAGCCAGGCTGAGTACAAAGACGGCATGGTATGCCACCCTACGTCCATTGTGACTACAACACGCCGTCTATATAATTCTCTTGGGAGAGGATGACTGTGGTTAAAAAATTCCTACCAAAAAAAAACCCACACCAACTATGACGTACAACTCCTTCGGGAGTTTTTATTTATCTTTCGTGAGCGTACCTAGACTACTTGAGTGGAGGAAGAATTTAAACAAATCCCCCATTTACAGGAGCCAGAGTCGTACGAGAGAATGCAGTCATTTGAATTCGGGGAGAGCAGTCCCTAACGGAAACTCTAAGCTTAAGACAAATGTGGTTTTGCGGCCTCCTATGCACACTCCCTCGAAGTCATTATTATTTTTTCCCGATTTTTTTTCAAAAAAAAACTATGTCGATCTATATCGCTGTTCCCTCACCCCGCATTTTTTTTGAACCTCAAGGTGGCTTAAGCACGAGGCTGTGCATCATCAACACCGTCCTCTGTGGCAGAAGAGTACCACATTTCAAACACAGCGTGTTCACAAACGATAGTAGTATAATATGTGCACGCGAGAGGCACATTAGTTATTGTTCTTTTGAAAAATTACATCGAAATAAAAGCAAACGGGGGATGACGACATCATCCCGAGTTTGTGATGAAGAGACAGCACATCTTCAAAACCCAGCATGATCCAGCGCGATAGCGATAGTGGTAAAAGATGTGTGTGTGTGCATGAGAGACACATCTTTCAAGTGTTCTCTTTTTGTTTTTTGTTTTTGGAAAAAATAAGTTCCGAGCACCCCCTCCCCCACGCCCCCTTCGTTACTTTCCATGCCCAGTCAGTTACACAATATAGAAAGCAAACCAAACATTAAAAAGGCCGTAAAAAAAAAAAAGAAGATAAATCACTCCCTTTTCCCTTTATCCCCTCACAACGACACAACCCACCTCTGTTTGGCCCATTGTTACGCAACGCCACTCACGCAAGCGTGATGACTCCAGGCTGGGACGAACCCATATAGTCAGGGGTCTTGCTGTGTGTAACATTGGCACAGGACCTAGATATCCCACCTCCTTCTCCCCCACCCCACCCCTCTACAGACAACCCTCCACCATGGAAGACACCTCCTGGAAGAGCTTACTAGGGAGCTGGCGGTATATCAGCAAACGCAACGGGCAGACAAAGACATACCAGATCCGTGAATGCACGCCAGCGGATGAGGAGCACCTCGCAGCCCAGGCACAGCCTGCCGTGCCTGTACCCTTGAGGGAGGAGGCGGGCAGCCCCACGCTGCGTGACGATGAGGGCCCCGAGAACTTCTCCGACCCGAACGAGCAGTACCTTGTGTACCAGACAGGTGGGTTTCGGGTGAAGCTGCGGCGTGCTGCAACGCCGCCTACAGCGTCGTCCCTGCAGAAGCAGTTTGACAGCATCCAGCCGCCGGAGGAGACTGCCGCCGCACCCACGCCGTTCAACGAAAACGGCTGCTCGCCATTTGGGTCGTTCGCAGACAGCATCACCGCGCTGACCACAGCATGCACCACAGGCGAGGTTGAGAGCGAATGGTACGGCTTCATCAGCGACTCACAACGTCTCCGCGTCATCAAAAAACGGAGCGGCGGCAACGACGTTGTTGTGACCGTCTTTGAGGGCCAGATCTGCCCGATGTACCAAACCGCCGTTTCTGTTGGGCTCTTTGACGAGCTGATTGGGATCTGGAGCTACAAAAGCAATAGCACCGGAGCGCTGCACGCATACTGCATCCTCCCTACCCAGGGCCAGCTTGAATGGAGCGAGAGCGGCATCAGCGGCACCGTCGAGTACGTCCCTTTCCTCTCCGGCGCACCTCGGGGCTACTCCTTCCGCGTCTGCCTGAAGCCCTCAGCCAGCTCCGACGTCGCAGAGGAATGCCTCTGGATCAAAGCGGCAACTGCGTATACAGAGGCAGACGGCGACGGCGAGGCAGAGCTGGTGACCCTCTACCAACAGAAGGCGAACGACGGGAGCATGACGCAGGCCATTGAGGTGGCGTCGCGTCTCAAGGGACCTCAGATCCTTGTGGAAGAGAGCGAAGGGGGCGAGACGACTGCAGGCATCACATCGCCTCTTGCAAGCATGGGGAGCTGTATGTACGAAGTCGCAGAGACGAAGCGGATTGCGCACCTAAAGTCATTGTACGCAGCAGGTGGGGGAACCGGTGCGGGCGCTGGGGAACGGTGTGTATCAAAATCCCCGAAGGGAAGGGGTGCAGCGCGCAAGGTGGGGTCGCTCCCTGCGCAAGCAGACGAGGCGAAGACGTATCAGACACAAACAGCAAGGGAAAGCAACGAGGCGCGGAGGGAACGTCTAGGCATCTCCATAGAGAAGAAGAAGGAGGTATCCAAACACCCCACCAAAGGTGGCTAAATCAGAACATTAGTATCATAACGTTTGTAGGTGTCTTTTATTGTCTTTTGAACACAACAAAAATCCAGGTCAGCAGACGTGCATTAGCAAGGTTGACAGAGGACGACCGACGAGGGACACGTGCATCAGTGAGCCCCAATAGACATACCAGAGTACGCAGTGCATCTCCACCAACGAAGGAACGTTCGCAGGTATGCCTTCAGGAGGTGTGTGGCATTGTGTTAAAAAATTGTCCTTCATTGTACTTCTTTTTTTGCACAGTCGTCCACGCGATTCGCAGAGTCGGAAACCTTCACCTCCAGCGTGCTCCTCAGGAGAGGGGTGGACCCGCCAGACTCTTCCGTATGTATATTTTTTGTCTCATTCCCGTTCAGATGACCTCCCGACTTTGTGTGGGAAAAAGAAAATGTTCAAAAACCCAACAGCACATCTCCTCCGTGACCTTCGGCAAGCCGCAGCAGCGCCAGGTAGGGTCCTCGCCAGCGCGCAACAGCAACTCACACGACAGCTTCAACAAGCCCACCTCCGCTCTGAACAAGCGCGACGAGCGCAGCAACGAGGTGCAGGCAAAGAAGGTACCCCACCACCACACCACCACACCACCACATTTCATTTAGACTCAACTTTTCTCACCCCCCCCAGCACCACTCTTTTTTGGCACCCCTTTTCGCACATCGCCTGCCCCACATTCCACACCCCACACCACACACCCCACAGTCCGCCACTTACTACCATGACCTCCGTGAATTCGCTGTTGCCGCCGGCGAGGCCTCTGTATACACCCGCAGCGACGAGGTGGAGGTGGAGGTCATCGACCCTGTTGCATCCTCAGAGCCTTACACGGCAGACACGATTGTCACGATGTGGGTGCCAGGGGTTGTCAAGCGCGTCAAGGTAGACGGCACAGGAGCATACGACGTGCGGCTCTCCACAACAGGTGAACTTCTCGAAGGCGTCAAGACACAGGATTTGCGACGTGCCAACCAACCAAAGAAGAAGACGAAGGTCATCCGCAGCGCGTCACCCCAAGCAGTGCGCAGCGCCTCCCCTGCAGCAGTCTCCCGCCGCAAGGTGCATCCCCACCCGACCGACAAATCCCCGCACATTCCCGACACCCTCGCATCACGTTCCCGCACGTCGTACAACAGAACGCGGTCGCTTTCCAACCACTCCCGTGTACCTCCCAAAGTAGACAAAGACAAAATCCTCGCACACAAAGCCCGTTTCAACTCTCCGTCAGCGAATTCGAAGACCTTCAGCACAGCGCAGCCCCACAGAGGGGCCCCAGTGCGACACTTCGCGCCACCTCCTCCTAAGGCGGTTTGAAAGGGGAGATGGGGGGGTTTTTTTTCTTATAGTATAATCTAGTGCACATTAAAGAAAAAGCAAAAGTAAAACGAAAGGGAAGGGGGGAGGGGGGAGGAGAAGGAGGGGGGGTGGTATTTTCTTTACGAAAACGGAACGAACCGAAAAATGCCCTTATTTAAATTATTCTTGAATTATGGGGAGGCTAAGGGGGTGATGTGTGGTGTGGTGTTTAAAACATGGTGTTTGTATTGTTCCTAAGTACGGGGAATATGGACTAATGTTATGGGTTGTGGGTTGGGGGGGGAATGATTTTTTTTAAAGTGTGGTTGGCAACAAAGGGGGTATTTCGAAATTGACGTCAGACCAGAGGTTTGCTCTGTTGTCTAATCTCTTTCAAGGTACCGTTGAGAACGCTCTCCTCGTTGCTGAGACGAACTACGTCTATTGCCTTCTGTCGTTTATAAGGCAATCTTGGGTTTTTGTTGTTGACTACCAACGTTTAGCAATGTTGATTGCTGTATTTATTGTTTTGAAGAAAATAAATTGGTCAGGTGGGTCCAAATTTATTCTGGTGCAGTATATTTGTCTATTTTTTTCAATTCCCGGTAAGAAGAAAACCATCCCAGCTATGTAACCAATAATGTAACAAAAAAGAAGAAGAAGCGGGGGGAAAGAAAAACTGCAAAAATAAAAGAAAAACATAATTCCATAACATACCACGATAACTTTCGTATCTTTCTCGTTTGTTTTTTTTTTTGAAGGTGAATTCTACGCTGTGAGGTGTAGATTCGTCCATTAACAAACCCCCTTTTTAAAACATACCAAGTTCTTGCAGGCTTATTACTAAATTTCCTGTTCTTTCCTGGATTTAAAAAAAAAAAAAGGGTATGCCTGGTACTCCAGAAATAAAAAATACCAAGTGCGCAACAAGTACGCAAAATGGGGTTTTCAGGAGCACCAATGCCCTGTTTATTTGCAGCCAATTGGTTTGAAGGTATTTTTTTTGTCAAAAGTGCTCATTAACAATCTGTATAGAATGTTTCAAAAAACAGTCCTTTTGAGGTGGTTCGCCAAATTTTTTTTTTACGCACACTACTTTGTGAGCGGAAAGTGTCACGTCGTTCACTCACCCAACCGTGCTCCGCAACACCACCAACCAACAGGTAATTTTTAGTGTGTGTGGAAGCGTCAACGCATCAAACAACTACAAGAAGGGGGGTGAGGGAACGACAAGTGACACTTTTTTTTTTTTAAATCTGCTCTTTTTATGTGCATACCCTTTTTTGGAAATTCTCGGAAAATTGCCAACATTTAAGAATAAGCCTGAGTTTCTTTCGAAGGAAATAGTACGGATTCTAACAAAATGTCATGATGGTATAACGTGATGTCATTTTTTTTTTTTTTGTAACACCAGATGATATCCTGAGAGTCATTTGTATATTTCTTGAAAATTCGAACTCGGTTATGTTTTTTCTTTTAATCGAAAAACTAGTAAGCTTGTGTGCACGAGAGGCACGTACCCATCTTACAACGTTTTCCTTCTTTTTAGTGCCTGCATCCCCATGCTCTTACACTACGCTCTTCTCTTTATTACTTTTTCTTTTTGATTTTGAGAAGCGTTTTCAGCACACCTTTTTAGTTCTCTCTCCCCCCCGCCGCCCTCTTCTGAAAACTTCAGAATAAACAGAAGTTCCAAAAAAAAAAAAAAAATCTAAAAAAGTTTGCAGTGTTTTTCAAACAACCCACCTCTCAACATCAAGGTATAACGCCGTCAGACAGCGAACTTCTTCAGCATCTTCACACAAAACACACTCATTTATCTTTTGCGATGGGATTTATCGTAAATCCGCACATCTCCACTGAAGTATTCACGACACCTCTGGCAAAGGTAGTTTAAAGAACAGCACGGAAAACAAACACCTCTGGTAAAGGTAGTTTAAAGAACAGCACGCGAACTCCTCTCTGCATGTGTGCATGTGTGCATGCATCTCACGTCTCATACTCCAGGCGAAAGCGCTCCGTACAACCCAGCATCGTCCTTCCGTGCTCGCGGTGCGTCTGATGGATCAGCTTCTCCAACTTCCGAAGCAGACCGCCGCTGTGCTGGCGGTCCAGCGTGTGTCCCCAGACTGTGGTCGTAAGCGACGGCAGCGATGTCCCTCTGAGGCATGCGGGGGTCGTCATTATCCCACTCCCTTCACGAGGAGGAAGACGCCTTCAGGGGGTCGGGTTGTCGCGGTCTCTTAGTTGTGTTATGTATAGTATGGTAGCTGTGGTCCACGGCAGTGCCTCTCCTGTCCTGCTCTCCCAAGAAAAACGGAGCTCAGCCTCCGCGACACTGACTCCGCCGAATCTTGCGTTTGTCTGGACAGAGTGAGAGCCTTCAACCCCTTCCTCGTTATTATCGTCAGATTCGCTCGCATTTCCCTGCTCCACAGGGGGGGTTCGACCCTGGTGGGGGTTCCTTCTTGAACACCACATTTTACAGATCAGATACCACAAGATGGATGTAGGACTGCATGGTTTAGTCTACCCCCGGTACAGCCGGTCATACCAATATACACGTTCACGAGAGGGCTTTTTGTATTTTTCAAATCAACAGGGGTAACACACAACAAAAAAAATGCATCGAATATGGCACTGTGTCACAATGTGTTTGGTTATTCCACAGATGAGTTGTGATAGCGCTGAGGACACTGCAGTGTGCATGCCTCTGTGTATACCGGAAAGCGCTTGGAATGGGACACACTGTGTCCAACCTGAGACCGCCATTATTGAACCCGAAGGCGAAACCGGCGATCGCATCGACGGCTATGCAGGGTTTGTTACCTTAGGAGTGCTCGCCGGGCTTGGTGCGATATTCCTTGCAGCGGGGGTGACCGAATACTACCTGGACCCCGCACCTCGGCTGCCACGCCTACCTGAAGGGGTAGACCCTAATACCCATCATGGTGAATGGTCCATGCCCGCCTCCGTGCAATGCTGGGTCACCCGAGATACCGCACAATTCCATGATACACTTACCCAATTTCTCAGCATAATCGCAGAAAAGGAAGGGGTCGCCGAAAGCGGCGAAGTTCTTCTGATGTACGCACACCGCTGCGGAAGGACCGGCATGGTTCTCGAAGTAGACGAGACGTCTGGGGTGACGAAGGTGCTCTTTGAAGATGGGGTGCGTCTGTGGGTGCCGTCCAGCGCACTGTTCGCCCCGTTGCCTTCTGCGCGCGATGTGAAAGAAATGGCTACTCCCGAACCTTCTGCTCAGCGTATCAGCCCCACAACAGAGGGAAGCAGTAGCAGACCCTTGGTGCCTCAGAGAGCTGCCATGCCGACGCCCCATTCGGTACCAGAGTTTGTGGCGTCATCGTCGAGGGGAGTGGGAGTGGGTGTCACGAAGCAGGCGAGCTTTGGCAGTTCCGTAGTAAACGCTGCGTTTGGCTCTGGAGGTGATGTGTTGCCCGCAGTTCCAGGGGTTGGGAACCCAACAGCAGTTTTGTCGCCAACAGGAGGGGGAGGAGGAGGGGGAGGGGGGGTGGCGAGCCCTGCAGTGCCGGCGTCGGGGTCGGTGTCGGCAGCGGGTGTGCCTGCAGGTGCTGCTGTGGTGCGTACTGCGTTCAGTCCTATCACCTCCCCACAAGAAGACCAACCAAAGAAGCGGGTTTTCAAAGCGTCTCCTTCGTCTTCAGAGTCGTCAGAGCAGGATGATGATTGAGAACGTCGGGAGGGGGTAGATGGTGGAGGGTGAAGCAATATGTTTCTGTTGGTGTTCGAGCAGAGGAAGGGGGATGGGGATCCCAAGAAGAACCAAAGAAGCGGGTCTTCAAAGCGTCTCCTTCATCTTCAGAGTCGTCAGAGCAGGATGATGATTGCGAAAGTCGGGGGTGTAAATGGTGTGCTTTGGAGGAGGGTGAAGCAATATTCATGTTTCTGTTGTGGGAGGGGGGGATCGGGGGGGGGGGAGGGAAGGGTGTCTCAAATTTCTGTGGAGAAATAAAATAGAATTTCATGAAAAAAACCCCTGCCTTTGTTGGCATTTGTTTTGATGAAATAGGCCTTGAAAAATTTTCCTCCCTTTTTTTTTCTCCTGTCTGAACTTTTAATGACTTTGATGGATCCCTTGCAGTGCCTGATTTTGAAAACACTTCTTTGCAGTACGGGCATGAACACATTCGGTGGTTGGGCTTCTTCTTCTTCTTCTTCTGTTTCCTCGTAGATGCTGGATATCCACAATGCGAACTTCATCTTTGACGTCTAGTGTGCGTGCCAGGAGGTCTTCTTTCGTTGCCTTGCCTTTTGCCAAAATTGTGAATGCACGTCAGCATGCACAAATCTTATGCGGACCGTAAACCCGCATTCCCCGTCACGGCCTCTTTGTGGTATCAAGGCATCCCCACACATAGCGCAGTAATACTGCCTGGACGAGACCTGGACATAGTGACTTCCAGTGGGGGAGCATCTGGTTGAGCGGTTTGTGTGGACAGCCAGTATGAACTGTGCGTACGTTTTGTTCGCATTTGAGTGACGGTCCTTCAGACTGCGTCTGAGCGCGCCCGGCAGCATGTACAGAGCACCCCTGCCCTCCCCTCCCCCGACAAGAACAAAAGTGATTGAAACCGTCTTCGGATCGATGTGGCTGGGAGTCCCGCCCCCTGCTCATGTTGAAAGCGTTATGCGAAAAACGACTTGAAACTGCTTTTTCGGAACTTTATAAAAAAAGGAAATCCAACATCTCGCAACACCCCCCACAACAGCACTACACTATTCTATCCACGAACCCTCCTCCTCTCCCCTCCCGCTATCTAACTCTATTAGGAAAGCGACCTGCATCTTGAATTTTTAACTTATTTCATGAGTCTTTCGTTAGCAGACCTTGACAAGGAGACGGAGGAAGATGAGGACGCGCTGGTCGTAAAAGACCTGCGGTTTTTCGTGAAGCGTATTAGTGTTTGCGTGTTGTCGTTGGGCCTGCTCTTCGCGTTTGGTTTGTTTGCTATTAAGCTGCGTGGAGGCGAGATCACCCACCCCTTCGTTGACTGCGATACGTCCGCAGCGGCAATCCACTTCGACCGCTACACCATCGTCGCAACACACAGCACCTCCACACCCACCCCCGAACTGCAAATCATCCGCCACAACGCCTCCTTCACCACAATCCTCCTTTCCATACTCTTTGAGACAGACGCAACACAAAACACCACCCTCATCGACCACAGCTACTGCTCAGGCAGCTTCACGACACGCACAGAAGGGGTCTACTCTATGGAATGCGAAACACACATAGGGCCCCTCTGGGGCGGCTATGCGCCTGTTGGTGTGGAAACCGTCTATTGTAAGCTGGGGGTAAACTCTGTGGGCGAGACTGCAACGTTTGTTGTGGAGGGTGGTGGTGGTGGGGGTAGTGTGTCCTGCTCGACCGGCAACGAGGCGCATGCCTTCTGCATAGGCGACAACCTGGAGGTTGCTGTGAGCACGCCCTTCACCGTGCTCCAAGCTGGTGACGGTGTGCTGGCACGTGCCCAAGTGCCTCTTCTCCCATACGGCATATTCAACGCCTCCCTCGAATTTGCATTGCTTCTCTAGCCACCATACCGTAGATATATCGGGGACGTGCTTTTGAACACAAAGTGCTGCGGTCTACGAAAGGCATAATAGTGGAGTAGTAAGGACAGATCAGTTTGGTATAACGTTGTGTTTGGTTTTCCTCTAATTCCCTAAATAGAGGCAGTTGGGGGGTATTAAATACAAATGTCTTCGTACTACGTTGCAAAGGGCTTAGGTGATGGTCTTCAATGCATTGTGTTCTGTGCGCATGTATTCCGAGGGGGTAGGGGGGGGGGCTCAGTGTTCTAAAATACGTGACCTACCCCCCACGTATTCGTATTAATACGTATTAATACGTGGCTTTTTCCAGCAAAAAAAAAACCCCCCCCCTGATGGTCAAAGCACCAAATTTTTGCGTTTTTTTGGATTTTTTTGGTGCCCAAAGACAACGAGGGGTCAAAATTTTCTCGATTTTTATTTTTTTTTTGGTTGAAATTTTTCAATTTTTGCTAAGGCGCTGGCCCATACAAATGTACAGGGTCTCAAGATTGCCGTGGAATAAATTGCAGATGCTCAAAACGGCAAAATTCTTGCTTTATTTGCATTTTTGGGCTCAGGCAGGTACAAAAAAATAGCTAGAGCTTTTTTTTTCCTGGTATCACTTGGGATGCAGTTTCTGCGGATAGACATGAAAACGGGCACATAGGTGATGCCATTTTTTCCAACCGACACAAGTGGGGGCGTGTTTCCCAAACAACAAAAAGCAAATACTTCCCAGACGTCGCGTCCAGTTTAGGGGCTGGCTTCGCTGCGGGTGTAGACATAGTAAGTATGCAAAATTGAAATTATTCCTGACGGGGAGTGCGTGAAGTGTGGGGGAGATTGGTTGTCTGTGTATCCATGTAACAGTACCATATGATACCGGGGAAAAAAAAGTCACGTATTTCCAAAAATACCCCCCACGTACGCGTATTAATACGTATTAATACGCGTACGTATTAATACGAATCAGTACGTATTTTTGAACGCTGGGGGGGGCTAGGGGGTAGCAAAAGCCCGAGGCAAACACGATTTTTTTGACTTTTGAAAAAAAAAGCTTTCTATGTCATTCTGACCATACTCTCCGACCCATACCCCCCAAAAAACACCCCCTGACCCGGTTTCCACCCGAAATAGCACTTTCTGTGCCCAAAAATGGACAAATTCAAAAAAAAAAAATTTTTGGCCAGGACTTGGTACCTTTGGTGGGTACCAGGTCCTGGCACCCATTTGAAAACATGGTTCTAAGTTCCACCAAGTCCCTCTAAACACCCCGAAACCGCCTGGGTACCCCTCGGGATGGGTTCTGGGGTGAAAATATGTGGCTTTGGGGCCTTTTCTGGTCCCCAGAGGCGTCTCAGAGTGATTTGACAACCCCAACACTCCATGGTTTATTAAATACACACTTGCTTTTTACCTTGTCACGAGCACCAACACCCCCAATGAGACCGCCAGAACGTCTCTAATGCCACGGTCGGAGAGGGTTGGAAAGCAGGCTGAGGCACACGCGACGCTTGTGCTGGTGTTCTTCGGGGGAGAACTGTGCAGAAAGCGCCGGGGCGGCATCCTGCATGGCTGCACAGAGGTTGAAGAGAAGGGCGGGTCTAGGGGTGCGACTCCACTGTTTATAGGTGGGAACCATTGTCGTAATAACCTCTTACGGCATTTTTGGCCATTTCCAGGCCACCTCCGGTCGGAAAACCCCCCAGAAATGGGTCAGAAACACCCTGTGACCCGAAAATTCATGATAAGGGCGACTCAGAATATGATAAAATGCAAAAAAGTAGTGAAAAAGTGGCATTTTGACGGTTTTGGCCATGTTGGTAAAATGGCCATTTTTGGTGAAAAAAATCAAAAAAACAGCAAAATTTCGACATCATGACAGCTGCTTGGGCACAAAACTGCCCCAAAAATGTCCTGTGAGTCTATTCCGACCTGTTTTGGACACTTTAGGTACTTTTTTTGGCCGTTTTTTGGTGTTTTTGTGGTAAAAAACGTCCTATGATAGCCTATACGAATCGCAAGACACCATTTGTCCCTTCTGGACCAATATGTGGGCCAAAAAATGGGTGAAACCCCCCGAAAAAGCACTCCGGGAGCCCAGATAGTTCCAAATTTCCCCGCCAACTCACAAAACCACCTCAAAAACATACCAGGAAAACATTTTTAAAAACTATAGGGAGTCACACCCCCTATGGGGAGGTGTGCCCAGGTACAGAAGTGTGACCACTTTTTTAGAATTGCATTTTACGGCCCAGAAGACCCCTATCCCAAGTTACATACCGAAAAAAGTCGTGAGCTCGGTTAGTTGTCAAAGACGTCTTCCACCATGCACTGAGGAGATAATGATCCAACAATTTACAAGAAAGATTACTTAACCTACTGCTGGAAATTGCCAGGTCGTAGTAACACACAAAGTGTGCCTCCGTTCGGGAAGACCGGATATTCTAGAGACCAAAAAGGCCTCAAGAATATCTTCCGGTAGTCAAGGTATAACCGAGTGAACGGCCCAAGACCCCCGTGGAGAAGTTAAATGTTGTAATGCTATCAAGTAGAAACTGCGAACACTGTCTTACCCTCCTCAATACATGGTGGAATATTTCTTTGACAACAAACCGAGCTCAAGAGTTTTTAAACTTCCCTGAGGGAATGCGAGACGCAAAATTTACCACCAGACCCTGTCTTCGTGCACCTTCGGTGCAACGCTGCAGACAGGCCAAACTGCGTTGGACTCAGAGGAATGCCTGCTGTGCAGTGTATCAATGAGAACCAAGTCCCAGCAACAAGGGGCGCCTTTTGGCGGGCGTTGTTTAATTAATTTAAAAAGGCAACAAGACCACCCACAAGGAGTGTGAATTGTGCACTGGTTTTCTGGGGGAACGCAATATTTTCTTGTGTCTAGTCCTCCGCAAGCAGAGGACAGACTTTCCGGAAGGTTTCCAAAGTCGAATTTCTTGCACTAGCTATGCTCCCTTGGTTAATGGCTATAGCAGTGACTGACTAAGTGTACCCACCCCCCTCCACCCAGATCTTCGTCCGCAAACTCAGAATAGATTGATGCGGGTAGATTTTGAGTTGTTGAATGTCGGACCGCGGTGAAGCTTCTCATCGCAATCGCGGGTGCAGTTCAGACTTCACGATCCTGAAAAAGTGTAAATGTGGGGTGTGATTAAGTTATGGTATACAAACGTAGTAGTCGGGAAAGGTGAGGTTAATAAAAAAGGCTATTTATTGCCGTGAAATAAGATAGACTTTTTCCACGCTACAGGTCGAGAGAGTGACCTGCTGCACAAATGGTTCGAGTGAAGCGAGGTGAATTATGTGAAGCAGGTAACGAGCGCCTGTGGAACCAAATAGAAACGTAACACTCATCACACGATAAAACCCATGGGAGAGGTTGTGGTGAAACGCACACACCTCGACCTGAGGAGTGGCTCTGCAGCGCGGTTCGTCCCCAGAACCGCAAGTGTGTTCAAAATGCTTTGTTTCTATTTCCTCCTTCATGTCATGAGGTGACACAAAATGATTGGTGCGTAAAAAAATAGCTATTTAATAGTGTGAACATTACGCGTTTATTTCGAGTTGAAAACACGAACAAGTTGAAATATGCGGCATTTTTTTGTTCAATCTTCACTAGTAACTGAAAGTTAAACATAATTACATACCTTGTCTTCCCCGTAACCTGCGCCTTCGCTGCTTTTAAGGTGCTTTCTCTGGGTGCCCAGTACCCAGTACCCAGTACCCAGTACCCAGTACCCAGTACCCAGTACCCAGTACCCAGTACCCAGTACCCAGTCACAGGTACACAGATACACAGGTACACAGGTAAAACCCGTTAAAATTGTGTGTGAAAGTTAAAAATAGCTATATTTGCATTTCATTGAGGACACATAGGCCCACCAAGGGCAATTTTGTGATGTCAAAAAAATTTTTTTTTCGGCCCAAAAATTGACTTGTTTTCGGTAAAACCCACTAAAAATTGTGGTACTCTAAACTGCGTTTTAGACCCCCACAGATGCTCAAAAGTGCCAAATTTTGCTTTTAATGGCCTCAAATCGTCGAAATTAGCCCTAAACGGGGGCAAAAAAAAATTTTCGAGAGTCCCTTTCCCTGGGAGGCTCCGTAATTACGTACCCTAGGGTCCGTAATTACGGACCCTAGGGTACGTAATTACGGACCCTAGGGTACGTAATTACGGACCCTAGGGTACGTAATTACGTACCCTAGGGTACGTAATGACACTCCGTAAAGAGGGAGTGTCCTAACATGCCGTTTTACGGACCCTCGGGGTGTGCGGACCCCGCCGTGTAGGCCTTTGATATCCCCTAGGCATACTGTGCAGGCGAGTAAAAAAAACTCGCCTACTCGCCAAAAACTCGCCTAAAACTCGCCCATTTTTGGGGGGCGAGTTTTGGCGAGTTTTTTTTTTTGGTAGGGATTTTACCTTGGGAAAAGTGTACACACGAAAATATGAGGGAAATTTGAGTTTTGAAGAAAAAAATTTTTTCGTTCCACTTGAACAAGACCTCTGCAGTTTGCTTTGTAGGCTTCCACAACCAGTACCACCAGTCCAGCTGTACCTTCTGCGGATCCATGAAGCTTGCACAGATGGGTGCGATGTAGTCGTGGGGGAATACCGCCAAGGGGTGGCCTGCAGGGTTGCCATTTACCGGCATGACGAGGACATTGTTGTATAGCGAGTGTAGCCCCGGCTCATGTCTTCGTCATCCTCCGGATTGTAGCACGTCTTGTCCCCCGGGATCTACGGCACGCTTGGATCTTCCCCTGGAGCAAATGTTTACATACATGCCTGTCAGCCACTGCCGTGACATGGTTGCCTTTAGACGTACAAGTGACACAATTTCAATTTTTTTGTGTGTTTTCGAGTGGCATGTTGTCATCAGTCACCCCCGCCCTCCATTTTCACATCCTGGTGCACATTTTCACCCCCAAGGTGCGTATGTGCACCAGGATTTGCACCCAAATGTGGGCGAGTTTAGGCGAGTTTTTGGCGAGTTTAGGCGAGTTTTGGCGAGTTTTTGGCGAGTTTTGGCGAGTAATAGGCGAGTAATGGGCGAGTAGGGCGAGTTTTTGGCGAGTTTTTCCTGAAAATCAGGAAAACGAAAAACTCGCCTAAAAACGGCTCGCCTGCACAGTATGCCTAGGGGGGGGGGGTAGGGGGTACGACTCCAGCCATTTTTTGCGCACGGAAAATTCATTTGGCATTATCTGGTCATCTCCAAGGCAACTGCGGGTGAAAAACACCCTCAGAGTGGGTCACAGGGGGCCTGTGGGTCGAAAAACGACCCAGAAGCCACCCCAGAATACAAAAAAATGGAAAAAAATAGTGAAAAAACGGCTTTTTTCACGTTTTGGCCACTTTGGGCAAAATAGCGATTTTTCGAGAAAAAAATCAAAAACCGGGATATTTTTTGACATCACAAAGCCTCCTTTGGCACAAATATACCCCAAAAGTGGCCTGTGAGTCCATTCCAACCTGTTTTGGACATATTTGACACTTTTGGAAGTGTTTTTTTGGTGTTTTTAGGTCAAAAAAATGCCCAAGACGTCCCCAAGACATCCCCAAGACACTTTGCACACCCCCTGTTACGGTCATATTTTTTTCGTTTTTTTGCCTGAAACCCCCAAAATACCCCTCCCGGACCCCACATAGTCCCGAATATCCATCACACACCCACTCAGAGTGAGTAGAAGCACCCCAAAAAAAATATTTTTTAAAGCCCTTCAACTTCAACATGGATGCTGCCGAAACTGAAGCACAATTTTAGGGCTTTAAAAAATATTTTTTTTGGGGTGCTTCTACTCACTCTGAGTGGGTGTGTGATGGATATTCGGGACTATGTGGGGTCCGGGAGGGGTATTTTGGGGGTTTCAGGCAAAAAAACGAAAAAAATATGACCGTAACAGGGGGTGTGCAAAGTGTCTTGGGGATGTCTTGGGGACGTCTTGGGCATTTTTTTGACCTAAAAACACCAAAAAAACACTTCCAAAAGTGTCAAATATGTCCAAAACAGGTTGGAATGGACTCACAGGCCACTTTTGGGGTATATTTGTGCCAAAGGAGGCTTTGTGATGTCAAAAAATATCCCGGTTTTTGATTTTTTTCTCGAAAAATCGCTATTTTGCCCAAAGTGGCCAAAACGTGAAAAAAGCCGTTTTTTCACTATTTTTTTCCATTTTTTTGTATTCTGGGGTGGCTTCTGGGTCGTTTTTCGACCCACAGGCCCCCTGTGACCCACTCTGAGGGTGTTTTTCACCCGCAGTTGCCTTGGAGATGGCCAGATAATGCCAAATGAATTTTCCGTGCGTTTGGTCCCAGCCAAAATGGCTGGAGTCGTATCCCCTAAGGGGGGGGGGGGGGGGCAGAGTGGGGCCGGGGAAACCCCATAAAAGGGGATAGAAATAAAGTGTGATATAAAAAAAAACGTACAGTGCTGTTGTGTGGGGAGAGAGGAAAATGTCTAATTTGCTTTCTGTATCAAAAGCGATGCTCGCCCCATTGGTGTTCGCCAAAAGAATTCCACCCCCCTTTTTTTTTTCCTTTCCTCTCAAAGCGATCTTTCCCCTTCTGTTGTGGGCCGCAGGGTGGTTTGGTGGCATCCGGATTGCTGACATTGTAGGTTAGCTTGCGTTCTATTTTGGCCACTGCCTTTGACCATAGAGATGTTGAATGATCTAGTGAAAACAACAGCCAGCAGAGAATTTCCCAAGAAGGGGGGGGGCCGTTGTTGCGGATGAGCGACCAAGGCTTGCCCACTAAAAGGGTTCTTTGATTGCTGTGATCGATGTGACTCCTCTGTCACCGTGCCAGTATAGTTTTGTATTATCTGTTGCAGATGTGTGTCTGTATCAACATTCTCGCCCTTATGGGGGCTGTACCTCCCCCAATTTCCTTTGTTTTTCTTAAAACGTTCCTTCCTGTGCTCCTCCGCCGCACGGACCGACTGCTCGAGACAACGAGAGTGGTAGGGGGCCGAAAAGGCTTTCCAGGCTAGTTCTCTGGCGTCATCAGTACGCTTTTTGTATTGTCCACTGATTTGTGCCCGCTTTTGTGTCTCGTAGACCTTGTCCCACTGGCCTTCTTCTGACGGCATCATCGGATCCTCGATATCCTCCATTTCCTTCTCCGTTGGGCACACAAAAACCGCCCTTGAGAGCGTCCACCATTCCCCCCATCCATCTCTTTGTGGACACATATTTTTCCTCTTCCGCATTAGTCTTCTGATGATGACTTCCATCCCCATCCCCATCCCCATCCTCTCCCCTCAGAATGCGCACAGAAGACGATGTCTAACGGAGTTTGCGTGGAGGAGAGGATCGAGAGGATGGAGACACCGTTGGGGAATATGACATTGAGCCAGAGCTTTGTGAGTGTCGGGCATGATGACTCTACACACTCACCGCAGAAGAGCGTTCCGCAGGGGGATGTGGCGGAGGTGGTGGCGGTGGGAGTGATAGAGGTAGAGAAGGCCAGCCCACGCGGCAGTGTGCACGCAGCCGTGGTCGGCAATGCGGTGCACTGCGACGCCGACGCAGAGATCGGCGAGATCACGAACGTCAACCTCCGTGAGGTAGCTTCGAGCGACAACACACCAGGCCCCTGCATTGAATGGCTGCGCGAACAGCGCAGGGTTCAAACCCTTGCAGAGCAGGATGGGGTATGCAAATCAAACATTTTTTTTTGCGTGGTAAAATATCCCCCTTCTGGTTGGGTTGATTATGTTCCTACAACCTCCCTCGTGGTAACCGTCTGTCCTTTTACCTATGAGTTACCATATTTTTTTTAGGTTTTGTATTTCAACCTATTTTTTGTCATTTTTTTGAAAAAAAACCCACAGCTTGCGTACACAATAGAGTTTCTTGACCCCCGGGATGATTGCGGAGGGTGGATACGTATCGGTTATGACGCTAACTACCGTCTGCGGTACAGCTGCAATGGGGAGCTCCGTCCTGCCTTCCGGGGGACGGTGCTGTCCATTGCAGGGGTGGAGGCGTATCTGGACTTTCCTGACATCGAGAAGGGCGTGGTGCTGCAGTACACACAGCACGCAGCTGAGGTGCTGCTGCCGGCGCTGCGTGAGGTCTTCACCGAGAACGATGTGCGCCACAATATCCCATCGGACGACATCCTGGCTGCAAGCCTCATCGTGTCCCCCTCCATGACTGCGGAACTCCTCGCACCTTGTGTAGAATATGACCCCTATGTGCCACTCTCAAAGGAAATGGGTTGCAACCTCTGCAGTCCAGGTGCTTGCGCCATAATGTAATGAGTCGTTCAAAAAAAACAGACAGTGGAGATTGCACAACCGTGGCCACACAACCGAGGCAACTACTCCAACAATTTTTCAAAAAAAAAAAAAAGAAAAGACGTTGTGTACAAACGTTGTGGGCGGTGATTGGAGCAAAAAAGGGGGGGGAGGGAGGGAGGGAGGGTACACGACGGTGATGTACAGTACATTACAAGTGAAGTTACTTGTAACGTTACAAGTGAAAAACCGTTACAAGTGAGTTACAAGTGGGATACATGAATTACAGGCAAAATCAGGTTGTAACTGGTGGGTTACAAGTGGGTTACAAGTGAGTTACATGTAACAAAAGTTACATGTAACTCACTTGTAACTCCACTTGTAACACCCGTTACATCACCGTCGTGTAGGTTATATTTTGTACCAAATATAGGCCTTTTTTTAATTTACAGTGCGGCGCCATATTACGGTGGCGTAATATTACGGGTGCGCGATATTACGGGGCGCATAATTATGGGTAAAAAATGGATTTACCCATAATTATGCGCGCCCGTAATGAAACTTTTTTTTTTTTTTTTTGTAAATCAAGGTACTTGACAATAGGAAATAGAAACGACGGAAGGTGCGTGCCCGCCAGCTTGTGTTTTCTCACTCATTATTTTTTCTCTCTCATACAACACACACTTCAGCGAAAAAACACAACAAGCTTGCGGAGCGATAAACGAAAAAGTTGTTTTTCATTGTTTTCTTTTTATTCAGAACCGAAAGTTAGTTTCTATTTTTTTTTAGAAAAATTGTTGGAATGGTAGTTGCCACCTGTGCAAGCTCCACTGTGCGTCGTAAAAACCTCGAAAATATTGCGCGTCGTGGCGAACATTTCAACAGTTGTGACATAAAAAGCAGGAGACAACACGATTGGGTGAAGTCATCAATGTTACATCGACGAGGAAAGCCCCCAGTTGCACTTCCTATGGCAGTGTGGCAGATCTCTTGCCCCAGCACCGTGAATCCTTCGTGTGCCATCCGCCTTCACGATCAGGACGTCTGCTGAGAAGGAAGAGAAGGCGAATCGGAAGCTTCTGCTGAGGGGAGGAAATTGCCAGTTTGCTGTCCTTGGAGGATGGGCAAGCCACGACTCAAAATATCGTAAAAGCGGTTCAGATCTAGAATTTCATCTAAAATTAGTCCGGAAACGAGATCAAACACACGCACGATATTTTCCGATCGCAGTTGAGCGATTCGGTAAAGCTCACTTAAAGAAAAGGTTAAAGAGTTTGGCGTTCACGAAAAAACAAAACAAAAAATTGAAAGTGGAGATTGCACAACTGTGGCATCACAACCGAGGCAACTACACTACTCCAACACTTTTTCAAAAAAAAAAGCGAACACAAAAAAAGTGGCAGGGTACTAGAGACGATACCTTTCATTGAATCTATTGAATACTGCAGTGTGCACACCTAGGCGTACCCCTTTTTTTTTTTGCTCTATTGTCAGGAATTGAATTACTTTTTTGGGGTCAGACCAAGGGAGTTGCCACGTGCCGTCAGTATTTTCCGTTGGTCGGAGGGGACTATTCTGTTTTGTCCCGTTTTGTACCGTTGCGCGGCGCACGGTACGCTACTTTTTTTCTTCTATTGTCATCTCCTTTTCTTTGTATCACTCATCGGGTTCTACGAGCTCCATCCGTCAAATGGTGGGGTCACAACGCGTCTGTCACACTTTTTCAGTCAGGGCGGTGAGCTCTGGAACAGTGGCAAGGCGTTTTTCAATTTTTTTTTCTTCCCCTGGCTCACACTGGGGAGCCAGGGGAGCATATTTACCACTGACGACAGCGCAGGGGTTGTCAAGGAAAAAGTATAGTGCGAAAGGAGCACTTTCGTATTATCTTTACAGTTTGAATGATTAGAATTGTGCGTCTTGTTTGGAAATAAATGCCGTCTTTTTTATTTTTTTGCAACTGAGGCCCCGGACAAACATGGCGTGCAATGCAACAAACGGTCGAGATCCGATCAAGCGGAACAGACATATTTCTATGATTCCATGCAATTCTAAAAAGGAAATTGAACACCGCACACCTACTCCCTTCCTTTTTCTATTCTGGGGCGGGTTGGAGTAGAAATACATTTTACCGACAGGTCGAGGTGTGTGCGTTTTACCACTACGTTCACACAACCTCTCCTTAACGAAAATAAGTGTGTGCGCACCGACGCAAGAAGAAAAGAATAGTGGAGTTCATCCTCGGGTGTCTACACTAATGCAACCAAGGTTTTCAAAAGAAGAAAAACACAACCTTGTGTGTGTGTGCGCCACAACCCCTCCCTTTTTGTTTTTATTGTTTCATTGTTTGCGGGTAGGGAAACACAACAAGGAAAAGTAGGAGTGCGGTTTCAATTTTCTCTTCCACCTGATTTTGGCCCGGTAACTTCCGCCAAACGCGAGTCAAAATAAGATGGATGTAATATTCATGTTTCCTTTAATTGCTCTTTGTTTTGTGCTGCAGATATGGAGGGACCAGCATTTCCCCTGTCAACTGCGTTTGAGTGTATATGGGGTGGGAGTCCACAGTCCTGGAACTTCCACCCTGTAGAAATACTCTACACTCCCAGCACTCTCTTCTGCAGGTACGATCAAAAATATGCATCGGTCATATTTTACCTATGTGAAATCAAATCACTGCAAATCACAAAAAAAAACAAAAAGAAAAAAAAAATGGTCTCGGTCCGCAAAGTTTAATATGTTTGCTGAGAACATGATGAATTCTCAAAATTCCACCTCATCCCGGTATACGTTTTACAAGGGTATTTCTCTCGGGGCTTACGTTGTCATCTTTACAACACTTTTCTCCTTTTTTATTTTTTGTCGTTCTTTTTTTCCCAACCGGACCCTACATCACACAGGATTCATGCCCCTGTGTTTGTAATGATCCCGTTCATCTGGCTGATGAGTGCAAGCGGGAGTAGCACATATCAGATGTAAACCACAAAATGGATTGTACGACTGCATGGTTGGCCCCGTGACAGTGTACCCTGGTACAGCCGGTACCAAGGTACACTGTCACGAGAGGGCTTTGTATTTCAACTCTACTTCCCCCCCCCCCCCCCCCCCACAACCTTCCTTCACCCCACCTGTAGGGAAACCGAAGGTGAAGTAAGGATGAGCATTGACCGGTAAGCGGGTGGTTTTGGCACACGGAGTTTTCTATTCTGTAATGCCTTTGTATTTTATTGCGGGGGTGTGACAACTTTTCACTTTTTTTGTTTTATGTAAATGTGCAACACGCTATCTTAACAGACCGCATACTGCTTCCCCTCCCCTGCTCCATCTCACTATTATTGATTCGTTTTGTTTTGTGTCTTTCTTTACCCTGGGGAAACGAAAGGACGGCCACGTATTAGGCACGTGAATCTGAATTGGGTTTCTATATTTCTATAGAGGATTCATTAATTCATAAAATGCAAACCGTCAATCCTTCTTTTTGTGTCCTTTCTAATGAATGTACACCAGTGTAAATCCTAAATATCTACTATATCGACTGATTTTTCAATTTTATTCGGAGGGACTTCACTGACAGGAACAATGAAGTACCTGCGCAACTTTTCCCCCCTTCCGCCGCACCGAACGAACGTGCATGCAGAGTATCTTTAAAAAAAGAATAAAAATCAATCTCTGTACGTTATGGTGTGCAGTGTTTTCCACCTGATTTTTTTCCAAAGACAAACCCCCGGGGACCACACAACGACCCAAGCTCCACTAAACTCCACCAAACCCCACCACTTCAGGTGCACAGTTGTCTATAATATAAAACTATTTACCCACCGAAAGAAAAAGAGAAAGAAGAAAAAAGTAACAGAAAAACCCTCCTTTGCCATCTTGTTACCTATGGCATTGAGGGAGTGGACAGAATTCACTACAAAAAGAAAAATATGGTCTTTCATTTCCTTTTAGTTCTCTTCCAACCATGACCCCGCCCCTGCCCCCTCTCTCCCGCCTCACCATTTTTCAACACCCCTCAGGATCTCAATGGTTGTGGGTGGCAAGCGGCTCAGCCTATGTGGGAAATTCACGATTGACGCGCAAGGGAAATGGGAGGAGGCCTCTGCTGAGCAGGTGGCGAAGCTGACTGAGCCTGTGCAGACGGCGTCAGTGGGGCTCGCGCTGTCCGGTAATGCGATAGCGAGAGCCACGTCGGCTAAGAATGAAGGCAGCACCTCCTCGAAACGTGAATCGCTCAGCTCCCGCAAAAGATCTGTCAAGCGAGATCGCAACAAATCCAACAAACAGCCAAAGGCAGACACGCTAGTAACCCACAGACAGTCTGTCACCCTCCCACCACTGTGATAAAATCGTAGTTGTTCGAGAAAATTTTAAAAAACTCAGCAAAGAGAGAGATTTCTGATTGCATAAAAAAGCGTGGCGTCAGAGTTCCTGCATATTTTTTCCCCCGTTTTATGGGCGGATAAAGTGCAAGAATTCTGAGAGCTGGAGGGGGGGCAGTATTAGCAAGAAATTAATATCTATTTTTCAACACAAAAATATGCCCCTTCCCCCACGTCAACCCTCTCCTTTATCCTCTGCTTTCCAGCAAAGGATGCATGTGAGTTTGTGTTGGGTTTCCTGGTGCGTTTTTTTTTCCAGATTGTGTGTGCGCAGCGAGGCGCATTTCGTTTACGTTTTCCTTTGGTTCAAAAAGACTTTAAAAAAAACGACTTAAAACAAAAAGGCGAAGACCGGTTGTCAATCGATTGAAATGTTCTGCCCTCTTTTTTTAAAATCCCTCCCCTGGAAGTTCCTCCCCTCTCATGTATTATCAACTTTTCTTTTTACGTTTTATGCCACCAACGGGCTACAACTTCTTCCACTTCTCTTCAGCACGCTGTAGTGGGGGGTGCAGCCGTGAACAAACAAAAGAAAGATACACAACAACATAATATGTCGTCCCCGAGCGAGACCCGGAAGCCTGCGGACACGCCCTTCAAGCAGCAGCGGCTGTGGGCGTGGCAGCCGATTTTGTCGCCACGGTGGGTGATCAGCTGCTTCTTCTTCATTGCTGCAGCGTTCATCCCGTTGGGCGCTTTGGTCACAGTCGCAAGCAACGACGTGTTGGAGTACGAGGTACGCTACGACGAATCCTTCAGCGACTGTCCATGGGTAAAGTCAACTGCAGACGGAAGCCTCGACCCCTGCACGACCGGCTGCCAAGGCGCACTCTGGAACGAAGACACCTGCGGCACTGAACAGTGCGGCATGGTCGGTGGCCTCGGCCAGTACTGCCCCCGTACTTTCAACAACGACGTCGTCTACAGCCCCGAGATGCTTGCAAACCTCAGCAGCTGTGATCCCAAATGCTCGAAGAACGTTACCATCAATGTATGTACTATTTTGCAGGGGGGGAAGAAGAATCAATGATGTATAGGATATGGGTGGTTGACTCCACAGGTGAACTGATGCCCTTTTGTGTCTCAACCAAAAAGTCAAATTACTGTATTGGAGTAAAGAGAGGTTTGGAAGTAAGGAGAGAAGCTTTTTAATACTGCACCTTCACAGATCACAGAGACCCTGAAGCCGCCGGTGTACCTGTACTACAAGCTGACGTCGTTTTACCAGAACCACCGTCGCTATGCAAAGTCGAAGAGTGACACACAGCTGTCGGGGTCGAAGTCGGTGGGGTCCGACAACGAGGAGTGCCCGCCCCTCAACGAGCCGGGGTCGCTGCAGGACTGCGACGTATGTCAGGGTCTAACCTACACTTCTTTCTCTCTATCCATTTCCTCCTTTTGTCTGCATTTGCAACATCAACCATCTCCCCTTGAGCACCGCACACAACCCTGCACACAGGTCGATTTGGGCAAGGAATGCAAAAACGTAGAGATCGTCAACTGCAAGAAGGACGCTGCAACAGGGAAATACCTCACCCCAACGGGAACATGCTACGACGAGACACCGACAGCACGCACCACGGTGGAGTATGCACACAAATCGTTATTTTAGCGTTCTTTTATTATTTTTGTACCCACTAATCCCCCCTGCCCCACTACGCCTACTGTTGAGCGCGCACTACCACCCCATTCCTCTTTTCTTTGCTCCCACACTAGTATAACTCCGTACCTAGCTAATAACACTCCACACACCTCCTCTCCAGTGAGCTGACCTACTCGCCTTGCGGGCTGATCGCGTGGTCGATGTTCAACGACAGCTTCAAGCTCTCTAAGGCAAGCTCCAACGAAGTCATCTGCGACGGTGGTATGCCTCCTCTTCCATCCCCTTCATCTCCACCACACCCCAACTGCCTGCATTTTCAAAAAATCCCCCCCAAAAAAAATGACATCAACACAACCCACAGCCGCCGGCGACACTGATATGTGCCAGAAGACTGGCATCGCTTGGGACGCTGATGTTGACGAGAAATTCAAGGAGCCTGGCATCAACGATGAAAACACGATTTTCACACGCAACGGATTTGCCACGCAGATGCAGTCTTGCATTGACAATGGTGCGGAGTGCAACACGTGGTCGGCCAATGATACGATGCCGATTTTGCCATACCTGTTCTCGGGGTGGTACTTCTTCGAGCCGTACCACAAGATCCCGCAGACTGTTGACCAAGACTTTATGGTGTGGATGCGCACTGCGTCGTTGCCTACCTTCCGCAAGCTCTACAGGAAGATCATCAAGGGAACCGGCCCGAACGGAGAGGTCGAAGCTGGGGAGTACACGGTCCTCGTCGACCATCGCTTCGATACAGCGGGGTTCTCGGGTGAGAAGTACATTGTGCTCACAACGCTGACCTGGATCGGTGGTAAGAACTACTTCCTCGGTATTACCTACATCACCATCGGGTGCCTTTGTGTGATTCTTGCCTGCACGTTTGCGGTCAAGCATATGTTCTTCAGAACGAACAGACAGGAGGCTATGCAGAGTTATGCTAGCGGGCGGTAAAAAAAAGCGGGAAATTGAAAAAAAGGGGGGAAAGAGAGAGAGAACAAATGTACATAGTGTTAGAAAAATGGAAAATAAAGTGAAAATTAAAGGAGAAGTGGAGGGGTCTGTTGTGTCTTTTTTGTAATAAAAGTGGCCGAATTGTTTTTTTTTTGGTATGTTACATAATGTACCAGAGATTTTGGTCCAAATTTGTGTCAGAAAAATAGAATCAAAAACTGCTATTAAGGTTGAGGAACTACGTTTGATACCTTTTTTTGTGGAGTTGGAAAAAAAAGGCTTCGGCCAAATGTTGCGTACAGACCCTAGGTCCCCACTGTGGGTTCTTTGGTGATTGTCGGCACAATAATGATCTCTCTATTTCTTGAATTTCAGGTGTCATAGGGTGTGGAACGGCCGACGCAACAAAAAGTAAAATAAAATACAAGATAAAATTGAAGGCATTTACCCAATTGGTGTAAAGCAATTTTGTCGACACAAATAAAAGCAAAAAAAAGAAACATTCGCAACATAAAAAACCGCGGGGTAGGATTCTGGTATGTTTTGGTCTGTTCAAATCTTGGGTCTGAGTCTATTTGGGGGTGGGGGTGGTGGCTGGGCTTGTGTTTCTATCCCTTAGCAGAAGCAGGGCATATCCTAAATATGAGGTCTGAGCGGCCAAATTTGCCAAAAGGGTGCAAAAAAAAGGGGCGGATTTTTTTTTGATTTTTTTTCCAGGTTTCATCGTTGGTGGCGCTTTTAAACATCGGCATTTGCATTTCCGGAATCCGCCCGGCCAGTGGTGGGGTCAATTTGCCGAAATGGACAAGTTCTCGTTTTTGGTCAATTTCCGCACAGTACACAGTACACAGTACACAGTACACAGTACACAGTACACAGTACACAGTACACAGTACACAGTACACAGTACACAGTACACACGGGGTCCACCAATCGTTTGGATTGTCGACATTTCGCAGAGTCACCAAAGTGTGAGATTTTTTCGGCATTGGAAAGATTGGGCCATTTCTGAGAACTTCAATAAATCAGATCTCTGAGAGATTTGTTTTTAATTCCCATTTTCATGTCGCGAGTTTACGTGGAAACGCCTTTGAAACCGTGCGTTCTTTAAGGATTCTATAGGAAAAACAGGCGTTTTGCACCAAAAACCACAAGTTTCAACACAAAACCCGGTTTTTTGGCCTAGACCCGTGTATGTGGCGCCGAAAACACGCTTGCGCGTTATCAGAACCCTGCGTGGGCCACACACACGGTCGTGCACACGTGCCCTTTGCCTTGTCACACAACCCACGTTTTCACACCCAAAAACGACAAAGCCGTTTGTGGGCAAAAACCACCCAAAAACCCACACACAGGGGTTTGCGAGTGTTAAGGATTAGCAAACCCAAATATACAGTACACAGTACACAGGTACACAAAAAACTAGAAAACGACACTTCGCTGCGACCACGGGCCACCCCATAGGGGGTGAATTTTTTCCCACCGAAAATGGTGTTTTTGGACTGTTTCGCACCAGATCTTTCCAAATATTTTTTTTACGGGCACTTTTGTCAAGTAGGTTTCCCCTTAGACCCCCTAGACCCCTCGTGCAAAAAAAAGGGGCAACGTGGGACCTTATAGCCGTGCAAAAAAAAGGGGCGCACTTTTTTTCAAAACCCGCGGGTACCGGGTACAGACTTAGGATATGCCCTGAGCAGAAGGTGTCTTTTTTTTTTTTTTTTTTTTTTTTTTTGTGTTGGCAATTTGCATGTTTTTTTTCAAGGTACGTATGGTCACGAGAAGGCTTTGTTATGTCAAGTCAAATGTATATTGCTGCGCTCGGGGAATTTCCATGCGAGATGCTTTCCCCCCCTCTTGTATGATGTGAAACATAGTTGGAGTGGAGTGTCTGGCTTCTATTGTGTTGCCATATTGCGCAGTCCCCACTTTGGCAAATTCTTGGGGTAGTAAAACCTACATCCCCGAATTTTTTTCTACACAAATGATATCATTGAACACATCCCGCCCACATCATACAGGCTCATCTTACAAAAGAAAACATTTTTTTGTGTACCGACCCGGTAAGATGGAAATGACTGTGTGCCTAAGAGTTTCAACTCCCAAGCGCAGCACTCCGGGGGGGTTCGATAACCCGTGGAGTGTCAGTGCCTGCGTCCCCAGAGGGCGTTTTACACTCTCAACTTCACGAGAAGGAAAAAAGAACTCTTATTTATGTCGTATTGGTATAGTCAGCCACCTCCCCTACCCCCCTTTCGTCCCCCTCACCCCCCCCACCTCCGTTGGTTTAGAACCAACCTTCTAGCTCACAAGCGGTCCCCTCCCCCCTCCCAGTTCTGAAGGTTGCCAGCAAATATTTAGTACAGAATGAATGAGGAAAAATGCACAAAAACAAAAAAAGGGGGGGTTTTTTTTTGGGGGGAGGAGATGTAGGGTGTGCCAGTATGGACACAGTTCAGCATTTCAAGTTTTTTTCTTTCACCCACGGTTGTACCAAAGGTGACACTGTCGCGAGAGAAATGTTTTTGTATTTCAAGTCATCTATTTTTTTGGTCAATTTTTTGACTTTTTGTTTTTTGTGCAAAAAAAAATTTGGTGCGTCAACAGTGATTCGGTCATCTTACGGTATTCTTCATTACTTTGTACAAAAAAAAAAAAAAAACAGGAGATATGCATCAACAATTACTTAATAGTGGTTGGTGGTTTGACGGAGTTCGTTCTCAAAGGTGTCTAAGCCCCCTCAATCAGTCTACACTAATACAAGCCACCTACCCGGTTTATTTTAGTGCCTGCGTCCGCCTGGTGTAATGGTAAGCCGTTTTGGACTTTATTTCAACGTCTTTTTGTTATATTGCAAACATACGGCATGCCAAGAAAGGATGGGAACATTTTTTTTGTTGATCCCTCCTATGCTATCAATTTATTGATTGCATATGTTGAAACACTGATATTGCTTTGCCACCCAAAGACATGGGAACGGGGTTAGGGAAGAGGTTCGTAGAAGAACGAACATACAAAACAGAAAAGACATTTTTTTTTTTTCCCCATTTTGTTCTTGTTTTTCATACCTTCTCCCAAGCTTTCACCCTCAGCCCATACACAAAAAAACAAACAATGATATTGTGACCCAAATAAAAATCCCAAATAAAAATCTCAAAAAAATGGCGGGATGGGGTACAAAACGTACTCAGGTCATGTCCCGTTCACGTTCCAGCGGTTTGACCTCTTTGACATCTTCTGTACGAGGTGCTTCTTTGCCGCAGGACCAACGAGACAGGCCTGGGACCGGGCCTCAGGCGGGTGTTGTGCTTGAACGTGAATCGGATGTGTTGAAACGTGACAAACGGGTTCGAGATGCATTGGAGTATCTGGGGGTAACAAAGGCACTTGCGGCACACGAACGCCAGACACAACACCAACACCAGGTCCTTCAGAAGCTTCTCCACAGCCCACCCCCAGTCTCTCCGTTAGAGCGTGACAGACGCGACACGCACTGTCCTCCAACCCGAGCGGGGCAGAAGCGAGGAGGAAAGCAAATCGGCTTCTCCTTACCACACAGCAGCAGTAGCGGTGCCCTTCGCAGTGTATCCAGCGAGCTTGCGCCTGCAGCGACGGAGACGAAGGCGAAGACAGGCAGTGATGGCAAACGGCGCCGCAGTGCGACCCCCTCCGACAGTACAGCAAAACGCTCCTCCTCCTCAGGGGTGCCACAGACAGCGCGGGGCACCAAAGGGTTCAGCAGGATGTACCCACTGTGAGGTGGCTTACTATTTGAATGTGTCTCGAACAGCTCTTTCAAAACAACTCTTTCTTTCTGTTATTTTCTGATGGGGAAATAATAGCGTCTCCGTAAAAATATACTGGCCGTAAAAAACACTATCTATCTTCACACAGGAAAACGGGAAACGAAACAGGGGGGGGAGTTTGTTAGTTGTACGCTTCCACCTGGTTCCCATATGTTTTACCTTTTCTGGGGGGTTTTAGGGGAGTTAGGGACGCTTTTTTACGATCAGTTTTTTAGACAGTACTTACGGAGACAGTAGAATCGTATCACGCACCTTGTACTCCAATACATCGTGTAGTTTAAAGGTGGCTAAGCACGAGAGGCTTAGGATCATCTTAGAAATTTTTCTTTTTTTTTTATGCTTCAATGATCATCAAAGCGCCCCAACAATAGATTCACGCTGCCTCAAAAAAAAGTCAGGAGCGCAACACATCTGGAGAGTGCGTCTTTTGAAAGAAAATAGTACCTTTTTTTTGGATAATGGGGGTTTTTGGGGGGGCTGGGGGAGGGGGTTTTATTGTTGGTGATTTTTGCATAATTATCCACTTTTTTCGTTCTAATCGATTTCGCACAGAGGGGACCTAGGGAGAGGTATCTCCTAGTGGCGGTGGTATTCCCCCCTGGAGAGCACCCTTCCTCTCCAACCCCATGTCTACAAAACTAAGCAAAATTAAAACAGAGCACAAAGCACTTTTCAAAACATACAAAAACATTTTCGAACTCCTCCTTGGAAGAGTGCTTTCTGTAGTGTCCTTTAAAAAACCCTACTATGAAGTGTCCTTCTGGTGGCAGTTTTTTAAAGATGGTTTGCCTTTAGAGGAGAATAGAACGGTGCCTTGCGTCTGTTGATGTATGGTAGAGTGCTTGCACATTTTTTTTTGAACTTCTCTCTTGTGTGTTTCAGTGCAATAAAGAAAGTTGGTACAAATGTGTGTGTGTGTGTTTGATAACGGGTTTAGAGTGGGTAACGCCTGAACGGAGTATGGCCCACTTGTGTGTGTGTGTGTGAGTCCTGCAGACACGATCGACTTAGCGAAATTACAAAAAAAAACAGTGTTTCCCACGGTGAGATTTTGGGGTGAGAAATCTCACAAAAAAAAAAAAAAAAAAAAAAAGTGAAGTGAGAAATCCAGGGAAGTTCCTAAGTGGGACCGAGAACATGAAATTCTGGATTTTAGTTTTTTTTTCCTTTTTTTTTTTCCTTTTTTTCCTTAGGGGGCTTTCTTGTGGTTTCTAGTGGGTTTCACTGTAGGTGACACACCACCAGTGTGGTGAAATGGTCGAAACTCTCAAAAGCAAGAGTTTTCAGGGGGCAAGAAAAAAAAATTGACAACAAAATCCTGCACCGTCAGGGCTGTACCCCCAATTTTTTTTTTGCCTGCGGCGCCATTTTTCATTTTTTGCTCTGCAAAAAAGGGTTCGTTGGAAGCTAAATTTTTACACTGTACTCAAAATTTTTTGCCTGCGGCGCCATTTATATTATTTTTTGCTCCGCAAAAAGAGAAGTGCAACGCCTCACCGTTCATCGGCGGAAGCACTGGTTCCACGGGTTATCGAACCCCAGAGAGCACTTCATTGGCATGCACACGGTTACCACGAGGGAGCGTATGTGCAGGTACAAAATCACTGCCCCATCCAAATAATATTCCCAACGTCTTTGGGGATCCCCTTGCATTTTGCAGCCAAAATGCAACTAGACCAAAGCTGCAAAAAGTTCCGCGCGCGTGTAGCGCGCCCGGGTTTGGGACCCCTTTTTGAATTTCGAGGGGCGGTTAAAGTGGGCCCAGAATCACAGTTCTGACACTCATTTAGCATTGTGAGCAACGCACTAGTTGTCGTAGCCAAAATTTGTATCAATCAAGAACTTGTCCATTTTCTCGAAATGACCCCACTACAGTGAGGGTAGAGCTCGGAAAGCCCGAAAAAGGGCAAAAAACCCCACCCAAAAAAAGGAAAAAAACGGGAACATAAATCCAGAATTTTGCTGTTTTTTCCGAGAACAAGGAACAACCCTGGAGAAATCTCACCTGCAGGAAAAAAAAAAAAAAAAAAAAAAATCATGAACCACGGGAGTACCATGGGGAACTGGGTTGCTGACCGCACCATCCAGGCTGTACCTCAATTTTTTTTTGCCTGCGGCGCCATTTTCCCTTTTTTGCTCCGCAAAAAAGGGTTAGGACCATAATAGGTGTGTGACTATGTGCTGTAAAAAACACGGGTTGCCTACGATCGTAGTACGATCGTTTACGATCGTACCAAAAAACGATCGTAACGATCGTAAAATATCGTACTACGATCAACTACGATCGTACTACGATCGTAAACGATCGTAGTACGATCGTAGTACGATCATTACGATCGTAGTACGATCGTAGTACGTTTGCCAAACGAAATAACGAATATCGCTTGAAATACCGTTCGATATTCCTTGCATGGTGTGCATGAAGCACACACAAGGTATATCAAACGATAATCAATCAGATAAAACGTTACATCATTGGAAAATTGTTGGCACCGCCGCCCTGTCTTCGTATTTATTACGTCGACAGGCCAAACAACGTTGGGCTCAGAAGAAGCAGTGCTAGACAGTCACTGGGGATCAACATGAGAACCAACTCCCAACAACACAGGCTACCGAAGTAGCAGGTGGGGTGTTGCGGGTGTTTGGGGTGAAAGAAAATCGATTTTGGTAAGTTCCAGCAGAAAATTCTTAAGTTTGCACTAGTCGAGAAGGGTTACCACTGCTCACCGAGCGGTGCACCCATTTAAGGGTGGAGAAGCGTGACACGCACATACAAGTATGCACGTTACTTCAACAAAGGCTGAATTCTGGTAATTCTAAGGGATGTGAATTACAGCCACCACATGGTTGTCATTAGGTTACTACCTTCGTCGTAAACGTATACAAAGGTTTCGCCCCCTTCTCTTTCATGCAAACTTAAGAAAATCCTGAAGTAACTACAACCTGGCGTGCGGGTACAGATGCATTGCTTTGTTCTTTCCTCAAAGTCATGTGTGATCTCTCGGGTCTGTACTAAAGTCAGTGTTTAGATAAGCATCCACTTGACTCGTTCTAACAACCGTTGAAATCTAGAACAAAACAATACACTGCCCCTTCTCACACCAAGCCGCCATGCTTCAAGAGCATGCCCTGGGCAAAAATTACTGTGACAAAATTAGTTTTCTGGGGGAACGCAATATTTTATTGTGCCCAGTCCTCCGCAAGCAGAGGACAGACTTTCCGGATCCCGAAGTCGAATTTTTTTCACTAGCTATGCTCCCTGGGTTAATGGCTATAGCAGTGACTGACAGAGTGTTCCACTCCCCTTTCCACCCCATATGTTCGCTCGTTCTGCACAGTTGGTTCTCGATGTTGCACTCGCGATACCTGTTTAAAAGTGAAGTTGTGAGTGGTGGGGAATTTAAAGAAGGTGATTTCTTTAAAAAATAAGTTGGCCTGAGGGTGTAAAATATTGTTATGGAGACTTTTTGGAGGAAATACGAGTCGACGGCCTTATTTTGTTGAATATTCACCAGAAAGTTAAACATATTTACATACCTTGTCTTGCGCCTTCGCTGCTGTCAAGGTGCCTTCTCTGGGTACCCAGTACCCAGTACCCATAATACCCAAAATAATTTAGGATAATACCCACTGGGTATTATCCTTTTTTTTATTTGTTTCAATACTCCAAGGCAGGGATTTTTCTAATTCTGGATTGGGATTGGGATTTCGGAAAAATAAAAAAATTCCCTGAAAAAAATTCCCTGTTTTTCCCTACAGCAATTTCAGGTATATTCTACTCCACCCCACCCCCAGAGAGTTTCGCCTGTGGGATGCGATCGATCAACGCGATCAAATAAAGCGAAAAAAGGGGAAAAGGAAAAAAAAAAAGTCCCGGATTTTTGAGGAAAAAATTGGCTCTGCAGGCGGTTGCTGTAGTTGTGGGTGCGGATGTTCACGTCAGTTGCAGGCAAGCATCCAGCATCAGAGACATTTGAGGTTGTGCACAAGAAGAAGGAGAAGACGTGTCAATCGCATTCAATTATGAGGGTTGGAAGACGGAGGAGATCTCAAATGTTGCGTACCGTGGCTTCGCCAGGAACCTTTGGGTGCCATGACTGCCGTTTCTTTCATAAATGTACCGAGGTTACTGATAAGGCTGACACACTACGGATTGTGGTTCACCCCTCCCCACCTGCCTTTGTGCATCAGAGGGGAGAAAGCGCCACGCCTCCCTGCACTGGCAGGGAGTCGCGCGCGCGAAGCGCGCGCAGCGACCGCTTTTACGGGGGGAAAGCTCGGGACCCCAAATGACCCCGGCGAGAGCCCTGACGACATATCGGGAAAATTTTTTTTCCCCCCCACAAAAAAGTCAAAAAACAGCCCAAAAACAAAACCAAAAAAACAGGGAATTTTTTGGATTGGGATTTCGGAATTTGGCCAAAAAGGGACGGATTTAGAGATATCCTTGCTCCAAGGAATTTGCTAAGGAAAAGTCGATATTGTGCAGTAGTGCATATGGTTTACCCCCAGATCGTCAAAACACCCGATTTTTGCGTTTTTTTGCACTTTTTGGTGCCCAAAAACCCAACTCAGGGGTCGAAATTTTCCGAAAAAAAAAATTTTTTTTTTGAGATTTTTCGATTTTTTGACAAGGCGCTGGCCCATACAAAATGCACTGGTGGTACAGAAAATGACTGGGGAATTAACTCTAGATGCTCAAAACAGCCCAATTCTTGCTTTTTTTGACTTTTTGGTCCCAGAAGGGTACCTCGGGTGTAGTGAGCAGGCCTCAAAACACTTGTGAAAAAAAAAATTGGGATTTTTTTTTTTGAGATTTTTTCAAAAATCGACTTGTCTTTGGTAAAAATCACGAAATTTTGGGTTCGCGGAACCGCGTTTTAGACCCCCCTAGATGCTCAAAAGTGCCAAATTTTGCTTTTAATGGCCTCAAATCGTCGAAATTAGCCCAAAAGAGGGCAAAAAAAAAAAAATCGAGGGTCTAGGTATGGAGAGCGAGCACCTTAGAAGGAGGATCGTACGATCGTACTACGATCGTACGATCATAATACGATCGTAAGTACGATCGTACTACGATCGTACTTTGATCGTAGTACGATCGTAGTGCGATCAAAAAAGAGCTACGATCGTAAGAGATCGTACTACGATCGTAGGCAACCCGTGAAAAAAGATAGATTTTTACACTGTACCCTAATTTTTTTTCGCCTGCGGCGCCATTTGTTTGATTTTTTTTTTGCTCCGCAAAAATCCCTATGTTCCCAATGTCCCTGGTCAACAGTGCTGAGAAATTTTGGGCACAAAAACAAGCTGACCCCCCAATCTTCCAACGACAGTGACATTTATGTCAACAATTTTTAGAAATGTTGCGTACCGTGGCTTCGCTTGGGTGTCATGCCTGCCATGACTGCCGTTTATTTTGTAAATGTACTGGTGCAAATATCAATGAAGTGCCGAACTCCGAGAAATTCTCACATTCCGCCGGAGGCCCCCAACTTGAGCTAAGGTGGGGACCCGGGCGCGCGAAGCGCGCCCGGGCTCGCCACACCTATACAAAAACCCGCAAAACCGCAAAATCTCACCTATTTTCAGAGTTAGGTGAGATGCTGGGAAACACTGAAAAAAAAAAAAAAAAAAAAAGGACAGTCTCTTTGTGTTCCGTAGACCCCCAAAATCTCTCTTCTCTGTTGTGTGGACGTTTCATTGAATGAGTTTGCAGCTAGCGACTACCATGTCAGTGTTAGCGTCCACAAAAATAATAAAATGGGGGACCGAAGAGAAAAAAAACGAGATTGTGGAAAACAAAAAAAATTGCAAGGGATTTTCTAAAAGCGAAAAAAAAACATTAAAAACGGTTTGACACAACAAAAAAGAAAGAAAAAAAAACAGCGTTCTGTATGGGTGTGCGATCTACGTATTCTAGCCTCCATCCCTTTTTATTTTTTTGGGTGATAATTGAGTACAATAAGGCTAACCTCTATTGAGGCGATTTTTGTCGATACAATAAAAAAAAAAAGATTGTCTCAATTTTTTCTTCTCTTCCCTCAAAGCCTCCACCAGTTCAGCAACCCACAGAGAAAGGTGGGGGAAAAGGCAATTTGCCTCCAAATTACCCAAAAAAAACACACACAAAAAAACATAGCCAAAAAAAATTTATTCTCTTGTTAATAGCGTGCCTGTCATCGCAGGTCTCTCGTCGTGTTCGAGAAGACATAGAGCACAGCAATGCCTCCAGCGGAGGTCAAAGGTGTGGCAGAAGTAGTTGGGACAGAAGTGCAGCCCGTAGCGTTGGAGACAGATGTCGCTACGCCTGCAAACGCCCTCGATACAGCAGCGCTGCATCCTGAAGCCATGCAGCCAAAGACGGATGTTCTCGTATGCAAAACCAAAAATGAAATTCCCTCCTTCTTTATTCGTTCTTTGTTCTTTGTTCTTTGTTCTTTGTTCTTTGTTCTTTGTTCTTTGTTCTTTGTTCTTTGTTCTTTGTTCTTTGTTCTTTGTTCTTTGTTCTTTGTTCTTTGTTCTTTGTTGATCACATTGATCCAGTTTTTTTTTAACAAAAGACCGAAAACCCGCGTCCTGAAGTACCGGGGAGGTGGAAAGGGAAGGGGAGACGGGAAGACTCATGACAACCCGAAGAACGCGTCTTTCATTGTTGCAAGGTGACTAAGCAGAGGATGAGGATCATCTAATAAACCTTTTCTTCATTTCCAGACCGTCTTGCATACTCGCACAAAATAATTCAAAAAAAGGGCGTTTTTGCATTATCAGCCCCACTTTATGTTCAACTTATCCTTTTGGGTAACCTTATCATCTTTTCCTTCTTTCCAACAGGGGTACTTCGTTGTGACACTCTGTGCAATAGACATAGTACTGAGCCTGCGGCTGCTGAAGGTGCGCACCATGTTCGGTCTGCTGTTCTCCACATGCGGGTTGTACGGATCATCGTCCCGGAGGCAAGGTTTTATTCTTCTGGTATGTGGGTGGGGTGTGGGGAACAATGAAATACCCCCGTTCTTTATTTGTTTTTTGCTGATCACATCCATCCATGCTGAGGGGCGTGAGGAAAGATGGAAATCTACAGAAAATTGAAAGAAGAAAGAAGAAAGAGTGGAGTTCATCCTCGGGTGTCTACACTAATGCAACCAAGTTTTCAAAGAAGAAAAAAAATGGGGGAAAAAAACGCAAAACACACAACAGTACGTCGTGCATACGTTGTTTACGCTGGTGCGTGGTGTGATACATACAGGGACCGTGATGCTGCTGCACATCAACAACCTGCAATCGGAACGTGGTATGGGAAAAGTGATGCCTTTTTAGAAATGTCCTTTTGTTGCATGGTTGGGGTCCACCCCTGGTGCACCGGAATGCATTATCATTGCACTTTGTTGAATGATAGTGTATTGGCGAGGCGAGAGTCTTAGGCTTAGCTGAGCTTTTCTTCGCAGATTTTCTTGTATTTTTTTTGGACCACCTCCACCACCCACCTTGCAGGTCCTGAGGAAGACGAACTCACCTTCCAGCGGAGCCAGGACGCAAGCTACATGGCGATTGTTGTGCTCGGCTCTCTTGAAATGGTGGAGGCGCTGATTGCGAGCGCAGTCTACGGATTCTTTGTGCAGGTCAAAGGTATCCCCAACACACCCTCAAACCACTCTTTTCACAGCTCTCCACAACCCCCCCGACTGCTTCTTCCCTTCTATTTACACATTCACCACTCACCACTCTCAACACCACCAACCTACCTACAGCCGAAGAACTACGCAATGCCGCTCTCCCCGACGGAGGAACCGGACAGTCCATGTCCACCTTCTACGCACCTGCAGAAGGGACGTCACCCTCCGATACACATGCCGAAAACCTGCAGGGTGTGGCTGCTGCCGACTGCGCGACCAAATCCACCACGGGCACGTCCTCCGCACTTTCCGGCAGCCAAATCGGCCTTCTCAGGCGAAGAGGGAAAAAGACGGGAAGACGGTAGAGCGACGGGGTGGGGGTTCTTCTAAGGTAGCTACGCAGGCTTGGGTTCGTCTATACCTTTTCTAATATTAACATTCCGTGGCGGTCGGGGGGGGGGTGGGGAGAGTAATGGTGCATGCTTTTTGTGGGAGCACTTCAACTATCCATTTTTGTGCAACACAAGCTGTTAGATCTGCAAGGCTTAGGTGCGCATTCTTGTGTTCATATTATGTGTCGTTGCTTCAGTAGACATTGTGTGCTGTATTTCTAGGATACGTGGCTATTCTCTGAATTTCTAAATCATGTTAGGGCGACTACGAAGAGTCGGGGAAATGATTTGTGTGCCTTTTTGTTTTCCTGTCAAACTTCCTTGGTGCAAGCACTCCGGGTTTCGGCAAACCCTCCCAGCGGTGTTATGCACGATTTTTTTCAAAAATTTAACCGGACGATATTGAAGATAAAGACCTCCTTCCTCCTTCCCGTATCGGAGGGAGGGTGGTTGAAAGCAATCACCCCTACATACAAACATTACCTTGTATGGATCCTAGCCTTTGGGTCACTTTGAGTGTAAAGTACGAAAAACACAAACGTTAAAACCGTTTTAATCAGTTTGCATGCAAAAAAAAAAAAAACAGTGGAGATTGCACAACTGTGGCAACACAACCGAGGCAACTACACTACTCCAACAATTTTTTCAAAAAAAAAATATTGAAAAAAACACAATTTGGGCTCAACCCCATGAGTGCGCCAGTGTTCTGTATCCCATACACACGGTGTTGCTATAGGTGGGGTGTTGTACATAATGGCATCTACGCGATGTGGCGGTGTGAAGGCGTTCGTTGCATTTGCATTGAAAAAAGGTTGCCACACAGCACCTTCAGTTTTTTTTAAACCATGTTCCCTTTTTCTAAACCGCTTCCCCCACTCTACTAAGCATTTTTCAGTAACGAATAAAATACGGCATTTCTCCCACTTTTTCGACATCAGTTTCTCATTGCCGTCTGTGCAGAGCGGCATATGGGGAGGGGGGGGGTTTTTTTTAAACGCACACTACGTGCTGCAGTAGAGTCAGAGTTTGCAGAATCGCAGGAACATGCTTGACGAAGAAGGGTCGCATCCTTGCGAGTTGGCCTCACTTAGCTCAGCAGCGGTTGCACACCTGTGGAACCGTTTGTAAAAGGAAATAAAAACTCGGCCTCATGAAATCAGTCCTCGCACCGCCCGCACTCCTTGCTGGTTCGCACTTCCTGCTCTCTTTCATACTCCGTGTCCACATCAAAGGCCTCGGTGCAGGCCTTGTTCTTCTTCCGGCGGGCCTCGAAGTGATTATCTGTCGCAGTGTGGCGACTGAGCAGCAGCAGCAGCAGCAGCTTCCTCCTCCTGCTGCCTCAGGGCTGCAGCAGCAGCTTCCTCGCGTGCCCTGTCTCCTCTCTCGCTTGCCAGCATAGTGAAATTTCGTTTTGTTTCCAGCGATTACTTCACTTTATGCTCAGCAATAAGTGTTTTCAGGCGTTTATTCGTCGGCATGTTCGGGACTCCGAGTAAGTCGCTTCCGAGAGGAAGTCGTTGATGGTGGGGTACATACAGGCTGAAGTGCAGGTGTGCCCCCCTTCCTGCTTCTGAGTAAGCGGGGTTTGGCACACACCCTCCAATTTAAAATAATCTACCCTAAACCCACCCCCAGTGATGATAAAATACAGCTCCAATCCTCAAAAAATACAAAAAATACACCATAAAATACATCAATGCAACGAGGCCACCCACCAACCCTCCCCTCCCCTCCCATCACACTTCACCTCCAAATGGAATGCGACGCACAACAGAAGTTTCTTTTGTCTGAGGTGCGTGCTGCGTTGTGGACTGTGAAAAGCGAGGTGGAAGCACTTGCCACAGAGTGGCTGCAACGTGCCGATGCATTGAGCGAGGCACTCTCCCCAGGCGGGCTGACGTTGCAGCTTCAACCAACCAACGGCGGAAAGCTACCACCCGAACCGAAGACACACTTCGCGCCCTGCACCACCACACCCATCACCAGCACCATGCAACGCAGGGCAACACGGCTTCCTGTGGTTGTCGGGCCGGCACAGCTCTACCTTGAGATTCCATGCGCACCACCGGAGCCTCCTAAGTGCAGAGCCAAACCTAAAACATTAAGTGCAAGACGACCACGTGCACCTCCTCCACCACCACCTCCACCTCCAGCAGCACCACCACCACTGCCTCCTCCACATGAAGCTCCCCTTCCGATGGCAGAAACGAATAAGGCGGGGTTAGAGGTGAAAAAGAGCGAAACCCACTGTAGACACTGCAGCGCAGGAGGGTTGATGCGCCCAGGGATGGCGTTGGCTCCGAACAGAATGGTGTCGGTGAAGGTGCAGGCGACGACAGCTACGAGTACAATGGCAGTGTCGACAGAGGAGAGCAATCTGCAGGAGCACAACGGGCTTTTACATGCACGGCGTGGGGTGTATTCTGCCAGGACAGAGCGGAGTCCAGGTGGGCTGCAGAATATGGAAACAGAGACAGCTTCTCCGGAAAACGATGACGCCGCTTCTGACGCATCCGCGCTACACCCCTTTTCACCAATATGCCCCGAAGGGACGACAGGGTTAGACATACAGCACAACAGGCCGTATCACAATAGCCTTCATTTCTATCAAAATTCGCGTCCAAAGGCGAATTTTGGGGTTCAAGTGGAGTTGCGAGGGAAGGTGAACCCGGAGCGTCGTCGCCAACGTAATGGTCTAGAGGAGAAGGGGATGCAGACGGAGCAGGCTGCGCCGCAGAGCATTTTCATCGCAATCCCGGAGGGCTCTGTCGAAGCACCCCGGGTGAATAGCAGTAAGAGCATCCACCAATCCGTTCCTATGCTTCGGGTTGACATGAACGACCCGCGGGAACGGCAAATTGTGTCGTCCAGCACCTTGGAACAGCAGCACAGTGCATTGTTCCCAGTATGTGAACCAATAAAACGACGTTGTCGCGCAGCCTCATGCCAAACTGAGGAGTCACGAATGTGGCAGCTGAAGGCGCATTTTAATCATGCAAAGTTCTCTCAATTCTGCCGTGAGATTTTACGAGCGACAGGAAAGGTTTCTCAGGTGCAGGGTCTCATGCAGCAGGCAACGTTCATCCAACAGCAGCACGCTGCCGACACATTTGCGTCGGTTGTCGCGAGGGTGCGTCTCAAAAAGCTGTGCACCGGATTCGAACAGATTCTGTTCATCAATCAGAACCTTCCTGAGTCAAGAGCAGTGCCGCCGCCAGGGAGCGACTCTGGTGTACATCTGCACTCTTATTCAGTGATGGCGCACCAAGACCAAAAGGGGTGGCACATTGCGGAGAGCAATCGCCTCAAATTGAAGGTGATGCGTGAGCTCTTTGGAATAGAGGATCAACACTTAAAGGAGCTGGATGCGAGCAGGCAGGGGAATATTGAGGACTACGGTGCGCTCAAGAGAGCGGCAGAGACGATGCTTACGACAGACTCTTACACGAAGCTCCCCATGCTGCAAAGGGGCAAGGTCGTCAAGCCATGCGAAGTTGCCGTACCAATCGCAGTATCTCGTGTATCCGGGTTGCTGAGAGGGCTCGATGAGATGAGGCGATAGACAGCAATGACGTAAAATAACTTTTTGACAATATTCGGTGAAGGTGGTGGTGCTTTGGTACATTGCGGTGGTTAGGGTAAAGTTGAAAAGAGCGTTCTTCAACGGTTTTCTTATCAATTTTTTTTGGACTATTTTGTTTTGCCAATCATGACATTCGTCCTTTACAGGAGGAATTGTTCTTTTGATCCGCACGATTAAGATGGAGGGGAGAACGTTCGTCGTACAGTTATCTCAGTTAGGTAATGCATAGGCTTATATTACCAAAAGCCTTTTTTTGTTTTTTTCCCTTCGACGCGAGCCGCAAAGATATGTGGGTCCCGTGGGTCCACAAAAACTCTTTTCACCACCGCCGTCGTTTCCATCAGCTTCATTCTTTTGTTCGTTGTGCACTTTGCTGAAGTACAGAAATACGTTGCCCCCCATACCCCTCCCACGTCTTTTGAATTCGATTGGATGCTGGTCATCAAAACCCTTCTGTGTCTTCTCCCAAGGCCCTTCTCTCTTCAACACCTAATACAGAATTTGTTTTCTATAGCTTTTTTGCGTCTTTTATTTGACTGTAAGAGACCCGTGTTTCTCTCCTGTGTTTCGCTGCTGAACGCCACCCGTCAATAGGCAATTTTGCTGGCAGGGTACATACCAACGACAACAACGACCGCGGCGGCACCAATGCGTGCGCTCGCTGTGCTGCTGATGGCAGCCTCCGTGACGGCGGGGGGGCGACACGGAAGGAGGAGGAGTAGAAACACACCGACGCCATCGACGCCCCCGCCCCCGCCTCCGCCTCCGCGGCCAACGGAAGGCGCTATTGACGAGCACGAAGGGGACTGCGAGGTTGCGTGGCTCAGGGGCTCAGAGCCGATGTGTCTGACCAGCTCTCGCACGGACGAGTGGGGGTGGTCGAACAGCCTGCAGAAGAGCAGTGAACGCATGTCGCTCGTCGGCGGGCTTGATACATGCAGGACTCGCTCTGGCGAAGGTGGTGGTGGGACGGAGATGGGATCCGTGCTGGTGAAGAAGGCGTCCTCGTACGTGCAGGTGACAATCGACGTGCAGAGCGGCTGGGAGCTTGCGGAAGCGTCGATCTGGGTCGGGAACGAGAAGCTCCCGAAGACACGTTCCGGACACTACACACTCGACCCTGAGCACTTCAGGTTCGAGACAAGCACGCGTGGACCGCACTCGTTCCGCGGGGCGACGAACTGTGTCTACGTTGCGATGCATGTGAACATGTGCCGTCCTGCGACGAACCCCCCAGGACCCTCTGGACCTGCACCTGTGCCTTCACCTCCGACACCTGAGGGGAACAACGGCGAGGTGCAGCCCTCTGAAGGTACGCGCTGCACGGCGGCGTGGGTGAAGGGCAACGGTGTGGCGTGCCTTGTGAACAGACACACGGAGGACTTTGTGTGGACGAACAGGCTTGCCTCTGGGACGGAGCGGATGGAGGTGTGGTCTGGTGTGGGCGGGTGCAGCACTGCGGGGGCCACACATGTGGGCGACGTTGTTGTGCGGGTGCGTTCGCCGTACGTGAAGGTGACGATCGAGCTGGAGGCGGACTGGGACCTGGAGGACGCAGCCCTCTGGATTGGTGGTACGAAGCTGCCGCAGACACGCACACACCAGTACATCCTCGACACGGAGCTCTTTCCACACCAGACAGACCGGGCTGGCCCGCACCAGTTCCGCATCAACGGGAACTGCGCGTACCTGGCGATGAGCATCCGTGTGTGCAGACGCTCCACAACTGAAGCACCTGTGACAGCACTCCCCTCGACTGCATCGCCACCGGCCCCTGTCACAATCCCCCCTACGCCCGTGCCTTCTGCAGTGGAGCCCGAGGAAGGCGAGGGAGGTGCTGAGGACACCTGCAAGCCCTCGTGGGTGCAGGGGAAGGGCGGCGTGTGTCTGGAGAACAAGTACTCGGACGAGTTCGGGTGGACAAACAAAGTGGCCGGGAGTGAGAGCATGGAGATCTGGTCCGGTGCACAGGGCTGCAGCACAGAGGCAGACACAGAAGGTGCGACCATGGTGGGTGAGGTTGCTGTGGTGGTGACGTCGTACTCTGTGGAGGTCACGATCTCCCTGCACCAGGGGTGGGAGCTGGCGGACGCTGCACTCTGGCTTGGCCGCGACAAGCTCCCACGCAAGCGGTCGCGCACGTACAGCCTGGACCCCGACACGTTCCCCTTCCAGCTCACGGAGGCGGGCCCGCACAAGTACCGCGGCGACACGAGCTGCCTGTACCTTGCCCTCTACGTTGAGGTGTGCAGGGCTGGGGGCGCCCTCACCACGGAGGTGCCTGCACTCGCAACACCCGCACCAGTACCAGTGACGAACGTGCCTGCCGGGGTGGAGCCGGAGCCGACTGACCGGTGCAGCTCCGCTTGGGCAAAGGGCGACGAGGGGAAGTGCATGACGAACTCACACACGGGTGCGTTTGGGTGGTCGACGAGCCGGCCGCGTGGTGGGGACATGGAACTCTGGGCTGGTGCGACAGGGTGCAGCATGGAGGGCGCGACACACGTCGGGAATGTGGAGGTGGAGGTTGTGTCCGGGGCAGTGGTGGTGACACTGCACATGCTGGAGGGGTGGACGCTTGTCGACGCTGCGATCTGGGTCGGGAAGGAGAAGCTCCCACGCACACGCACCGGACACTACACACTCGACCCTGAGAACTTCCCCCTGCAGACGACGGAGGCAGGCCCGCACTCCTTCTCGGGCCCGACGCAGTGTGTCTACATCGCCATCCAGGCAGAGGTCTGCAACGGTGAGGCAACCACCGCCCCACCCTCGCCGTCCATGACACCCGTCCCGTCGACGCAGGAGCCCGAGCCCACAGAACCCCCAGTTGTTGTGCAGCCTGGTCAGTGTGCGCCGTCGTGGGTGCGCGGGGCAGGTGTGACGTGCCTGAAGAGCACGCACAACGACGACTTTGGGTGGACAAACAAGATCTCCGGAAGCGAGACAATGGAGATCTGGTCCGGTGCTGAGGGCTGCAGTACAGAGGGTGCCACGCTGGCGGGTGAGGTTGCGGTGGTGGTGACGTCGTACTCTGTGGAGGTCACGATCTCCCTGCACGAGGGGTGGGAGATGACGGAGGCTGCTATCTGGCTCGGTAGTGACAAGCTCCCGAAGACACGCACACGCCAGTACACGCTCGACCCTGAGCGGTTCCCGTTCCAGACGACGAAGCGCGGGCCGCTGAACTTCCGTGGCTCGACACGCTGCATCTACCTGGCGATGCTTGTGACTGTGTGCCAGTCTGGCTCTTCCACAGAGGCACCTGCAGCAGCACTCACACCCGCACCTGGTGGGGCAGCAACCCCGCCACCCACACCTGCCCCGACAGTCGTTGTGGAGCCTGAGGGCTGCGTGTCGGCGTGGGTGAAGGGCGAGCACGCAGTCTGCCTGCTGAACAGAGAGACCGAGGACTTCAGCTGGACGAACAAGGTTGAGGGCAGCGAGACCATGGAGATCTGGTCGGGGGTGCAGGGCTGCACCACCGAGGGTGCGACCCACATCGGCACAGTCCGCCTCACCGTCACGTCCTCCTCGGCGTCTGTCCTGATCGACATCTCCGAGCCCGGCTGGACACTTGCAGACAGCGCCATCTGGCTCGGCTCTGGGAAGCTCCCTAAGTCGCGCACGCGGCAGTACATCCTCGACCCAGAGAGGTTCCCCTTCCAGGTCGAGGGCAACGGGCCGCACACCTACAAGGGCTCTACGTCCTGCATCTACTTCGCCATGAACGTGCGTGTGTGCAAGCAGAACGATACCCAGGCTCCCGTCGCCGCTGTGACCGCCAGCCCGCCAACAGCAGCTCCTTCCACTGTGGCACCGCCAACGTCTGCACCTGCGACAAAAGCACCTGCAACCAGTGCACCGCTCACATCTGCACCTGTTACATCTGCTCCCGCAACTTCTGCACCAGCCACATCTGCACCTGCGACAAACGCGCCACCGACATCTGCACCGCCGACGAACGCGCCAGCGACATCGGCACCAGCAACATCTGCACCTGCGACAAACGCGCCACCAACCTCAGCACCGCCAACAAACGCGCCAGCGACATCGGCACCGGCAACATCTGCACCTGCTACGAACGCGCCACCAACCTCAGCACCCCCGACATCTGCTCCACCGACGAACGCGCCAGAGACATCGGCACCGGCGACATCTGCACCACCTACATCATCGCCACCCACTGATGCACCTGAGACGTCGGTACCGCCTACTGTTGCTCCACCAGTTGTTCTACCTGGTGAAAACACAGCAACCCCTACTGTTTCCCCACCGACATCGGCACCGCCAACGAACGCGCCGCCAACATCGGCACCACCGACAAACGCACCACCAACATCGGCACCACCGACGAACGCACCACCGACATCGGCACCACCGACAAACGCGCCGCCAACATCGGCACCACCGACAAACGCACCACCGACGAACGCGCCACCGACATCGGCACCGCCAACGAACGCGCCGCCAACATCGGCACCACCGACAAACGCACCACCGACGAACGCACCGCCAACATCGGCACCACCGACAAACGCGCCGCCAACAAACGCGCCACCAACATCGGCACCACCGACATCGGCACCACCGACAAACGCACCACCAACATCGGCACCGCCAACGAACGCGCCGCCAACATCGGCACCACCGACATCGGCACCACCGACATCGGCACCACCGACAAACGCACCACCAACATCGGCACCGCCAACGAACGCACCGCCAACATCGGCACCACCGACAAACGCGCCGCCAACAAACGCGCCACCAACATCGGCACCACCGACATCGGCACCACCGACAAACGCACCACCAACATCGGCACCGCCAACGAACGCGCCGCCAACATCGGCACCACCGACATCGGCACCACCGACAAACGCACCGCCAACATCGGCACCACCGACAAACGCGCCACCGACATCGGCACCGCCAACAAACGCGCCGCCAACATCGGCACCACCGACAAACGCGCCACCAACATCGGCACCACCGACAAACGCGCCACCGACATCGGCACCGCCAACGAACGCGCCGCCAACATCGGCACCACCGACATCGGCACCACCGACAAACGCACCGCCAACATCGGCACCACCGACAAACGCGCCACCAACATCGGCACCGCCAACGAACGCGCCGCCAACATCGGCACCACCGACATCGGCACCACCGACAAACGCACCGCCAACATCGGCACCGCCAACGAACGCGCCGCCAACATCGGCACCACCGACAAACGCGCCACCGACATCGGCACCGCCAACAAACGCGCCGCCAACATCGGCACCACCGACAAACGCACCGCCAACATCGGCACCGCCAACATCGGCACCGCCAACAAACGCGCCGCCAACATCGGCACCACCGACAAACGCGCCGCCAACATCGGCACCACCGACAAACGCACCGCCAACATCGGCACCGCCAACAAACGCGCCGCCAACATCGGCACCACCGACAAACGCGCCACCAACATCGGCACCACCGACAAACGCGCCACCGACATCGGCACCGCCAACAAACGCGCCGCCAACATCGGCACCACCGACAAACGCGCCACCGACATCGGCACCGCCAACAAACGCGCCGCCAACATCGGCACCATCGACAAACGCACCGCCAACATCGGCACCGCCAACAAACGCGCCGCCAACATCGGCACCACCGACATCGTCACCACCGACAAACGCACCGCCAACATCGGCACCGCCAACGAACGCGCCACCGACATCGGCACCACCGACAAACGCGCCGCCAACATCGGCACCGCCAACAAACGCGCCGCCAACATCGGCACCACCGACAAACGCACCACCGACATCGGCACCGCCAACGAACGCGCCGCCAACATCGGCACCGCCAACAAACGCGCCGCCAACATCGGCACCGCCAACAAACGCGCCGCCAACATCGGCACCACCGACAAACGCACCACCGACATCGGCACCGCCAACAAACGCGCCGCCAACATCGGCACCGCCAACAAACGCGCCGCCAACATCGGCACCACCGACAAACGCACCACCGACATCGGCACCGCCAACAAACGCGCCGCCAACATCGGCACCGCCAACAAACGCACCGCCAACATCGGCACCGCCAACAAACGCACCACCGACATCGGCACCGCCAACGAACGCACCGCCAACATCGGCACCACCGACAAACGCACCGCCAACATCGGCACCGCCAACAAACGCGCCGCCAACATCGGCACCACCGACAAACGCACCGCCAACATCGGCACCGCCAACGAACGCACCGCCAACATCGGCACCGCCAACGAACGCACCGCCAACAAACGCGCCGCCAACATCGGCACCACCGACAAACGCGCCACCAACATCGGCACCGCCAACACCCGAGCCGTGCGTTGAGGGCACGACCCCGCCCTCTGTGGATGTAACTGCTGGAGAAGGTGGCGTGACTGTGCCATTGGGCGAAGGTGTGCCTGTGACGGAGGGCATGCCTGCATGGAAAGCTGGAGGCGAGGTCCCTGTGTCGCTCACTGGCTTCCCACCTGTGCTGACACTGCCCGGGACTACTGCCTTCTTCCCACCGCAGGCGGAGCCTCTGCCCGCAATGTCTGTGCTGAGCGTTTCGTGCCCAAGCAACTGCGACAACACGCCCTGCGAGGTGATTGTGTCCTCGTACTACTGCCCACCCTGCTCGTTTGACACAGACGGCGGGCTGTTCCTGTCGCTCGTCGGGAGCGGGTGGGATGTGGGTTCCTGTGCACCGAAGTTCGACGGCCTGAACATGGTATCCTTCAGGAAGCTTGTGCCTGCAGGGACCACGGACCAGATGCCGCCGCTTGTGAAGCCGCTGGCGAACTTTGCTGTCTTTGTGCGCCAGCATGCGACGGACTGTGCGGCGGTGCTCGACATGGGTGTGTGCAGCAGCAGCCCCGAGTGCAGGTGGGAGGCAGGTGAGGGGTGCTTGAGTGCGTGGTGCCCGCAGGGACAGGGTGGTGAGGGTGGCGAGGGCCCAGAGCTTGTGTGCGACGAGTGCGCAACAACCGTGCCGACGGCAGCACCGACAGCTGTACCAGACACAGCGTCGCCATGCAGCACTGACGTGCCCTTGGACGTCAAGGTAGCTGTGGGTGGCTTCGGCGATGTCCCGTTTGACTCCGGCGCAGGCGTGCCCGTGACGGAGAACATGCAGGCCTTCACTGTCACAGGCGACGGGGCACCTGCCACACTCACAGGCATCCCCATGACTCTGACCCTCCCAACTGTGCAGGCTTTCTTCCCGTTCCAGCCGCTTCCCCCCAGCACGTGGCTGGAGTTTGAGTGTCCGCAGAACTGTGCGAACGCACCGTGCGAGGTGATTGTGTCTGCGTACCACTGCCCACCATGCTCTACGTCTACAAACGGCGGACTTCCGGTGATCATGCCGCAGGCTGGGTGGTCTGCAGGGAACTGTGCACCAAGCTTCACTTCGGGCACAACGCACACAATGGTGAGCTACAGAAAGCTTGTACCTGCAGGCACGACGGGCAGGACACCCGAATTCACTGCCCCGCTGGAGAACGTGGCCGTCTTTGTGCGGAGCTTCGCAGTGGACTGCACAGCGCTTCTCTCGGAGGACGCGTGCACACCGTCGGAGTGCCTCTGGGAGGCTGGGCTTGGCTGCTCCAGTGCCTGGTGTCCTGCACCTCCACCTGGGCTTCCCCCCATCGGGGGTAGTCCCGACGGAGGTGGTATGTGCACAGAGTGTGCAGGGGGCCCGATCGGACCGTTCTAGGTGAATATTGAAAGCAAAGAAAGAACCTACAAAACATTTCATACAAACAAACACAACTCAACATACAACGTGCGCACCATATCCTGGGAGAGTTTTTAGGTGGGGTTGACTCTTTCCCACATGGTACCACCTTTCATCCTTTCTTCTAGTACCTCACGTTCTTTTTTGGCACACCCAAAAACACACACAAATACATTGCAGCAACGAATCGTTAACTCGATCTTCTCGTGACGCTGTGTTTTTTTGTGTTCGCATTTTTTTTTTTTGCCGCCTTTTCATCTTTGCTTTCATAATGGCGTTCTCTTCTATTTACCTTTGGATGTCAAATTCAAAAATACAAAAACAAAAGCAAAAACAGTATATTTTTTTTTCTTGTGCACTGAAGTGATGTATCGTAACCGGTTACTGCATTATTTGTCTTAATTGCTTCTTGTCACAAGAGGCATTTTGCACTGTCAAATGAAATGTGGTATTAACCGTGTTAACGAACCGTTTCTCTTTTTTTCACAATAACATACCCTTCCACTCACAAAAAACTCATTTCAGAGTTTTTTTTTTCCTGATGATATTTCGCCTCAATAATTTCCACAAAAAAACACAAAACATTGACCAACGAAAAAAAGACGTGGTTTTTTGATGCACTCACCAACAGGAGGGGAAGGGAATGGTGGCGTGATGGATACGCACCCCCCCCTCTATATTGCCTTTATATAATTTTGCTCTTTCTCTTTTTCTTTTGGCCTTTTCTAATCTCCCCCCCCGCCTTCTTTGTGGTGTGAATATTGCTCCTGTATGGTGCTATTCTCTCTCCGTCCAACACGAGCAAAACTCACCTCCGACCACGTCCCCCCGCCTTTCCCCTTTTTTCTTCAAATTTCCTATAAAACTTTGATGTGATTTTTTGTCTTCGTATTTCATTTTTTATGGGTGTGCACGAGGCACATCCGTCTCACAATTTTTTTCTCTTTTTTGCAAGGTGACTAAGCATGAGAGGCTTACGGTCGTCTAAAAAAAACCTTTTTTGGTGTGATTCAGGGTACGGACAACCCACGGGAGAACCACGGAGAAGTGTTTCGGGCGATATTAAGATTTGCGGAGCACCTTCGGGGGAACCACGGAGAACCCGTTTGATGATCACACCAAATTTTTTCTTCTTTTTTTTTAAAAAAAAAATAACCCCCCCTCCCTCAATCCTCACGACTCTCTCCCCCTTTTCCTGCTGGTGGAAGTAAATAACGACAAATATAGAAGGGAAAAAAAAAAAGGGCAAAAGCAAAAGAACATTCTCCTTGGGAAGAGAGGTGATAACGATGTGTTTTGCGTTTCGATTTTATGGGAACAACAAGCAGCCCCCCACTCACTTCCCTTCCTCTTTGAAAGGAGGCAGTATTTTTTCTTTTGTTTATTTTTTTTGCAAAAAACAAAAAAACACAAAATGGTTTTATGGACAGCATTATTGTTACGTAGTGAGAAGCCTTCATCTATTAAGTGATTGTTTTTTTTTTTCTCTTTTATTTTCGCTTGGTTGGATTGAGGTGGCATGGTACCCTGCATCAATTGCTATCACTTTTTGGTTGCTCTTAGCCATATTTAGTTATATCCTTTTTCATTTTTTTAGTCTTTATTTTTTTTTTGTAATTTGGTTCTAAGGTTGCAGGGTCATTGGATACATCTGGAAGAGAAGGAGGGAAAGCTTTCAAAAAAAAAAAAACACATTATAGAAACGAAACAACCAGATTCGCATTTCCAATGAAAAGGGGGAAGAGAGAAGGCAAAACAAAGTAGCGACGCATCCTGTGTGGGTGCAAAACACTATTTTTTTTAAGAGAAAGAAACCAAAGGAGACCCCCGCCCTGTAGAACCTTTAGCACCAATATCGACACAACAAAGGAAGAGACTAAAAAGAAGTTAGGAAAAGCTATTAAAAAAAATTTTCCCCCGTTATTCCTGCTTCCATTCAGCAACCCCCCCTCCCCTTTTTGGCACTACCCCCGTTCAACAAATTGTCTTTTCTTTTCAATTTTTTTTTCAAATTTACTATATTTGTGCCTTTCCCTCCACAACCTCTCTTTTACGTGAAAACAATGCAAATACAATCCCCTCTCCCAGTTCTCTTTTTCCCAATAAACGCAACTCCCCCTATTTCTAGTTCGATAAGGTAGGATGATGAACACTCACAAAACCCTCAAGATTATACACATTCCCCGTAATACGAGGGAGAAATTATGAGGTTCGCGACAGCGAAAGATCTGGGCAAATGGCTCAAGAAAAACCACAGCACCAAACGTGAACTGTGGGTGAAGATCTACAAGAAGAAGACTGGAATTCCGAGCGTGACTTGGGACGATGTTGTGGTTGAGTCGCTGTGCTGGGGCTGGATCGACGGCATCAAGAAGTCAGTTGATGACGAAACCTATGTCCAGCGGGTCACTCCAAGAAAATCGCGAAGCAACTGGTCAAAAAGGAACCGAGAGCACGTAGAGCGTCTGATACGCGAGGGTCGTATGAAGGAGTCGGGACTCGAGCAGGTTCGTGCTGCCAAATCAGATGGCCGGTGGGAGAACGCCAATACGGCAAGCGAATTGGAAGTGCCAGAGGATTTCCTGAAAGCACTGGAGAGCGACCAGAAGGCGAACCAATTTTTTGAAACGCTGACCAAATCGAGTCGTTACGTCATCGCGCATGGATTGACAAGCGCCAAGAAATCCGAAACCAGAGAGCGTCGTTTTGATAAATTCATGGAGATGCTTGCACGTGAAGAGAAGCCTGACCTGAGCAAGACCACAAAGGCATAGCAATCAACATATCAGACAGCACCGAGACCCGTGACGAGCGAACCAATTTTTTGTAAACCCCACAACTGCATTTTATCTGGTGGGTTTAACCTACTCTGGAGTGGGCTGTCTCGCGGTCATACCACATTTTTTGTGACCTTTTTTTGTCGCCGATTTTCAACTCATCTTTGCGCTTCTGAAAAAAAATATATCTTGATACAGGCAGGTCCAAGTTCTGTTTAGACAGATAACCATTGCGTTTTTGGACCCAAAACAGCATTTTATTTTGCGAATTTTGCCTGGGAAACTCATTTCCGGGCATTTTTTTGGGGGTGGTTTGTACGGTACTTATTACAAAGGATCCTTCCAAAAGTAGAGGCGGGGATAACCTATTACAAACTGTTGTCTTCTTTTTTTTTACAAAAAAACATATTTGATTTCACTTTCACATTTTATCCCTCAAAATCCCCTATGATCACCACACACTTCCAACACACTTCAGCACACACCCCACTAACCCCCCCTAACCCACCAATATACACGAAACGAAGCAACAAAATGCGCTGCCACAACAGTCTTGCACACGCTCCTACTGCTTTGGGTTTTTTCTGCTGTCTTTATTGCTGACATTTCCCCTCCTCCTCTCCCTTACCCTTACCCTTACCCTTCCCTTTTTCACTCTTTCCCTGCAACATCCAAAGTCAGCCTCATCCTGGACATAGCAATTTGTATAGGATTGATTTTTGGTGGCCAGTCTACAGAAGGTATCTGCTGTAAAAACCTCTGATGTGATTTAGCCCCAGTCAAAAAAAAAAACTCAAAATCAGGGAATATGAGGCTTATTGGCATTTCAGTTCTCTTTGTGTGCGGTGTGGATGGCGGGCCTCTCTTCTTTGACCGGATTTTTGAGCAAATTAGGCGGGGTGAAGAGGCCTGGCACTTGATGGGGGAGACCGACCATTTGGCCTCCCTCTCCGCTACACTACCAAAGCAGGCAGCACTCATCCGCCGTGTATGCAGCAAGGTAACTCATCATGAAGAACGATGGATGTGCGAACGGCGAGGGGCTGCTATTCAGGCACGGCTTTCTCCTTACAAAAGCGTCTCCACTCTGGACGCACAACGTGTCATCGATGAGCATGAATCGTACAACACCGATGAGGCTGGGGTGCGTATCTACATCCGCAACGGTGCGATACACAGCTGGGAGAACATACAAGGCCGAGGTGGGTCCCTCCGTATCTTCACTGCGTCCGTTGTAGGTAAAGTCCTAGAAGGCCTCAGAGGGGGCACTGCACTACCCCACTTCACCTTCGAACTCCTCATCCTCTTCCAAGACACCGGGGTCTGCCGGAACGACCCTCTCCGACCAACAGCGGTTTACAACTCCACCGGCCCTCCTGGGTATCCCATTTCGAAGTACAGCGTGAACGCGAAGGGGTGTTCTCACTTCATTGCGCTGCCCGATGAAGAGTCAATCCAGCATGACGCATTGAGGAAAGAAATGCGGTTCCGGGAGTGGAACGACCTGGATGGGAGGGTTGTGTTTCGCGGAACGAATTTCAATCGGCAGAGATTGTTAATGAGTGCGTTGGCGCAGACGGGGTGGTTGGCTCCATTACTTGATATTGGGATTACCGCGATGTTTGGCGAGGAACACTGTGTCACAGATCTTCAATCTGCCTCTAATGTACCTTTCCCCGATACCACAGATTTCCACACCCTCTGCCACTCCTCCATCTCCGGAGTCACTAAGCCCTATCTCACATACGATGAGATCATGACCTACCGTTACGTCCTCGTCATCGATGGGATCGGCTCCGCCATCCGCTTCCCCCACCACATGAAAGGACCAGGCATTGTCCTGCACATGCCGCGTGAAGAAGAAATGATGGTCGAATATTGGTTCAACGATATGGTACCGTGGGTGCACTATGTACCTTTGACGCAGGAGACTGATAAGATGGTGCAGAATTTCTCGGAGACGCTGGAATTTTTGGAGGCAAACCCGGAGGTTGCCAAACGGATTGCCCTCGAGTCTACGAGATGGGCAAATCTACACAAAACAGACCGAACAGATCATCGGCAGTGGAAGCTGTATTACTACCTCCTCGATGACCTATGGGATGGTTCCGCTGAGGCTGTTGTTCCACCACGCACAGTCTCATGCGACGACGGCTTGGCAGAACTTACCAACGACGTCCACATTGGCGACGCAGTAATCTCTCGAACCTGTCTCTCTGCAGGTCTATCCCTCGGTCTGCTCAACGAAAGCGAGGATCCTCTTCAGGCAGCCAAAGCGCAGCTCCCTCCAGAACGTTATCACCACATCCCCATATCCGACACGCTGCCGATTGACTATGAAATACTACAGATGCAACGGATTGCTTCTGACAATGTGTTGGCCCTGCGTGATGCATCCTTACAACGAAGGAATCGAATGGAGAGGACAGATCATCTCGCAGACCTTTCTAGGGTAAACCCTACTCAAGCTGAGGCAGTGCGCTCTGTTTGCAAAGAAGCATGTGGCGTTGTATGGATATGTCATGCACGTGGTGCTCGCATAGCACGGTCTCTCCAGGCACAACACCATCATCAGATCTCCCGGTCCTCCTCCACTGCGTTTGTTGCAGCGTACACACAGTACGACCCTCCAGGACTCCGTATCTTCATCCGCAACGGTAAACTAAATAGTTGGGAGACGCTAAGTGATACTTCCATTGAAGACCCAAAATATGCTTCTATTCTCACCACCCTCTGCAAAGCTTTGCACAGTGCAGATCTTGTGTACACCGTAGACCTTCTTGTTCTCTTTGATCATAATGCATCATGCACACGGAAAAGACCTTCCGCAGTGCACAACCCTGACACACCCGCGGTACACCCTTATGTATTATCAGGGGTGTCCACATCGATGTCATTGTCGTTGTGTGCTCCGGGGGTTGCGATGCCGTTTGAGGATTTACCAGAAGGGGTGGGACAGGGTTTGTCATTGCAACCGAGGTTAGGGTACATAGGGAACGAACCGACTACGCTATCAACAATTTTGAAGGTTTTGGCGTATACCGGTTGGCAGAATGGGAGTGTCGTGGACTTAGGGGTGGTGCCGGACAATGAGGAGCACTGTGTTGCACAGATTAAAGCGGTCCGGGGGTTGCATGTGCTTCCATTAGAAACTCTTGCCAGAACGGATGCTAAAATTTGCGAAAACAGAACACCACCACCAAACAGTACAATGCAAACAGGGCAACCACGCTACATCATCGCCTCTGACGGCAGCCCCACCACACTGCTCTCCGCCATGCGAGAACCCAACGTAGTTCCACTCTATGTCGCCGGACGTTCTGAGTACTTCTCCGCCGACCTGCTCCCATGGGTCCACTACGTACCTATCACAGACACCCTACACGATGTGGTGACAAACCTCAGCCGCACATTGCACATCCTCCACGAAAACCCCGACCTATCTGCGGCCATCGCAACAACCTCGACAGAATTCGCCCTGCAGCAGAACCGCGACAACACCGACCGAACGCAGTGGCTACTCTACGTCTCCTTGGCAGGAAGCATATGGGATGATGCCGTTCCGTCCCCTTCCCTGCAGCAGGCAGTTAACTGCACACAGCATGACTCTCCCTGTCATAAGGGCGGGGGCTCTAGAGGTGTGGTCGGTGTGCGCATGGGGAGAGAGGGTGTCTGGGAAAATGGCTGTGCGGCGGTTGTGTCGCTGGGGGTGTTTGTGGTGGTGGGTGTGAAGATGCGGTGTATGAAGGGAGCGTTGTTTGTGCTGTCGTGTGCAGGGGTCGTGTTGTGGAGGGGGTAGAGGTGGGTCATTTGGTTAAAATGATTGCCTATGTAGGTTGGGGTCTCGTATTCACAGTCCTTGAGGGGATGCGGGTGAGCAACCCTTGCCCTCCCCTTTTTGTTGTGTGGATTGACCTATTTTGAGTGTTCAAAGAGAGGTCCCAAAATTGAAGGAGAAATAAATTCTTGATCAACATCGCACACCATTTTTTACACAATGGAGTGTTTCCCTTTTCCCGGGGTGGGGCTCGCAAGGCTGCGGGAAATTGATCAGCCGATCACCCCTTATTTCTTTTTTTGTGATAACCCTTCTCACTGCTGCCTCCGTTTATAACGAATAAACAAAAAAACAAAAGAAAATTCCCTTCCTTTTCTCTCCCCATCTCCCAGACACCCCCTATCTCAACCAAATCACAGCAATGCGACGTTCCGACCACCACAATGCACGCCTTTCGAAGGCTTCCGACCATGACGTGGAGGGCACCGAACGTATGGTTGTCATGATACGCGTCCGGCACTTGACCGAACGTGAGCACCAGCTCTGCACACTGCGCTACCCACACCGCCAGCACATAGGCTACAGCTGCGTGGAGTGCGCCTCGGACGATGTCATTGTGTTCGACCCCGACTCTCCTGTGAATCGGTCTTGCGGACGACGCTACACTTTTGACCGTGTCTTCGACGGCGCTGCCTCCAACGAAGACGTCTACACTGCTGCAGTACAGCCTCTCCTGGGTGGGCTCTTGGACGGCTACAACGGCACCTGCTTTGCCTACGGCATGACCGGCGCAGGCAAAACCTACACAATGATGGGAACCGACCGCGTCACCGGGCTCTGCTTCATGGCAGTCGGCGATATGTTCGACCGCATCAAATCTTCAGGCGGAAACTGCGCCGTCCACGCAAGCTACCTAGAGATCTACAACGAAAAGGTGAAGGACCTCCTCAGCAAGGACGCAACCAAACGGCACGACATCGTGGAAGACCCGGAAAAGGGTGTTGTTGTGACGGATTTGGCGGAGTATTTGGTGACAAACCTGCAGGACCTGAACACTCTCATGGCGTTGGGGTGCGAGAAACGGACGAAGGCGTCCACCGCTTCTAACGTGGTGTCCTCCCGCTCGCATGCGATTCTATTGATCACCGTACGCCGGCACTCCCCCGAAGAGCGTGTCCTCAGCGTCGGCAAGCTCTCTCTGATCGACCTCGCAGGCAGCGAACGTGCCCTGCCTGGTGACTCCCACGCTGGGGCACGTGGCGCGCGCTTGCAGGAAGGTGCGAACATCAACCGCTCTCTCCTCGCCCTCGGAAACTGCATCACCATCCTCGGCGCCGCACCCAACGCAAAGGGACGCGAACGGAAGCACGTCCCCTACAGAGATTCAAAGCTGACACGTCTCTTGAAGGATTCTCTCGGCGGCAACACCAGGACTGTGATGATCGGGAACATCTCCCCTGCGTCTACATGCTATGAGGAGGTGGTGTCGACCCTCAAATATGCGACGCGTGCACGAAACATTTCGCGGCATATTACACGGAATGAAGTAGTGATCGACCCGCGTGTCAGAGGTGGCGGCCACCCCGCTATCGACGCATTGAAAACCGACATCGCACAGCTCCGCACCCAACTTGTTGTCCAAAAATGTGCGGAGGAGGGGATCAGCAGAACACAATACCTGCCGCCCAACGCGGGGGGCTACTTCAGACCGGTCTCTGTCGCTACCAGACCTGCGGTGGACATTAAGCCGACCACCTTTGCCGGGCTGGAGTCCATAAAGGATGCGGTCTTGGCGTGCAAAAAGCTGCAGGAGGAGCTGGACGTCAGTGTGGACTCCTGCCCCTTCGATGGACATGATAGTGACCACGACAGTGTTAAAGAGGCAGACGAGACGGTCAGGCAAAGGGACACATCGGTGTCTCTGGTAGAAGCGGACCTGGGTGCGCAACAACGGGACGACGCGCATGAGGATTGGCAGCGAGTACACGACATGCTTGCTTCAGGCGTTGCAGGGGAGATGGAGATGGAGATGGGTGGTGGTAATGGCATGCACGCAGCAGCAGCAGGGGGTGCAGGCAGCTCCTTCAGACCTGTGCACTTCGCACCGCAAGAAAGGCAGCAAGCGCTCCCCAAGTGGCGGACACTTGAACAAAAAAATACCAATACAGACCGAGTCCTCCCAAAACCAGGCAGCTGGAGGGAACGTGAGGTATGGAGAAAATACGGGAGTTGGGGTTTTGTGGGTTGAAAAATTCAGCCACTCACCTATTCTCGTTTTTTTTGGGGGGCTTTTTCGCACCCTTTTTAGAACCAACAGAGAGTGTGTGGTAAAACGACTTTGGGGTTACGTATTGAGTGTAAACATACACAATTTTCCCCTATTACAACGCATTGTGACAACAACAACAACAACCTTCTACAGAGACGCCACGACAACGGCACCACACAAGGGGTGCAGAGATCCAGGCAGGGTGCGGCGAGCGCTCACGTAATGTTTCCTTGAGTCGCACTACAAAGTCCTCTCAACTCCTCTAACTGTCAATTAGATGTTTTTTTCCGGAATCAAAACAACAGAGAAGCAACCCCTTGTCTTTTGGCATAGGGTTTTTGTTAGACTCTTATGGAGACCGGGGAGGATTGTTAGGGTATATTGAACGGAGCCCGCCTCTTGGCGGGGGCCATTGTCGTTACGAATGCTATCACAGACACACAGACTTTTATAAAAAAAATCCCCCCAAATAGAATTTCAATTAGCATCGTTCATGCTGAAGGGGTGCACGGCAAAGGCAAATAGATCGCGCAGGGTACCCCCAATTCTGCGCCTGCCTGAGCTTCACCCCCCTTTCCCCCGTCGATCGTAGTGTTGTGTGGTTTTCTGTGGTCCCCCCTTTCTCCCCCAACCCCTGACATCTCCCTTTCCTGCTAGAAATTATTTTTCAAAAAAAAAGGGGGGGGCTTCTTTTGTTTTATTAGGATTGAAGAGGCCTGGCATGCCCATTTTTTCACTTTTTACCAATGATATCGATAAACCAATCACCACATAAAAACCCCCTCGCTGATGTGGAGCGGAAAGACGTTTTCATTTTCAGTTCACCTCTTCATTCAACACTCTCCCCCATTTCCCACTCCCCACATACAGGGAAGCACACGGCACCTCTCACCCTCCTCCCTCCCCCCCTCCTCTGCATGTAGCATCCGTCTTGAGATCAGGGGTTATTTTTTTTCCCTCAAAAAATCTTGGCTTAGAACTCCCCCTATAGTGAATCATGGAAACGCGAGTAACACTCCGGTTGGAGAGAGGCGAGCCCCCGGGGTTGTTTCTGTGCGAGAATGAGGCGACGGCGGAGGTTTTTGTACAGTACGTTCTCCACGGGACGCCTGCGTACCACGCTAAGGTTGTTCCCAATGCAGTTATTACTAGGGTAGACAAACGCAGGGTCACCTCAGTCGCAGACTTCCATGCTCTCCTCCGCGCTGGCGTTTCACGACGAGGACACGATTTTTCTCTCAAAATGATTCTTCCTTCTCTACAGTACCCTAAAGCATTGTTGACACGCTCTGTGACCCGGGTGGAGCAGGGTGGGAAAACTGCCATGACTCTAGTTGTTTTCAAAAGCTTGATTGCTCTACACAAAAACCGCTTCGACCCTCAGGTAGTCATCCCCATACAAGAGGTCGCAAATGTCACCAGTGTAGTAACCGGGGGGAAGGTGGTGGTGGTGGTCAAACCCCGCGGCTGCGAGCCTGGAGGGGAGTACCTTTTCTCGCAGAGCGACGACAGCCAAGATAACCCTCCCGGGGATGGAGAAGATATAGTTACCTGCATTGCAGGGTTGCTGTCGTTGCTGCAGATGGGGGGCATGCAGATGAGGCGGAAGAGGGAGGTCAAAGAGGAAAGCAGCGGGTCAGAGATATCATCGTACGACGTCCCGCAGGTCCGTTCGGTCGCGTCGTCCTCGCAACGAACAGAGTCGCGGTCGTCTTCTGCATCGTCTTCTCTTGGTGCAAGGAAAAAGGTCAAGAAGTCTGCCTCCCTCCACACCGTGGCCCCTGCGAAGAACCTCGTGGACAAGCTCATCGCGGAGGCCGAAGGGGGGAACGAATTGGTGCCGTTTGCTGGGGATTTGAGCATGGTATCGCCACATCATTTGCCAACGGATTTTGATGGTGTGCGTGGGCTGGTGTCGAAGTACGTCTTCTTCTATGCGGGATGTGGGGAGTCGTGGAAAGGGGGTGGCAGGGCAGAGAAGAGGCTGGTCCTGATGTCCGACGTAGGTGTCTACATAATACACGGTGAGAGTGGGAAGCTCGTGCGAAGTTTTGCGATAGCTGCCATAGCGGAGGTGCTTGCCTGCCGCGCAACAGGGGTGCTAGCGTTCCGTGTGCCGCGTGAGTTTGATGCGCTGCTTGTGCTCAGCGGGTCGAGCCCTCTCTTGGCAGTGGAAGTGCTTCAAATACTGTCCCCAGGGCTTCCTTCACGCATTCTTGATAATGCAAGTGCGTCGAGTCTTGCACAAAAGCTGTTCCTAGACAAACCCAAACACTGGAAGATGACCCCAGACATGATGATGCCGTTCACTCATCGGTATGTGTTTCTTTTTGAGGGGCAAATGTGCTGGTAAAATGATGTGAGTAGCGTCGCACCATGAAGAGCGCTGAGCTCGGAGATGCTTCCTAACAACCAATGCGTTGTTTTCTGTTTTCCGGTTAAAAAAAACACACCACTTTTCTTTGAAACTTTACCATTTCCACAGCCCCGACATCGTTCATTACCCAGCACCACCGCCACCAGCGGAGACCATCCTGCAGGTTGCGACGACTCCACGGCATAGCCCTGTTGGCATTGATCATATCTCTCCTGTGCGTGGTATGGATGTGGCTTTGTTCGAGAGGGTGGATGGCTTAGCGTCGCAGCTGCAGAATGTGAGTGAGGAGATGCTCCGCATGAGGAGGATGGGGGAGATGGAGCGGCGGTCGGAGCGGGAGCAGGGCGGGCAGGCGCTGCAGCGTCGTCTTGCCACCCTCGAGACCACTGTCGGCTCTGTCGTCGAAATGGGCCGTGGCCTCGCCCAACAGCAACGTCTCCTCGCCGACCCCTCCCTCCTCCCGGACCCGCCGCCGCTCTCCCCACCGCCACCGCCCCTCTCGAACCTCTCCTCACACAGAGAGCGCAACACCTCCCCCGTCCGCGCCCACGTCCCGCCCCTCATCGGACACGCAGCAACAGCAGTAACAGAACTTCTTGAGTCAAGCATGCACTACCCTCGAGTGAAGCCTGCAAGAAGAGAGCTGGCAGGGTCGGTGTCGCGACGATTTATGTGAGAGGAAAAGAAGGTGGGGGTGTGAGAGCGGGAAGGTGCGGAATAGAGAGCAAATTGGTGCTTGGGAATAAAATGGGGCGGGAGGGTTTGTGTTGGTGCTTTCGACAGGAAGAAGAATAATGTAAAAAAAAAAACTTTGTTGGCGGGTTGTATTTCACGCACAGGTGGAAACAGCCCGAGGGGGAATTTCCCCTTGAAACAAGAAACTGTCCCCCATTGCCTTGAGTAATGTGGAACCCCCGCCACGTAGAACAACGTGGTGAGAGCACTGGAGGTGGTTATATCAAGCGGGAAGAACAAAACCTGTAACATTTTTTTTTTGTTTTGTTTATTCCACAGTTAAATAAAGTATACGAAGGATTTGGCACTTTTAGCGTGATTCTTTTTAATGATAATTTCACGCCGTGTTTTTTTCGCAAATAAAAACCACGCTAATTGAACTTTATTTCACGCGTTTTCACTTTTTTTCACTGCAATTCCTTAGGAGCGTGATTTTATTTTTGTTTTTTTCACGCCAAAACAGGGGTTTTTTTTGGCGATAACTTCACGCTAAATTTTTGGTACATCCTGCACCACCACCCGCCTAAAAATTGAAAATTGCGATTTTTTTTTTTTGCACTTTTCCCATTTTTTTTGACACGCAACATGCCGAAGGATCTAAGCCGCAAACGGTCCTCCGACAAGAGATGGACGAGCGCTACAGTGGTTTTGTTGAAGGACTAGCATCGTCGACACCGTACGTCTGTGAATGGGACCGCTTTTGAAGGGATTCATTGGCAAGCCCAACGGTAAGCCCACGGAAGCCGACTTTATTTTGTGCATAGTGCATCAAATCGTCGTCGTAATGGACAGCGTTCAGTAAGCTGAGCAGTATATTGGTGAGGAAGTATGGGGTGCAACTGCAAGACCAGTTTCCGCAGGCTCGTGTGTCTCTTGAAGCAACACGAGACCGGCTACCGACACGACAGTCCAAGGCACTCCGCACTTACGAAACTAGAAATCGACTCCTTCATTACCTATGAAGGCGAAGGACACACCACCCCCTTACTTCATTGTGAGGAAGGCGGTGGCTGACATGATATTCTGTGATGGGCGGGGATCTACTGAATGTCTCTCGCTCTTGCATGAGAGCCATTTCCCGACCTCCCGCTAGCACCCGGGCCCAGTTTACCGGGTTTTTGCAGGTTCCCCCGCGGGGGGGGGTAACAGGGCTGGAGGGACCCTCCAGCCTTTTTTAGCCTCCCTCCAGCCCCTCAGGTACGCCAGCCCCCCCAGCTGGAGTCCCGCTAGCCTAGCTAGGGGTCCCGTGGGATTCCCGGTAGCGCTGGCGGGAGGGTAAGGAAAGCTACCCGGAGGGACACAAACTCGTTAGTTATTGCACAATAAATGAGCCACGCTAAAAGTGCCAAATCCTTTCGTATACTTTATTTAACCCTTTATGGACCACGGCCGTATTTTGCGTTTTGCTATGATTGTCTCTCACATAGGTAAAATGAGATCCGATGCATATTTTTGATCGTACCTGGCCGCAATTGAAAGATTTTGAGCAGATCTTTCAAATGGAGCAGAAATCGAAATAAAATGAGAAAAATGGAAAATGGAAAATTGAGGAGAGCTGATATTTTTTCCTGAAAATTTTGAAGAAAAAAATTATTCCGGCTGCGCACCTGTTTTTTCGGTATTCGAAAATGGCTTTATTTGAAAGATCGGTTCAAAATCTTTCAAAAGAAAGAAAAATCGATCAAAAAGTCCTAGTAGATAATGTCTCACTGCATGGAGAGAAGGTACCAACCAGCTAAATATACCGTAATTGTACAGAGGTTGGACAGTACAAAAGTTGGGGCTTTTGGGGCTTTTGGCCAACTTGGCCTGGTGTTGAACGCCGCATCCCCCGCACATGTAATCTGCTTTTAGCCGCCTGTTTCCCAAGCAAGAAGAAGTTGTCGACCAACACCCTCCTGCCAGTGTCTCTGTACCTTGACTGTGTTGATACAGCTTCTTTTGTACAATGTCCCCCAAAAGACAAAGGGCAATAAATACACGGAGAAGAGGCACAGCCAGTTCAGGGTCAGGAACTGCTACGACGAGTGTTACTTTGCCCGGTCGCAGATATTTTCCATTATTTTAGTTTTGTTCTGAAAACCGTACAAAATGGTTCCCTTCACACCAAAGTTTGAATCCTCTGATGACTCAAGCTCGCCAGAGTAGTTCATTATTCCCAAAATATACCCGAAAAAGTCGAAAATTTGGAAATGCCTCGATTTGGTGACAGTGTATGAGAGTGTCAAAATAAATTGAATCTTGCTTCTTTGGAAAGATTTCACATCAAATCTTTCCACTAAAAAAAAAATCGCTGAAAAAGTCCGAGTAGAAGCCATGTTAAGCATTTTCGTGGATATATATATCCTCTTGGTCCATAAAGGGTTAACGTGAAATAAAATTACGTATTCAACGCCTTTTAGCGAATTTTTTTGCGATACTTCACTTATTTTTTTCCCAGGCTCGTGGATTCAATTTTCCTCGCTTCGCTCGGCAAATTAACTACCACTCGCCTGGGAAAAAAATGCGTGAAGTTATCGCAAAAAAAAACCACGCTAAAAGGCGTTGAATAAATAGTTATTATTTTATGTTTTTACAAAGGTGACTAAGCACAAGAGAGGGCTTAGGATCGTCTTCAAACTTTTCTCTTTTATTTTTTCTGTATAGATTTTGAATCCCTTTTGCATTTGGGAGGGGTCTTCATCCTCCATTCCCCCCCTCCCTACCGACCATATATTTTAGACCTAAAAAAAGAGTTTCCGCCCCACCCCCCGGGGAACTTTCATTTCACTTCACCTGATTGGGGGAAGGTCGTCTAGCGCGCAATTAACTGATGTTCACTGCCCACTCTTCCACCGTCGATCCACCCGCAAAAGTGTTTTTATTAGAGGTTCACACCCCTCCATATAGTATTTAAACGGGGCTGTGAATCTGCTGTTGTTGCTCTTGTTCTGAAGGTGGTGCGTTTCAGCATTCAACCTCTGCACACAACCCTCCTTCCTTCACCATCTTCACCACCCCCTTAGGCACCGTACCCCTCCTCCTCCCCTCTCATGAGCACTCAGCGAGCGAACCTGCTTCTGCACAATTTTCTCGCACAGTACAAGACGCCACCCGGTGGGAAGGCGGCGAAGGGTGCGAACTCGGCTCTGGTGTGGCTGCAGTCCTGTGTGAAGGAGTCGCTGCGATTGGTGCATGCGGCCGCGCCTTCTGACGACGACAGCGCCGACACGACACGGACGCAACTCCAGCATGTGTCCGCTGCTGTGCAGATCGCTACACGCGCGATACGGACCCAGCTTGAACAGCATTCCGAGGAGGCGGTGCTGCGGGCTGGGGAGATGGTAGGGCTGAGCAACTTCGTGGACGACATGCAGCATGACATCTCTCAGAGGCTGCAGCAGAACCTCACCGACAAAAGCGACCTCGAAGGACAGCTCCGCGAGGCGAAGCAGGATGCCGCCACACTCGCAGCGCAGCTCGACACACTGCAAACCACGACACACACACAACGGCACAGCATCCACGAAACCAACACACAGAACGCGGCCCTGCACGCTGAGGTCGCAACGCTCCGCAGCAACATCACAGCACTCTCCTCCGAGCTGGCGCACGGCAGAGAACGGGAGCGCATACTCCGCGACACACCGCCACGATCCCCAAAGATCCACACCCCAGCACCACCTAAGGAATGCGCCTGCGCTGGAGCAAAGGAAGCGGCAATGCAGCAGGTCCAGACGCTGTCCACCTCCCTCGGGGAGTCTGCTGTGGTCGTACAACAGCTGAACCGGACGGTCGAGGAATTGACGAAAGAGGTGACCATGCTGCGTGCACGCTTCGGTTTAGTTGACTCTGCTGTGGAAGATGTCAAAGCCGTCTTCCCAAAGACAGCCGTCCCCAAGCGCTTTTACAGGTGCGGCCCGGACGACACACGATGGACCTTTGGCACCCGCACGATCATTCTAACCCCAGCAGGTGAACACGATGCAGTAGTTTCCGTCGGTGGCGGTTGTCTCCCCTTACGGGAGTTTGTCAAACGCACCGGAGAGCTGGAGGTGTCGCGAGAACGACGCTCCGAAAGCTTTCGATTGCCTAGAAGGGCAGCATCGTTGCGATGATGTGGGTTGTGGCGATGGGGTTAAGAAACGTTCTAATAACCTTGCGTGTATCGGCGTTGAGGTCGATATTAGTAACCATTTTTGGGGGGGTGGGGTAGGGTGGGTCAGAAAATTTATGTGAAATGTCGTGTCATGTCCTCGCAATCTTTACGGATTGGGGATGACAGGAAGGGGGTCTTCTCTACCCTGTTTGATAATACTGTGTCGTGGTGACACCTTTGTGTGCAAAGCTCAACTTTCTGTTCAAAATAAGAGCAACGTTTGTCCATTTGTACACCCGGCACGGAAGACTCAGCTATTATATTGTGCAATGCCCGCTCCTGGTTGGTAGTGATATGTCTGGCTGATTCCGTTCAAAACGAGTATGAAGACACTCGCCCTCTGCAGTGTTGCACATCTTGTGGCTCGAGCACCCCGTCGACGGCAACTTATCCGCCGCCACTCTCCCGATTCCCGTCGCAGCGTGGTCCACACAATTTACCCAGTGTTCCGTGGGAGAGCGAGGCCGCGGCACCGTAACGGAACTCGTCCAGCTGTAGGGACTTCGTCGGGTCCCGTCCGTCGTACCCCCACCTCCACGTGCCCCATCAGCTGCACCACTCTGACCCGTGCATAGCTGGATGGTGGTCGCGAGGATGTCTTGTGCGGAATAAACCCTTACTCCGCAGCTGCGAAGCAGGAGGCCTGAAGCTTCACAGGCATTGACCACCTGCCCCCTGCTTTCACATCGCAGAATCTCGCACCTTTTCTCATAGATGAGTGATGAGGAACTTCTCCACTGAGACGTTTGTTCCGTGAACCACTTGCTGCAGAAACGTGGGCACACTTCAATTCCTTCTACACTACATTATATCTACTCACCGTTGTTCTATTCTATTCTCTCTCACCCACCCCTTCAAGGCATATTTGGGGGCCTGAATTTGGGGATTTACCCCAAATTGAAAAAAAAAACAATGCAAACCGAACCGCAACTGACACAGAGACAGGTTACTGAGGCCTTGCGTGCGGCGGTGCGGGCGAATCACGAGGGACCTCTTGGGTTGCACAATCTGCACAACACTGCTGCGACGTCGCACCTGGAGGACAGCGTCAGTGAGACGGAGGAGGCCGAGCGGGAGGCGCGGGAGATAGCGCGGAGGATTCTGGACAGTGCGCAGAACGACCCTGCTGTGGTTGCTGCACCTGCTACGGAGGCGGAGGCACGTGCCACTGCTGAGGCGCTTCTTGACAAATACATTTGCACCAGAACCAACCCTACCCGCCCATACCCCACACCAACACCCCATGCACACACCACCACCTCCGCAGCACAACGCTACTCACAACGGCGCATCACCACACCACACCGCCCTCTCAAATCCACCCCAGAGAAACGCAGCGAGCCCCGCAGACGCATCGAGCACACCAACCGACCCACTGCATCCCCAAGAAACGTTGTCAGACGCCTTCCCGTTGACCAACCCCCGCCTCCATCGGACTCAGAGGAAGAAGACGAGGTGCACACAAACACCCCACACCGACGTGCCGTGGACATCACCATAAATATTGATAAGCGTGAGGCAACAGGAGGGGAGAGAGGCGGGGGAGGCAGAGGAGGAAGCGTTGCAAAAGGCCACGAAAAAACCCTGAAGGAGGCGAAAAAAACGCCGGTACCCGTGGGGAAGGGAGGGGGAGGAGGAGCGGGAGGAGGAGGTGAAAAAAAAGGTCTTCCCCCAACCTGCTGGCAGCGTTTCATGGCAAAGGCGGGGGAGTTGTATGGACACATCGATCCGGCGGTGGAGGCGCTGGTTGGGGTGGTGTTGGTGCTGCTTCGATGTGGGGCTGAGGATACGGTTGTGGTGCGTGGAGGGGGAGGAGGAGGGGGAGGGGTGCCTAGAGACTCTCCCTGGCTCTCGCCACGGCGAAGGCGGAACCACCCAGAGCTTGGTCGTCTGGACCGGCCACCACTCCCACCACACCCAGATGTGCTGCGGGATATGTCACCACAGAGGACCCTCTCTCCTGCAGGTAGCGGCAGGCTGTTGAAGAGGTTTTGAGGTAATAAAGGAGATATAATATACCGACCTTCTAAAAATAGATCTGATTCTAGAGACTGAAAAAGAGGGGGGAAAAATCAATTATGGTGTGGCTGAATTCGCACTTTTTTTACTTGCCCCTATTCAACCAACACCAAATTATCCTTATTTTTGATACATTCGTTATGGGTGAGATGTCCCAAAATCAACGTTTTTTTTTTTTTTTGTAGAATTTCCTTTTTTTTGATAATGACTGTGAAAATAAAAACCACGCTGGATGATAGGGGTAACCTGGTAGTTTTTCATGTTCAACGGAGTCATTATCACCTTTTTTTTCAACTATCCCCCTCCCGCCCCCCTTTTTTTGTAATTCACTGTATTTTTTTTCTTTCTGTATCTGTTTCAAATGGTAGTACATTTCTCCACCTTTTCCTCCCTCTCTCTTTGTCTCTGTTTCCTCTCTCACAAAACCTTTCCCTCAGCAGTACACTCCATCCTCCCACAAAAAAAAGTCTCAAAATAAAATGGACGTTATCGGCAATGAGATGCAAAGAAAGCGCACTTTCTTCATTAAATCGGAGTGCCAGGAGGTGGCCCTTCCGGTACAACGGGGGGACGAGGCCGCGGGGTACTGGCTGCTGAGCATCCCACCGCGGGTCTTGCAGATGGTGAAGACACGCAGTGCGATGATGAAGACGTACCGCAAACGGAACGGGACACGAGGATACGCTCTGCACACTACCACGCCTGGTGTGCTGACCACCGCACCGCGTTGCCAGATGTGCGGCAAGGCCGGCGCCTGCAGCCACGACCGTGCAAGCAGAACACCCCTCCCCTGGAAGGCCTTTGAAGTGCTCCCCTTCTGCGAATACTGCGGTGAGCGGCTGAAGGAGCGGCACTGCTGCGGCAGCTGTGGTGCGACGGAGTACGACGTGCTTGCACCGCCCCCCACCCAGGAGCGTCCGCAGTGTGTTGTCAAGGAAAGCCGGCGGCACATCGGAGGGACCGACTACAACTACTCGTACACGCTGGACAGCAGGCTTGTGGAGAAGCGCCTCACGCTGGTGGACCCCTTCGCTGGGAAGGAGGAGACGAAGCGGTCGAAGGAGGCTGCAGGTGGCGCAGCAGTGCACGACGTGACAGAGTACCTGCGGCTCGACGGGGAGGCAGGTTTTGAGTTTAAAAAGAAGTCGCTTGATGTGACAAAGACCATAGTGCTGAAGGCGTTGCAGAAGTACCCGGGGAAGGTTTGTCTACCTTTTTGTGCAGTTCCTAAAAAAACAACAAAAAACAGAAATTCCTGGCGGACCAAATCGTGGAGATATCCGGAGAGGCGAAGGGGTCTGTGATGCGGGTACTGCGTATGTAATAGACTCTCTCCTACCCCCATTTTTTGTTTTCAAATGTCTAGAAATGGATGTACTGGTTGGGGGGTCCACCCGGTCATTTATACCGAACTGTTCACGAGAGGGATTTTGTATTTTCAATTTTTTTGTGCACCAAGAAGACATCGGTTCTTTTATGAAGCCCTTTCTTCGCAGGTAGTCACGCAAAGTGAATACAGCATTAACACAACAAAAACCCCCCATCACAGCCTCGTTATGCGAGAAGGACGATGCAGGAAGCTACACTCTCCGTCAATAGAGCATAGCAGCACAACGTAGCGACTTGATATGAACACAGCAGACGTCCGTAACAGAAAACGTTTTAAATGACGTACAAGGAGGCTGAATTTTCCATCTTTATATTTTGGGAAAACCTTTATTCGGCTCACAAAAAGTAATTTTTCCATCATTCGGCTCACAAAAAAAAATTAATCCATCATTCTATCAAAGTTACTATAATTTTTCCTTCATTCGGCTCACAAAAGTTAATTTTTCCACCATTCTATCAATATTTTTCCAATTTTTCCATCATTCTATCAAAGTTTATTTTTCACTTTTTCGAAGAAATTTTTACCTTCGCGAAAAAAATTTGGGTGGGATTTTTTGCCCGTTTTTATAGGTTGTGGGAGGGAAAAAAACTATAGGTGACTCGCGCGAAGGTCACGCATGTCAGCAATCACACTATGTGCACCATAGTTTGATACACTTCTCACGTTATCGCAGGTCGGGAGGCGACAGCGTCGACGATTCCTGTGCTGGCAACAGGGCTGTTGACATCGTCAGAGGTACAGGTGTGCTCGGGGTCGTGCTGGGTGATGCGACAACCATCACCGTCGTTCACCGCACACACCCTCCATGCACACAAGGGTCATTCGGGTGCCTGTGCGGTTCGAGATGCGGAAGGAAAAATGTGGAGGATGAAGGAGGGCCTGCCACGTTACCGTCTCCTTCAGGTCATCCAAGCTGTCAAACTCGGCACCAGTGACCTGTCTTTGCATGTTTAGCAAACAGTGTGTAATTTGTGACCCTGGAAATATAAATTTTTCGAAAAATGCAAAAAATTGCCCCGTTTTTCCTCAAAAAATCCCACCCAATTTTTTTTCCAAACGTAAAAATTTCTTCGAAAAAGTGAAAAATAAACTTTGATAGAATGATGGAAAAATTGGCAAAATATTTATAGAATGGTGGAAAAATTAACTTTTGTGAGCCGAATGAAGGAAAAATTATAGTAACTTTGATAGAATGATGGATTAATTTTTTTTTGTGAGCCGAATGATGGAAAAATTACTTTTTGTGAGCCGAATAAAGGTTTTCCCTTATATTTTTTTACGCACACTACGTGAGCGGAAAGTGTCACGTCGGGTTCACTCACCCCCCAACCGTGCTTCGCAACACCACCCAACAGGTGAGAGATAGTGTATGTGGAAGCGTCAACGCATCAAACCACTGCAAGAAAGGGAGGGAGTGAGGGAACGACAAAAGGGACACGTTCCTTCCAAATTCTCTCTCTTGTCAAGGTGACAGGGGTACTACCCAACTGTTGTCTCTTTTTTTTTTAACGGCGCTGCAGCCGTACCCCTTTAAAAATTACCCCCAAAACCTCTAGCCATAAACGAAACAACGACAACACCATTTTTTGTACCCACAATTGTTCGATTTGTGTAATAGCTGCACTTAGCCAACCTCTTAGGCTACGGGGATCCTTTCACACCACTCGGTCAGGAACGTTTCTTTTAACTTCACACTGTTGGTCACACTGTTGGTCACTTTCAGGTGCTGACGGAGATGTCAGGCGGCTGCAGGTAGTCTGTGAACCCTTCAGGAATCATGATGGCGCAACATTGTATTTTCGTCAAGCCTTTTCTTCACTGCTTCTGTTTGATGTCCAGTAAATTTGTCCAACAAATGGACAGCGCGTTTGACCTCCCCTTCACGCCTTTTCCTAATACGGAAGCAACACCCTGTCCGCCCATTGCAAAGTGGCGTCGGTCGCCCAGTGGTACTTTGTCATTAATTAGCTAATCACTGCAACCGGTGGCATGTCAGGGAGGACATGTTTCGTCTACGAAAAACAGGCGCTTTGAACGACTTTCGTCCGAAAAACGCATGATTTGCGTGATTTAAACTCATCTCGTTTTCTTGCCGTGTTGTTTGTCGACTTTTATCACTGTGCCCTTTTCCTTCCCCATTCGAAGGGCCAAAACATGTTTTCAACAGACTACTTGACACCAAACCAACTACGGTCATATGAAGAACGTATTTTCACTCATCCTCAAACACAGTATGCTTTGTTGCGGAACGCAGTACGGTTAGTATCTTTTCCCCATCATCCTCCCATCTCCTCAGAGAACTACACAAAAATTGGGTCATGTCTGACGAGGAATGTCTTGCGGACAAGGTAGCACCGACCACCCCACATCGCCATGGGTCTGCCTCTCCTGCACGAGAGGGGAGGGGTGAGTATGCGTTCACGCACCCTGAGTGGGACAGACCTTGGCGGTCGAAGGGGCAGCAGCGTGCTGCAGACAAGCTTGCGCTGAAGGAGCTGGAGGCAGAGGGGCAGGCGCAGCGCAACACTGTCTTGCGGAGACAGCTGCGGGTGGCGGAGGCGGAGCTGCGTAAGCACTCCACAGAGCATTACGCTGACTTACGCTTCCTTGAGTCTGAACGGAGTGATGAACTGCATACCAAGGACCAAGAAATTGAGCGCATCAAAGACCAATCCAGCAAAGTCGAGATGGCCCTCAAACGGCAGCTCGTTGCGCTTCAACGTCAACGTGATGAGGAACGACGCTCTGCGGAGGAGCGCGTTCGTTCGCTCGAAAAGGACCTCGCACGGCAAGCCGATGCGCACACCAAAGCGCACGCAGAAAGCCTGCAGCGCCACACCCTCGAGGTAGAGAGCGTGATGAAGCTCGTCACGGCGAAGGAAACCGAGCTGTCTGACTGCGAGGCTCGTCACAAAAAGGAGTTGGCGTCCATGACGGACGCAAGCGACGTCAGCAACGGGTCTCTTTTGAAACAACTCCACGAGGTGGACGACAACTGGCGGAAGGCGTTGGACCAGCAGCAGGACAGAACTGTGGAGTTGCGGAAGCGGGACCTTGAGCGGATCAGCGGCCTCGAGGCGGATCTGGGGGCAGAGAAGGAACGGCTCTCAGACACCCAGAAGAAGCTCACCACCTCCGAACGCAAACGCGGCAGCGAAGAGTCGTCCGCCTCCCTCTGGACAGCCAAGCTCACAGGGCAGATCGACACCATGCTCAACTCCTTCCCGACCCCGCCCCCCACTGTCACCGTATCTACCTCAGACAAGCCGTCGGATCCTCTGCAAGGCCGTTTATGGAGCAGAATTCTGCAACTCTGGGAATTAATAAAAACCATGCACACCACAGCGAAGAAGTCGCGAGAGGAGTTGATGGACGTCCAGCATAAGGTGAAGGACACCGGCAGGGTGGAGAAGGAGAAGTGGGGGGAGCGGAGGCGCGAGTTGACAGGGTTGGAGTACAATGTGGACGACGTGCGGCAGAAGCAGGAGCGGCTGACGCAGGCGTTCCAGGAGCTGCGCACGCATGCGGAGGGTGTCGAGCAGTCGCAGCGGCAGATTTTGGAGCGGCTGCGCTTCTTCATCCACGACGCCTGCTCTGCAGATGAGTACCGCCAACAACCAGGTGCAGCGCTCGCACCCCGCCCAGGCACGCTCTCTGTCGTAGAAGTTGCTGCAGCAGGAACCCCGCATTGGTCAGAGCGGGTGCTGGTATGTGGGGTGAGTGTGGGGGTTGCTTTAGTGTGGTTATGGATTATTTAAACACATCAACGACAGTTCCGTTCTGCGATGGATACGTTCAACACCACAGTGCGCGCCGCATCGCACAGACGTGGGGGTTATGAGGTATTTCTTTTGTCTTGGGCGCCTTTGTCCACATAATCGCTCTCTCACAGACGGTCTCCCGCGGCGACACCCTGGTGTTCCTCTTCCTGACAGCAACAGACGCCTGCGGGTTTGCCTTGGAGGTGCAGCTCTCGCTCTTCAGCGCACGCTGGCCAGAGGCACTGCTCAGCACTGCACAGCACGACGATGTGTGGCGTGGGCTTCGTGCCAAGGTCGCCGTGCATCAGGGCGATGTGAAGGTATACCCCCCATTCATCATATCAACTTTTCTTTGTTTTTTGTACGATGCTCGCACATTCTGATCAAACTGCGCTCAGATTCGTCTGACAACCAACTTGGTTTACATTTTACAGACCCCACCCACCCCAACCCCTCCACCCACACACAGCTTGTCAACAGCGGGAGCCTCCCGGAACGTCGCTATGGTGGGGAGGCTTTCGTGCACTGCGCTGCATTGCTTGGGAAGGTTGCGCCTGGGCAGATTGTTGTCTCTGGTGCGGTGTGGGAGGTTGTGCAGGGCTGTGTCGATGAGCTGCCACGTTGCGAGATCACCAGCCTGGGTGTGCATGCTGTGGCCGCAGGCGACGGCACACAGAACGACCGCCTCATGCAGCTGGTACCCCACGGCCTCGCCGGCCGCCGCTTCCCCCCCGTCTCCCACGTCGAATCCGAAAACCTATCACACCTCGAACCCCTTGCCGAAGCACTCCGCATCGAGGCAGAAGTCTTCCACACAGATGGCGAAGGCCTCCGCCGTGGCCTCGAAGTGGTCTCAGAAGAGTTGGAGCAGGTAGGCAAAGCTGCGATAGTATGCACAGGAAGACTCCGCTCCCTTCAGGTTGTTAAACCATGGAAGCCAGAGGATTTGGTAAGCGCGTTTGCAACGATTGATGAGTTGATGCTTCACCACGATACGTCCCGCAAAGCCTTGGAAGACGTTTCCTTAGCGCAGGACGAACTGACCCGCCAGCAGCATTCCCTTGAGGCTGCAGTATCAATTCACAGCCAAGGATTGATGACGGAGCTGGAGCATCGAAGAGAGTTGCAAGCACTCAAGGCAGCTCATCAAGAAGAGTTGGTAGCGCTGCAGGCGCAATGCAAGGCGGAGGCACAAAGGCTCTTGGTCAGTGTCATGAAAACGGATGCGGGAGGAGGGGGAGGGAGTCACAACAACACTTTCGCGTCCGATTCTATTCAGGTCTTCAAGAAGGAGTCCTTCAACGACAGCCGTGCCTCCTTAAGCGCGAAACAGCCAAAGTATAAATCCCTGCACACCAAGCGCGGAGGGGTGGCAACATGGGGGCGTGGGGGGCAAAAGAGAAATAAATCTCCTGGCCTTTCGCCATCCATCCGCAGTCGTCCTGACAGCCTGCTCGGGGGTATTTCCTTGCCGTAAGTAAAAGGGTGGGAGAGGGAGAGAGGGAGGAGGAGGCGGGGAGTAGCATTGCTGTAGATTCTTTTGTACCGTGTTTTGTAGTTTTACTATTTCTTTTATTGTAACACAAATAAAAATTGCCCCGTGGGAGCAAAAAGCTAAATATGACCTTTCCCAAACTTTCCAACAAACGTTTTTGAAAAGTAGGATGGAGAAACCCCGAAGAGGAATGCAGCCACCCTGTAAAAATGGGGGGTGTGTTCGCCAGTCTGCGGTGAGAACCTCCTCCTGAGGCAAAACTGTACACCCATGTTCAATGCAGTTTAGTGCGATTTTTTATTTTACAACGTTCACACCACCGCCACCACCACCACTTCCCAACAGAAACAACACCCGGGGGGGGGGCGGGAGGGCCTTTCTTTTCTCTCTCCCCCACAAAAGGGCAACTATTTTACAAATGCAGTCTCACATCCCTGCTGCCCCGAGCGCCTCCACGCCGTATGATGGGTGCAAGGTGAAGGTCGCGATTCGGGTACGGCCGTTTCTACCTCGCGAGGAGGCGGAGGGGTCGCGAAACTGCACGACAGTTGTGGACAACCGGCAGGTGGTTGTCGGGAAGGACCGTGCCTTCACCTTTGACAGTCTGTTCTCGCAGACGTCCACGCAGGAGGAGGTGTACGATGCGTGTGTGCTGCCGTTGCTGTCGCAGTTTATGAGGGGCATCAACTGCACCATCCTCGCGTACGGCCAGACCGGTGCAGGAAAAACACACACAATGGGTACCGGTGATTTATCTGACATTCTTCCGGAGGACCAAGGAATTGTTCCGAGGGTGATGACCGCGCTTTTTTCGCAGTTAGGTCGCAGAGCAGGGAGTGTCTCAGGGTCAGGGTCGCCCGGTAGAGAGCATCCCCCACACCCGGCGTACAAATTGAAGGTTTCGTACATAGAGATCTACAATGAAACGCTGCGGGATCTGTTGAGACCGAATCAAAAGAATTTGCAGATTCGTGAAGACGCGAATGGAGGGATTTTGGTATTAGGTGTGCATGAGCAGGAGGTGGAGAGTGTGGACGATATGATGCAGCAGCTGCACGAAGGCACCATCGCCAGATCCACGGGGTCTACCCTTATGAACGAAAGCAGTTCCCGTTCACATTCCATTTTGACGGTCATATTGGAGCAGTTCACAAAGAACGAAATGAGCGGGGCATTGGAATCTACAACAGCAAAGCTTCACCTCGTGGATCTTGCCGGGTCGGAACGCAACAAAAAAACGCAGGCAGTTGGACAACGTTTTAAAGAGTCCGTTTCGATCAACGGAGGCCTTCTTGCGCTTGGGAATGTCATCAGCACTTTAGGTGAAAATTCAAAGCGTAAGGTCGACCCGCAAGAGGACGGACGCAAGGAGAAGAAACCTGCCCAATCTCATGTTCCCTACCGGACTTCGAAGCTGACGAGGCTGCTGCAGGACTCATTGGGCGGCAATGCGTCAACCATTATGATAGCCTGCATCAGCCCTGCGGACTGTAACATTGAAGAAAGTTTGAACACACTGAAATACGCAAACCGTGCAAAGAATATCCGCAACAAGCCAATCGTAAACCGCGACCCACAGTCCATGATGATGTCGCAACTCAAGACTGAGTTGCAAACTTACAAAAAGCTTCTCAGCATGCACAACATCACAGTCGAAGGCTCACAGGACCTTCTTCACGAAGGCAACGTCATTGTGACTGCCGAAGGGGAGGTCTTTAAGCTGTCGGACCTCGATGCGTTGCGTGCAGACAAGCTTGCCCTCGAGGAGCAGCTAGGCCGTCTTGGGGAGCTGCGCCAGGCGCGCGCAAACTTTGCTGCCGACAAGCAATCGCTCTTCACCACCCTCGCAGACTTCCTGCGCCTCAGCGAGGAAATCGCCTGCGAAGAGGTTAGATCGATGCATATCAATGGGGTCGCGGTGTTGGAGAAGAAGATTTTGCAGCTTTTTGGGGCTCAAGCTCATAAGGCGACTTCGCCTAAACCGCATAATCCACAGGCGCTTGCAAAACAGCAGCCGAACACTCCGTTGATCAGACGCAAGGCTTCTGCGAACACACCAAGCAACCAGACCCCAGCGGGATCACCGAGGCGTTTGAACAATGAAGAGCTGAAGGAGATGATACCGTCGTCCATGCTGCTTACCGGCAAGCAGCCTGCTAGCATCGACTACAACGCGCCACCGCACGTCATCAACCAATGTGTCGATGAAGTCATCTTCGAAAACCAAAAACTTCTCCGCAACTTAAAACAGCTTGAAGACGATCTCTACAAATCTGAATGCCTTGCTGTGCAAGAAACCGAAGAAAAAGCGAAGATTCAAAACGCATTCACCGCCGCCGCCGTTGAAAACCAAAAGCTAAAAAGCAAGAACGAACTTCTCGTGAAAGAGGTAGACAAACTCAAACGGTCTCCCGAGGACACGAGAACGGGTTTGGTACGGTTGAAGCAGGAGATTGAGAAGATGGCCACAGAGCGGGGGTCTCTGTACGAAGCAAAGTGGCGGACGGAGCTGGAGAAGAAACGTCTTGAGAGGAAGGGGGAGATTGCTGTGCAGTCGTTTCAAAAGGAGCACCAGGATATGCAGCAGAAGCTGAAGGTGCTGACGTCGGAGATTGAGGAGAAGACGGCGCAGATCGAAGAGCTGGCTGGCAAGGAACACCGCATGCACCGCGTACAGCAGCAGAACCAACGCACCATCCACCTCATGGAAGCAGAGAAGGACAGACTCAAGCAAGAGCTCGAGAAGGCGCTCCGCAAGCTGGAGCAGTCCGACCACAGCTCCGAGAAGCTTGAGAAGATGAAGGTCGACCTCAAAAGACAATACGAACAACGTCTCCGCGAGCAGGACCAATCCCTTCAGGTATGTCAATCCCCAGAGAGCCTCTTTTATCTGGAGAAAAAGGCATTCTACCCCATTTTACAATGATTATTTCTGTCGACCTGCAGGGGACTTTAAGCTTTCATCCTGGCATTGTGGGTCTACCTGGGGTGACTATTCTCTTTAAGAATCGCTTTCAACTTTTTCTTTAGGTTATTTCGGTTTTTTTTCTGCGGTTCCGATTTAATTATTACAATGGTCACTATTTACAGGGCTTGAGACGGAAGCAGCGTGAGGCACAACAGGTTATTCGTCAGCATGACTCAGATGCGACGAAGATTCAAAAGCTGTTGAAGGAGGTGGACAACCTGAAGCAGCACCAAACCGACCTGAAGCACTCCATGAAGAGCAAGAGCGACGAGCGGGAGAGCGAGCGCGACAAGCGCGAACGGCAGCTGATGGAGCTGCAGAAGCAGATGCGGCAGCTGGAGGCGCAGAACGTACGCTACTCAAACAACCTCCGCGCGAAGGAGGAGGCCGTGGGCCGCCTCCAGCAGCAGCTCAACCTTGAGAAGAGCAAGACCAAACAGCTCACCGAGAAGCAGGCTGTCATGCAGCGCGAGGTTGTCCAGAAGCAGTCTTGGCTTGACAAGGAGATCGAAATCCAGAAACGCAAACGCGACGCACAGGAACGCCTCACCCGCGAACTGAAACGCCGCGAACGCATTCTGAAGGAACGCGAGGACAACCACCACCAGCGCGACGACATGCGCCGCATCAAGGAGCAGCACGACCTGGTACGCCTTGAGCGCGGCATGCAGGGGTGGGACACTCAGATCGTCTCCATCACTTCAAAGCTTGAGTCTGCCAAGCTCGAGATGGACGCCATCCCTGACGCACAACGCGTCACCTCCAACGCCCGCTACGTCGACGTCAAGAAGAACATCGACGCGCTCGAGGCCAACTACCAATCCGCCAAGGGGGCCTACCACGAAATAGCCGAAGCGCAGGCAGAAGCAGCACGCCTCGACAACCAGCTGCGTCAGCTTGACGACCGTATTGATGTGTTGCAAGCGACTCTCGAGTACGGCGAAGACATCATCATGCAGACAGAAAACGAGATCGAAGCACTCTCACAAGAAGACGCAGACATTCAGTTGGAAAACAAAAGCAAATCGCGGTCGCCCTCTGCAGAGCATTCTGTAGCAGTCGAGACGCCTCGACAGGGCGGAGGCGGGGGTGGAGGCGGTGCTGGAGGTGATGCAGATGGCGCCGCAACGTCCCCATCCACAAGCGAAGGGTCTCGCAGTGAAAAGCGTCCCACCCACGACCAATACCAGCAAACGCTGCAACAGTACGCACAAAAGGTCCAGGCCCTCAGCAAAAACGACCACGAGAAGGAGAAGGAAATCCGCACCCTCCGCGAGGAGTGCGAAGACAAGACGCAGACCATAGAGAAGCTGCAGAACGCACTCAAGCTTGCGGATATGGGGTTCAGCAGAAGGCTGCTCAAGGTATGTCAACTCTTCGTTGTGAACAATTGGGGGGAAGGATATACCATGGATGTCCAAAGTACTTGAAGTATATCAAGTACTTGATCCCCCAAAAAATCCAATACTTGATACTTCAAGTACTTGACACCCTATTTTTTTTTCGAGTACTTTTTTACTTGTTCTCCCTCTGTCAAGTACTTTTTTCACAAAAAAAACGTCAAGTACTTGATCAAGTACAAAAAAAAAGTGGATACTTGATCAAGTACTTGACGTTTTTTTGCGAAAACAAGTACTTGACAGACTCTGCCAGAGGGTAAAAAAGTAAAAAAGTACGAGAAAAAAAAATAGGGTATCAAGTACTTGATTTCTGTTAAGTACTTGATCAATCTTCAAGTACTTGACTGTCATTTTGAGAGGAAAAAAAAGGGGGGTCAAGTACTTCAAGTACCATAAAAAATCCGAAAAAAGTACTTCAAGTACTTTGGACATCCATGATATACGTGATTGGTACATTTTTTTCTCTCCAGTGTGTGCGTGTGCACGAGGCGTATCTTCAACTTTTGTTGTGTCAATCACTTCGCTCCAAAAACGGAACAAAGTTCTGTATAAAAAATAGCCTCGCAATCATCACATCAATACACAGGTGCAACTAGAACATCTTAGCCGTTTGATGCCGAACCAGGAGGCCAGTGTACAGCAGTGACAATGTGCATAAAATAGCACAAAAAAAAAAAATCAACGATTTCCCCCCTTTTTTGTCCAGATTAGAACATTTTCCCCAGACCCACAAAATCCCCTCATATTGTTTCTAGATTTTTTTTAAACAGGTGATCAAACACATTGTGGTTTGGAACCTTACAAACTTTTTTTTTGTGCTCCTTTTGGGGTCGTAAATTTTTATGATTTTGGTGACTGATGACTCAGCAGGAGAGGCTTGGGTTCATCTCATACAGTTTTGTTTTTATGCCCACAATGTATAGCTTAAAGGAGAAATAGTTCCTCCGATACGGTCGCTAATCATACCCTCCAACAAGGTAATTGACGACGGAAAACCCTTTTTTTTTCCCTTTTACCTATTTCGTTACTCTTCCATTATTCAAGCAAACCACAAAATCGAGCTGCGAAAAGCAAAAACTTTTCTCACACCGAAGAAAAAAAAATCGTGGCTGCTATCTGGTGACAGTACTCTAGCACCACACACACTTTTTCTCTCGAGAGATCTCTCTCACACTCCCCCACCCTCCCTCCCTACCCCACACCCCCCTTCGACCTCTAGAGAAAACCGAGAGAACAACGCAAAGACTCAAAAGAATATGCCCCAATCAGGAAGGCCTATTGTCTTTAAACTGCGTTTTCCCCTCGAGGCATTGATGTGGTTCGGAACCAGACGGGAGCAGTCCGATACCATATATTGTGCATTTTTGTTTTGTAACCTTTCATGGAAATGTGGAGATTGCACAACTGTGGGCAACCAAAAAGGAGGCAACTACACTACGCCAAACAATTTAGCAAAATAAAGAGTATTTGTCCCTAAAAAAACTGTCTACAAAATGAAAGGTTGGTGTGCGTGCTTTCTTGAGTCGCTTTTTTCTCTCTAGAGTTCAAAAAAAATTATCCAAGCGGCTTTCCATTTCTCCCTAATTAGCCCAAAAGGATACGGCTTTCCCACCCCAAATAATCACTCCCCTTTTCTTGTCATCGTCAAGGCCACGTAGCACAGAGGTGGGAGGCGGTGTTTGGCAAATTCACTTTCTCAGATGTGTGTATGTGAAGGCACATCTTTGCTTAAGGTTTTCTTCCTATTGTCCAGGACACCATTCTCCCAGTGCGGTCCATATTGTAGCAGCCGAGCATGAAAAAGGGGAGGTGATCAGAGGGCTTGTTTATCCCCCCCCCCCTTAGGCATACATGGTAAGCGAACAAAAAATTCGCTTTATTCGCTTTTCCAAAAAAGCGAATAAAAAATTCGCTTTATTCGCTTTTGGTTCGCTTTTTTATTCGCTTTATTCGCCTTTTATTCGCCTTTGGGTGATCTATGATCGTCTCCGTGGGACACGTAACAGGCTGTGAGAGCTTACTGAGAGCTAGTGGGAGCTGAGTACTGAGTATACACAGTATACACAGTATACACAGTATACACAGTATACACAGTATACACAGTATACACAGTATACACAGTATACACAGTATACACAGTATACACAGTATACACAGTATACACAGTATACACAGTATACACAGTATACACAGTATACACAGTATACACAGTATACACAGTATACACAGTATACACAGTATACACAGTATACCATACAATGCAACGAGGCCGGGTACGCCTGAAAATACTCATATCTGGAAAATATATCTGAGGCGTGCCTGAGGCGTCACTGAGGCGTGCCTGAGGCGTACTCGGGATTAGTTACGTTTAAGTACGCCTCAGGCACGCCTGAGTATATATCAACGCATACTTGCGTTTCAGGCGCCTGGTGTGGATTTTTCCCCCGCAAAAAGGGCCTCTGATGCATTTCCGGAGCGATCTGAAAAAATTCCGGGGTCGGACAATTTTTTTAGCAAAAAAATGTGTGACTTTAAGTTTGTACCAAAATCAGGGGAAAGTATACTCGGTTTCATATTTCTGCTGATAAATAAAATTATTACGCACAGGTCATCACGTTTCTAAGGCATGCCATGTATTTCCTCCGCCCCCTGAAATGTGCTGGAATCAACTTTCGGTGTCCTGCTGAGAAAATTGCGGGGTCGCAAGATATTTTTAGTGGAAAAATATCATGGTTACTGCTTACAGTAAACTGCCTCCAAAAAAGAGGCTTCGCAGAAGATGAGTCATACTCGGGTATGTGTAAAAAAGTCTTTGGTCACCCCAGTTGTACTTAAAATAGAGCTATGGTCTGTGGATCAAGGAGGCCTGTGTAAAATTCTGGGATCTCGATGGGATCTCTCTAGTGTTAGAGGATCCAGCCTTGTATGAGCCTCTTCCGTCTTGCATCAAGTTGGGCCCCGAAGGGACCCAGTCGAAAAGCACCCCCGAAATTTTTTTCCAATGATTCTTGAATCAATGAAATACCCGAAGGTACCACCAAAATATATAACATCAGCACCAAAGCTTAGCGAACCCTTTTCATTTTTTCGACTCGCTCGGCCCAGAGGCGCATTTTTCATCGTGCGACCCCGCAAATTTGAAAGATTTTGCTACCTCTGAATCGAAAGCCACAAAATTTGGGGGTAAATACTTTTTTGTTCATGACCAAAATGCTGGTAAAAAATATAAATATACTCAGGCGTGCCTGAGGCGTACTTAAACGTAACTAATCCCGAGTACGCCTCAGGCACGCCTGAGTATTTATTTTCAGGCCTTGGCGAGGCCGACTCGGCCTCGTTGCATTGTATGGTATACACAGTATACACAGTATACACAGTATACACAGTATACACAGTATACACAGTATACACAGTATACACAGTATACACAGTATACACAGTATACACAGTATACACAGTATACACAGTATACACAGTATACACAGTATACACAGTATACACAGTATACACAGTATACACAGTATACACAGTATACACAGTATACACAGTATACACAGTATACACAGGGGATTGGGAGTACAGTACAGTACAGTACAGTACAGTACAGTACAGTACAGTACAGTACAGTACAGTACAGTACAGTACAGTACAGTACAGTACAGTACAGTACAGTACAGTACAGTACAGTACAGTACAGTACAGTACAGTACAGTACAGTACAGTACAGTACAGTACAGTACAGTACAGTACAGTACAGTACAGTACAGTACAGTACAGTACAGTACAGTACAGTACAGTACAGTACAGTACAGTACAGTACAGTACAGTACAGTACAGTACAGTACAGTACAGTACAGTACAGTACAGTACAGTACAGTACAGTACAGTACAGTACAGTACAGTACAGTACAGTACAGTACAGTACAGTACAGTACAGTACAGTACAGTACAGTACAGTACAGTACAGTACAGTACAGTACAGTACAGTACAGTACAGTACAGTACAGTACAGTACAGTACAGTACAGTACAGTACAGTACAGTACAGTACAGTACAGTACAGTACAGTACAGTACAGTACAGTACAGTACAGTACAGTACAGTACAGTACAGTACAGTACAGTACAGTACAGTAGCCTTATTTTGGCGTCGTTGCGGGTATTGGGGGATCTCAGGGGACTAGACTCGACACACTAGACTTGACAAAAAATACGTTGCTTTTTATTCGCTTTTTGTTCGCTTTTTCGTTCGCTTTTTGTTCGCTTTATTCGCTTTATTCGCCGGCGAATAAAGCGAATAAAAAAGCGAACCAAAAGCGAATAAAGCGAATTTTTTATTCGCTTACCATGTATGCCTAGGGGGGGTCACATCCCATGTAAAAAGTGAGAACAGTGACCAAAAAAAATTTTTTTGAGAAAAAAATGGACATCACCCTGAAAAACCAGAAAATATGGTCCCCAGGTGACCTACAATTCAATTCCGCCTGGTTTTGGACACTTCTGAGCACTTGTGGGGGTCTAATTCGAAATTTTCAAAAAAAAAAAATCGGCCTGGGACAGGGTTTGTACTTTGGCACCTTGCAAATCGGGGTGCAATCAAAACCCATTAAAAACACCGTTGGGACGCATTGAGAGGGCGGGAAAAGTGCCGGGGGCACTGTATAGGCGGTTCTACGCCAAGTCCGCTCTAAAATCCTTGTGTAGGCGCAGTGGAATGGCAGTAAAGGCAAAGCGCCGTATACACTGTGGAATGGGCCTGCTGAAGGTGTCCTCAGAGGCGATTCTGCAAGCCCTGGGGAGATTGGGTTTAGGAAAACGCGCGAAAAGGGGAGGGAAGTGACGTGTGTGGTGTATTGAGCCTCCCACACGTACTCCTCTCTGCCGGTCATTGCGTACGGCTTGTCGTCAAGCAGTATTGCCACATTGGAGCAGTGTGCGTAAGTTCCCAATACGGCGTTCCTTGCCCTTGTGAGCTTTGAGGACACCCCGCTCTTGCCGCTGTATATTGTGGCGAGCCTGGTCGTATCCACGAGGGATGTCTCTTTCCTCCCACAGTAATCTGAGTGTGGGGTCTGAAGAAGATAAAGAAGACGAGACCGATGCGGGGCGGTGCTTTAGTCGAGTCTACGACTGGATATCCATATACGTGCCTAGTACAGGGCTATTGCAGACTGAACTGCAAAACCAAGGGAGGAATTGGACATTGCAATATCTGGAAAGTCATACGAGGTGTTTCTTTTAAAAGGGAAGATACCCTGAGGGACCGGGTGAGGCAGTGACGGCACATCTGCTCTATAATTTACACCTGACTAATTTTCCTCCCTAAATTGATCACTCCCTGGCCTATTAATGGTGTGGGTACCTAAGCGCGTGTATACATTGGTCACTACGACCCACAAAATACAGATGCCAGGTGACCGTCTTGTCTTCTTTTGGCTGTATTCAAACGCAATTAGATGATATTAGTCGAGATGTGTCATTTACTTCCTAGAATATGAGTCATGTACTGTTGCCATGGCCATATCTCGTTTATGTGCTAAAAATAGGAATAGGCAAGGTACAAACCCTGTCCCACGACCCCTTTTTTTTTCGGAATTTTCATTTTCTGGTCACTTCTGGTCACTATTTTTGGTATTTTCGGGCCTCCAGGACGTTTTCCGGGGGGTCTTGGGTAGTGACTTGTGGGGTCGGACACTGCGCTACGCGTAGAATTAAAAAATCCTGAAAAAGTGCACTGTTCTCCCCTTGTGACCCCCCCTAACCCCCCCCCCCTCCATCCCCCAATAACATTTGCGCTTTCTTTTTTTTGACCAAAATATAGAGGAATTTTAGATTCACCACAAATAGACAACAACAACAACAAAGCGACTCTTTCTCTCTCTCTCTTTCTCCTCCCTAACCACATAGATACTTTGCGTATTAACATTACCCTACCAACGATTTGTCCAAACGAACTCATTTTTTTTTGAGGGCCGAACCACCTCGAGAATCGAAAGGTTTTTAATATTCCACCCCTCCCCTCATTAATGGTGGCAGTATTGGGATGGGAGCCCGTTGGAATACATCAAAATACATCAAAATACATCAAAATACATCAAAATACTGTATTTTGATGTATTTTTGCGTATTCCAATGGGCTCCCACTCACTATACTGCCATCATTTACCCCTCATTATCTCACAACAAACCAACCCCTTACAGTACCCTCTTTCCCTTTTTCTCCCCCTCTTCTTTCTATGCACATTTATTGTTAAATCAACATCTTTTCAATGTCTATAACACATGGTATGGTGAGTGCGACGCACATGAAGGGAATGGCTGCGTATGATAAGAGAGATTTTCCGACAGCAGTTCACGCACTTGAGGCAGCGCTTCAACAGCTTGCAGAATGCGACGAAGACGACTCTGTTTTGTTTGCTGCAATTCTCCTTGGTCTTGGCACCGCACACCATGCGCTCCGCAGCCACGACATTGCAATGCAGTACTACAACGAAGCCCTCTCCGCCCTGCAGGAAGAAGGTTCCATCTCCGGAGACTCGCTCGAAATCGTCAGCCCCTTAGTCAATATGGGGTTAATATTCTATGCGAAGAAGGACTACGTCAACGCAATGGCGAAATATAAAAGGGCACAACGCATCGTCGAACGGTTGTATTGTACAGATCGAACGGTGTGTGCAGATTTGTATCATAATATGGGTGTCGTGTGCGATGCCCAGAATGAATTGCAAAAGGCGTTGCAGTTTTATGGAAAGTCATTGCGGGTAAGGGAGAAACTCTCACAAACCAGAGAACAACAATTATTATTGATGTTGACAAAGGAAAATGTTGCGATGGTGTGGAGAGACCAAGACAACAAGGAGGAAGCAGTCCGCGCCATGGCTGCCGTCCTCCCGATCCGCAAAAAGCTGAACGGCTCCGGCTCCGCGGAGTACGGGAACTCCCTTTTCAATATGGGCCTCCTCCACTTCGATCTTGGACGTCTTAACAGTGCTTTAACCTACTTCTCAAAATGCCTTTCCCTCCGTACCGAACTTCTTGGGGAAAGCAGCTCGCAAACAGAACTCTGCGCGACATATGTCACAACAATTCGCAAGAGAACCGACCGTGTGGCGTCCCCGCGCCTTTCTATAGGCTCCTTGCACGAAGAAGACTCCTTTGACTATATGGGTAATGGAGGTGGCGGTGCTGTGCTCAATTCTCATGTGTCCAGACTCTCCACCGCCTCGCGTTCAAGAACCTCCAGGGGAGGGGCGCGCAGCGAGTCCCCAGGAGGTGGAGGAAGCAGCCGGCGCGGCCTTTCCCTCAGCAACCTAGCGCGGTCCCCATCACCCCATAGGAGAGGCAGCGGGCAAAGGTGAAAAAAATGAGGGGTGTTGTGTGTGCTTTTTTTTGGGGGTAGTTTTCTTATCAAAGAATGTCGGTAAAAAAAGAAGTCTAAAGCGGGGATTTGGAGTGTCCCTGTGTGGAGTGTTGAAAATGAATAGATTTTGGGGGCAATGGGGTCAACCTTGTAGATTTTATATTTTTTTTTTTTGGGGATCCCTGGGGTAATAAAACGCACCACCCAATGAGAGTTAGGTCAGAAAGGGGGTATAGAACAAATAATCGGTTGGTTTGACAGGAAAAAAATGTTTTCCTTCCGCCATTTTTTTTGTCATTCAAACCGGCCAGGTGCATTACATCTCGCAACGAACGCAAAACGACGCTTTTTTCATTTCTTTAATAGATTCCTTCAGGTTTTGCTTCTGTCGGAGCAACGCATACACTAAGACAAAAAAAAGGTCATTTATTCCCCCCCCTTTGCGCTAACGTCAATACCACATAGCCACAGACCGATATTTTCCCCCACTCTTAGGCCGTCTATACCTTCGAAACTCATTCATGATGCCTGCTCCATGCAATTTAACTGCTAGAGGAAGGCCTTAGGTTTCCTTTTAACAGTCCCAATTATGTAGATTTGTGTTTGTTGAAGTGCACCAAATAGTTGACTATTTAAAAAATACTTTTCAAAAGCTACATTTTTCACCTTTTCTCAGAGGGAAATATAACAAATGTAAAATCATCGAAACAATATTCAATTGTAAATAATGGAGCCGCACCCCCCGACGTCGCCACGACCGTCTGGGTTGCCTCGAGAAGGGTGCGGGACGGGAGGTGATGTGCTGCCCCCTATCCGGCCGTCGCTGTCTTACGAGGAGCTTCGTGTCTTGGTGGCGGAGAGGCTGCGGTACTCGAGAGGGTTGGAGTCGCGTGGGGTGACGTGCGCGAGGTATCAGATTGAGCGAGCGCCGGCGCGGGAGGGTGTGGTGCTGCTGGCGGACCAGCTGGCAGCGTTTCATGGTAATATGAGAGGCAGCATCATCAGGGCCAATGCCGTCAGCCATGCCAGCGTCTTTCATGTCTCCAGAAGGCTTGCTGACGGTGTCGAATCGATGTTCGAAGACCAAATGGAAAAGGCCCGCCGCTGCAGCAACGCACCCTGCAACAAAGCGCGCGCTGTCGTCTCCACGCATTGGCCGCGAGCCTGCCACAGCCCCGTGGAGGTGCGTCTTCCGCAAGTCGGGCTCAGCCTCCCACGCCCCAGAATAGTGCACATCGCAAAGACCCGTGTTGTGAACAGCATTCCTCGATGTCCTCGAGTCACACCTTCTCGTGCATGAGGGAAAATCAATTTTAAAAAAATGGGGAGAAGTTGAGTGAGCGCTTTTGGAAATAAGGAGAACGATATGTCTGAGGGAGAAGATGGTTGTCTGAGGGAACTGATTCGAGAGAAGTTGAGAGGGCGTAAAAAACAAAAAGGTTGGGTGGCATTGTAGACGTCTCTCTGGTAGATTAAACAACAAAACGCCAGGGGGGAAGGGAAGAGATGTTTTTTATCAGACGTAAACCAAACGAAATGGATGCAGGACTGACTGCATGGTTAGAGGTGCACCCGGTCATTGTACCAAAGGTGCACTGTTCACGAGAGGGCTTTTTGTATTTCAAGTCAACTTTATTTTCGATATTCGATTTTTTTTCCAAAAAAAAAATAATACCCGCTATTCGAAGTGTATTTGTTGGTCAGTGTCCGCGTCCGCCGATGAACGGTGAGGCGTTTTGCACTTTCAACTTCTCTTTTTTTTCTCATCACAGATACCACAGATATCTGTGATGTCGTTTCTCTCCTTTTTTTTTTTTGGAGTGTCTTGCCATTACGAAAAAAATACCCTAACCATCATAGAGTTTCAAGAAGGAAGTGCCCCAAAAGGGATGCCTTTTTTTTTTTCCTCTTCCGCTCATCATTTTCTGTTCTCCTGAGCTTGAAAATATGACTATTTTTTTTTTCCCGAATTTTTTCCACAACCGCCCCTTCACAGGGTGCAGTCACAAGAACAAAAAAAAGCCAAAAATAATTTTCACACATACCCCCCACCCCATTTTTTCACCCCCCGCAAATAGGGGAATATTTTTTTTTGTACATTTTATGTTGGCGCGAAATTTGTGGTTGTTGTGCCCTAGTGGTCCGCTGCCTCCTGCGTTGCATAGAGTTGCGAAGAGGGATCCGGGGATATCGGCGGCAGAAGCGGCTAAGAACGTAGGGCTCATCAAGCATAAGGTAGCTATGCAGGTGCAACGGTCCAAGAAGCTGGCCGCCATACCGAGTGACAACTCAGGTTTCAAAGCGTTTCTTAGTGACTCAGGAGGGGTTCAATTCTTCGCATTGCTAGTGATGGTGGTTTGTGCGTACAATATCGTGGTGAAGAGGATACGGCAGAGCGGCAAAGAGCATCGCAGCCAGCGGTAACGTTGACTAGGGGTTGGGGGTAAAATAATCGGCAATTTCTATAAAAATTCGAGAAAAATAAAATCTGGGCTTTTTTAACTGAGGCACAGTTGTAAACACCGATTCATGCGTTTGAACAGCAAATATTCGATGAACTCCTTCGAACTCTCTCTTCTGTTTGTTTCCCCCCCCCAGCACAATTGTGCCCACGCTTCGGTAGTGAACCTTTCTCAATGGCGGCATTTTTTGACCTATTTTGATACACCACCACAAACAGGGGGTGACGCTCTCTAAAAAAATGCATCGATTACTAAGATCCCCTGTGTCCTCCGCTGTGCGACGTAGCAGTGATGTGGTGGTGGTAGAGGACGCTGCGGAGGTAGCGTTGCGGAAGAAGACCGTTTCGCGCGCAATGCAGGCTGCTGCAGAAGCGGAGGCGAAGGTGGCCACGTACAAAGGGAACGGCCCGACACCCAAGGTGGAAGACCCCAATGCGCTGGCGGTGGAGGAGCCGAAGTCGGCTGGGGTGTTCAGCAGCGTGCACACCATGAAGGCGGCGGCGTTTACAGAGGAAGAGCGGAAGCTGCGTCTCGTAGGTCAAAAGGCGTCTCAGGTCGCAAAGTGGTACGAAGAGTCGCGCCAGAAGCCCGACTCCTCCCTCGGGATAGTGATCCGTACCAAGCTCGGCATGTCCGGGGCGGAGTACCTAGAGGATAAGGAGCGCACGAAGACCGCAGAGATCGGGTGGGCAGCCTTCAACGCCGCCTTTATCATGCTTGCCGCCTACGCCCTTTTCCAGTTCCGACACGGCGACCAGAGGTTCCGCTTCTTCTGTGAGTTCCAGGAAGACGCTTTGGTATGGTGAGGGGTGTTTTATGGTTTTTTTTTTTTGCATTTTGATGTTTTGGGGCAAAAAAAAAATGTCGAAAAATGTCGCAAAAAAGCGAATTTTTGGAAAAGTAGATGAAATGGACAAATTTCCGGAAAAATTTTACCCGGAGTTCGAGCACCTATTGGTGGGGAAGTGCAAAACAACAAAACAACAACAGCGACTGCTTGAAGAGCAAGAGGAGGAGGACTCGGAGGAAAACATGATGGCCATGCAGTTGTCGAAGTACGGTTGGTACCTGAAGTGGAAAGACGCACGAGCGACACACGAGAAGGAGGCGGAGTTGGTCAACCTAGGACGGTCGTACGCAGGGAGCACTCATATCGCACTCAATTGTATGTCCCCTTTTCCTCCCTTACACCCTCCCCTCTCATTCCCTTATAGATTTCCCTATAGAATTATGCCAAAACGAAACGGGCATTTTCATGAACAACCTTTTGGCCTCAAGGAGGTTTTCTCTTCGGTGGGAGCGTATTGCAATACAAAATATCAGCACAGAATACACTTTACGAACAAAAATTTAAAAAAACTTCGGCCAACTTTGAGTACAGAACTTTTGTTCCGTTATTTTTTGGAGCGAAGTGATTGTCGACACAAAAAAATAGTGGAGCACACTCTAGGGTGGCTACACTAATACAACCAAGTTTTCAAAAAAAAAAAAAAAAAAAAAAAAAATGACCCTTCCACACTACAGGGAATATGCGAAGAAGGGCAATCCCCATGCGTCACAATGCAGACTGGTTTACTAGCTTCTTTGGGTACAGCATATACTCATAGGTCTTCCCCTTTGGTGCACACATGGTCGCAAGAAAAGAAGTGCTGCGCTTATGGGTTTTTTTCTCGAAGAGTTTTGAAGGAGCTGTAGCGAGAGACTGTAGAGACACAGATTTATTGATTTGTGCCGCTGCATTGATTGGAAAAACGGATGAAAGAAAACGCCGCCTTTTTCTTTTTTCAAAATATTCAGTGAAAAAAGCAAATGCTTTTAGACGATTAAAAGTTTAAAAAAAAAGAAGACCTCTTTTGCACAGAGTATCACCATTTCCAACAAAGCCCTGATCTCCTTAAGTTCGTACCATTCTCTTCACGCCCCATGGTGTAGTGGTAGAGCGAAAACTCACTCACAGCAGAGGAGCACGGATCGAAACAATGAAACCCATGTGGTTCTTGCGTCCCAGTAGTGTAGAATCTCCTTCGCACGACACGTCCTCGGGTCCCTTCTCACGATAATCCCCTACGATAGCGTCATTGGTTCCTCCACCTCTTTTTTTTATGTAAACCACGAAATGGATGTAAGACTGCATGATTGGGGTATCCCCCCGACACATCCGGTCATTGGTCATATACCAAGGTACACTGTTCACGAGAGCTTTGTATTTCAACCCTACCCCCCTTTTTTTTTTTTTTTTGCAAAACGAATATTTCAAATAAATGCCCTTCAACCCCACCCCTCAGGCACAACCCCCCCCCCCCGCCCCACACACACACACACACACACACACACCGTTTTTCTTTCCACCCACTTTTTTTTGTAACCTTTCTTACCACCCTCAGACGCCTCATAGGACGCCTCTCTTTTGAGTCGATTTAAAGGGGCTTGTTGAGGGGGGGGCGTCCCCCTATAGAATGGGCAGTGCGTGTGGGGCGTGTAAGAACAGCCATGTGCATACCCTGGAGTATAATGGGGACTCCCCAAGGGCGAATCCTCCTGCGCAGATGGAGCGGGAAGAGCGGAAGCGTCGGATTGAGGCGTACCGTGATCAGGTGTTTCAGCAGTCGGAGTTTGAGCAGAGGCTGCAGGAGGCGTGGAAGGATGAGGGGCTGCATAAGGTGATGTCGGTGTGTGAATACCTGCCTGTAGGTGTGGTCATGTTTACGGAGGACGGTACAATAGGTTTTGTGAACGACCGTGTGCTAACCCTCGCTGGGAGGGACAAAGAAGGCATCCGGCCCGGCAACCACCTCTCGAAGCTTCTCACCACCCCAACCCGCCTGCAGTTAGAAGAGCTCTGCTATAAGCAGGTGAACACCTACAGTTTGCACCACGTTCTAGGCGGTCAAATACCGGTGGCAATGTATACCGTGCCGTTGGAAGTGACGGTGCAGACCCCGAGGCAGACGTCGAAGTTGGAGATCAGTGCGTCGACCCTTTCGATGTCGATAGGCGAGCCGAAGAGGAGGGGGAGCAGTAATGGGTTGGAGCTGCAGAGCGACTCGCCAATGGTGTTGGTGTCGTTTGTGAGCAAGGTGGAGGAGGGTGCGCAGGGGTTTCTTCTGAAGACAGCGCAGCATGCGATGTCCAGTGATACGGTGCCGCCTTTGCCAAGCGACGCGCCGCCTGAGTACGACACCCCGCAGCTGCATATGCCAGCAACGTCGAGCTCACACTCGACGTCCTCGGAGATGTCGGAGCAAGACCAGCCGAAGGCAGACTCGCTCCTCAAGCAGGACACCGCAGAGGAAGGCGTCGCGATCAACCACGTGCTGTCGCCGTCAACAGGGCACTCCCCCCTGGTACAGCAGGGTGTCGGCAGCGGGGCGCGGCCACCGCCGCCGCGCCTGATTCTTGGCGACCTCGTGACGCCCACATCGCACTTCCCACTCCGCTCTGCACGTTCGTCCGTAGCAACGCCACGCCGTGATTCCAGCGGCAACCAATCCAGCGACATGATCTCTCTCGGAGACGGCTCCCCAAAGAGCTCGCTAAGCGGCAATCTGAGGCGGCCGTCGTTAGGTCCGTCCAGTGCGTTGAGTTCCCCGCGTGGGTCGGTTGATGCGATAGCGACGATCACCGGGTTGGTGGGGGACATCATTCTGGTGCTCGACCCTGTGCTCAAAGTGGTAACGCAGGCGAGCCTTGCGGCACACCACCTCTTGGGTCTGTCCACGACGGAGGTAGCAGGGGCACCGTTCGCATCGGTGTTGCATCAATCCGAGCAAGGTGATGGGGACACACAGGATACGTTGTCGCGCATCATCAGTGAAGGTGACGACAAGCCGGACCGTGTCTGCCTCGTAACCGACCCCGTGTCACGCGAGGGCATGACGGTGCTTGTGGCAAGTGTGCTGCGGACAGCGCCTAACTCCGCAGTGCTGCGTCTCAGCACGCTCCCGTCAAAGGCAAAGGGGATCCGCTTCAAACGAGACTCTGGCGTGCCTGAGGAGCTGGCCTGTCTTGTCGACTCGCTTGCGGTATGTTCGAATTTAACACATTTCCCCCCCAAAAACCCACCACAGGACGCAACCATCATCACAACGCTTTCCGGGCAGATCCTGCACCACAACTCCACCTTTGGGGTGATGTTCGAGTGTGACCTTGAGGATGTGCTGAATAAGGATATTTCGGTGTTCGTTCCTGCGCCTATCCAGCGTGCACATATGGACCATGTCCGCAGGCTGCTTCATGTCAAGAACCGTGCACAGAGGAAGTACCTGAAGCGGCACCGTGCGGTGATCGGGCAGACGTTGCGCGGGACGACAATGCCGTTGGACATCACAGTCACGGAGATGGTGTTCTCGAAGGAGACGGTCTTCTACGTCGCGACCATGCGCCGCATGCTCACCACCAATGCGCTTGCGAAGTACCACTCCCACGCAACCGCCATCATGCACCAACTCGGCGTCGAACCCCCAGCAGACTTCTGCTGCCAAACAGGTGCCTCGTACGACACAGGCATCGCACCCCTCAGCTCACGCCCCCCCGCCATCGACATCACCGACAGCCACACAGACATGAGCGACCAGAACTCAGAATGCTATTCGCCCACAAATCCGACCACGGTATGAAAAGGGAAGGTGTCAAAGAAAAACATAGATTTAGTTTTAAGAGGTAAAATATGAAGGCGGCCAAGGGTGGATGAACCGCACAGAATATTTTAAACCCTCTGGGTGATTTTGTTCCACGCAAATTTATCCACAAAGACCAATAAATATTTGACACAGACCGGTGACCCTGTAAAAGAACTGCGTCGACTTGCGCAAGAAGTGGGGTACACATCACCGATGCCAGAAAGGGATCCAATGGTATGCACATTTTGGAAAATGTGATTCCCACGAATTCAAAAAAACAAAACAAAAACGAAAACACAGAACGACTCTTTCAAACGACGGCTTCCTCCAATCAACGAGCCCTGAACATGCTTCTCAAGCTTCTCATGAGGGGGAGACACCCATATACCCCCCCAAAAAAGGGGGTTTTTTTTTTCCTTTCGCTTTTGCCAAGTTCGTGTATATAAATTCATTTGTATTGTTTTTCTTTGAAGGTGACGTAAGCACAAAGAGGCTTAGGTTCATCTTACAAGCCTACTTTTTTTTCCCCGTGTGCATGCCAATGAAGTGCTCTCTGGGGTTCGATAACCCACGGAGAACCGGTGTCTGCGTCCGCCGATGAACGGTGAGGCGTTTCCACTTTAAACTTCTCTTTTTTCTGTGTACGTACGGATGGCTGGTGTGCCAGAAGGCACATTCCTGATGATATAATTGATGTTTTTTTTTTTTTTGACTTGAGGTGACTAGGCGCCGGAGGCTTAGGTCATCGTGTGGGGAGGGGGGTTAGGGCGGTAAGTGGTAAATGAGGAGTGCTAGGGGGGAAGCATCTTGTGTTATCTATCTCATATATTTCGTCATGTTTTTCTTCATTCTGTTCGTATCGTCTTAAACCTTTTTATTGTAAGGTGGCTCAGCACACAGACCAGTGCTTAGACTCATCTTATGTTTTGCTGGAAAGCATATTTGGTGTTACAACATTTTTTTTTTGGTCGTCCGACAAAAAAATAAGGGAGAAAGAAGAAAAATCCATTTTTTTTCGATTCCTAGTTTCTTGTTTTACTTTTATTTTACACTGCGTCCTGAGTTTTTGTCCATTGATATTTAAACTTGCGACAACTCCATCATTTTTTTTTTTGATAACAAATATGGTGGATTCGATGGAGCAGGTTCGGGGAGGTTCCATACCGTACTTTCTGAACTGATATGCCCGACGTACTGGAATTGAGTCAAGCGACAAATAATTCCGGAATTTTTTTTACAGGGGGGGGGGGGGGGGGGGGGGTAGGGGGGCGGATTGCTAACGTTTTTTATGTAATTTTTTTTTATTAACTGGTTTTCTTCCTTGCTTTCGTATTTTTTGTTTTCTTTATCTATGTGTAATTTTTATTATTTTTTCGCCGGTGGGCCATTTCAGTGGTGACCCACACGCTGTGCCACCCCAAAAATGGGTTTCCGGGGGTTTTTGGGGGGTTTTGCGGCAAAAAACGTGAAAAAACGAAAAAAAATGCCGTTTTATTGGTGTTTTCATGATTTTGTACTGTATACAGCCTATGATTGGAGGAATTTGACATATTTGACTAAATACTTCAAACCAAGATCGGTTCGAAGGGTCCAAAAGGGTGCAGTTCGTCGAAATCAGGCCCACAGGACCCCCAGGAGTACGATTTCCACCGGAGAGTGACCCCAAGAGGCCTCTGGCGGCCTTAATTTGACATTTTCTGCCTTCCCCCCACACTCGTGCATTTCGATGCGCAGCTGAAGCACTTCATCAGGACACGCATGCACACACCCCTGATCCACTCTGCATCCGCGAACCTCCTCACGAACTCAGCAGCATCCTCAGACGCTTTTTGTGAGTGGGAGGCCGTTTTTTTATTTGTTACGCCTGTCAGGGGAGGAGAAGGTGGGCAGTGAGGGGGGAGGGGAGAGGGGGGTACTTTACACGCATACGCACGGGTTCAGGGGGTGATATTCGACTCAATATTTCAAACCAAGATCGGTTAGAGGGGCCCAAAAGGGTGCAGCTCGTCGAAACCAGGCCCACAGGACCCCCAGGAGTACGATTTCCACCGGAGAGTGGCCCCAAGAGGCCTCTGGTGGCCCTAATTTGGCATTTTTTAGCCCACAACCGGCCCTACCCCCCTCTCTGGGGGGGAGGGCAAATTTTCACTCCTTTTCCCCATTTCTGGTGCTTCTAAGTCCTCCAAAGGGTAAAAAACCGGTTCCGTTGGGTCCGCGGACCATTTTTGGGGGGGGTATGTACCCAAATTTGTACCATACCCTACTTTATGTGATGGTTATGGACAAAGTCACGGAGAGGACAGGCACCGGACAAGCACTGGACAGGCACTTTTTTTGACTCCAAAATTCAAAAAAAATCATTTGTAAGTGGTCCAGAAGTCTGTTCGTCGTTGAAATCAGGTCCACAGGACCCCTGGGACCCGATTTGCACCAGAGAGTCACCCAAATAGACCTCTGGTGATCCAAAAAACTCAATTTTTTTGCTAAAAAACCACTTTTGCCCATTTTGGGGGGAAAGTCCATTTTTCACTAATTTTCCCCATTTTGGGTATTTCTGAGCCCACCAAAGTGTAAAAAAATGGTTTCATTGGATCCTCCGAACATTTTTGGGGTGGGTATGTGTCTAGTTTTCCACGGGAAACGAGTTTCTATGTTGCAAAAAATTTTTATTTCACTTTTTGTGAGGACAATCCGCCCCCCTAGGCATAGTGTGCAGACGAACAAAATGTTCGTCGATGTTCGTCGTGGGGGGAAAAAAAATTTTTGTTCGTCGATGTTCGTCGTTGTTCGTCGTGGGTTGCCCTTGTGGCAGGGACCTGTTCGTCGATGTTCGTCGATGTTCGTCGACGAACATCGACGAACAAAACCGACGAACATTTTGTTCGTCGACGAACCAAAAATGTTCGTCTGCACACTATGCCTAGGGGGGGGGGGGTAGGGGCCGCAGTCCCCTAAGGAAATTATGTAACAATAATTATTTCGTCATTTTTTGGGCATCTAGTGGGCACCTCAGGGTGTGTCTGACACCCAAAATAGGTTTCCGGGGCAGTGTGACCCAGAATTTCATGGTTTGGCACCTCAGAAAGTGAAAAAAGTGTGAAAAAATAGGATTTTCAGCCCTTTTGGCCATTTAGGGCAAAATGGCCAATTTTGGCACATTTTTTGCTTTGTGGGGGTATTTGGGGCTATTTCACCCCCAAAACCACTCAGAACATGTTCTAGGCACCTATTTTCAACCACAATTACCCATACAGGGGGGTATTCCGCTCAAGAAATGGTTTTGTTGGGGTTATTTTCAGCAAATTTTCACTAAGTTTCACTAAGTTTTGCCTAAGTTTCACTAAGTTTTACTAAGTTTCACTAAGTTTTGGTCAAAAAAAATGCAAAAAAAATGCAAAAAACACGAAAAATTGCACAAAAAATGGGAGGAACCGAACAAATATGTATGGTATGGCAAAAATGTGTCCTTTTTTTTGGGTGACTGATTACCAGAAACACCAAAAAAATGGAAAATAAAGCACAAACCGGCCATTTGGGCCATTTTGGGACAAATGACCATTTTTGACCAAATTTTCAAAAAAATTGTAAAATTTCGACATCATGACAGCTGCTTGGACACAAAACTACCCCAGGGATGTCCCGTGAGTCTATTCCGACCTGTTTTGGACACTTTAGTTACTTTTTTTGGCCGTTTTTTGGTGTTTTGAGGTCAAAATGACCCCTGTCTACCCCCTGTCCAGGGGTCATATTCGACTCAATATTTCAAACCAAGATCGGTTCGAGGGGCCCAAAAGGGTGCAGCTCGTCGAAATCAGGCCCACAGGACCCCTAGGAGTACGATTTCCACAGGAGAGTGACCCCAAGAGGCCTCTGGCGGCCCTAATTTGGCATTTTTTAGCCCAAAACCCGCCCCTACCCCCCTCTCTGGGGGGGAGGGCAATTTTTCACTCATTTTCCCCATTTCTAGTGCTTCTGAGTCCTCCAAAGGGTAAAAAAACGGTTCCGTTGGGTCCGCAGACCATTTTTTGGGGGGGTACATACCAAAATTTGCACCATACCCTACTTTATGTGATGGCCAGGGGAAAAATCCTGGCCTTGGACAGGGGGTACACAGGGGGTGGACAGGGGGTCATTTTGACCAAATTTTGGCCAAATTCACCAAAGAAAAGGCGTAAAAATGTGAAAAACAGGCGAGAATGGACTCCAAGCACGTTTTTGGGGCAAAATAGGTCTCAAATGACTCTCTGAAACATCGAATTTGGTGTTTTTTCATGTTTTTTCATGAAAAATCGGGGTTTTGGCCAAAATGGCCAAAACCCCCAAAAAGCCAGTTTTTTGCTATTTTTTCCCATTTTTTCACATTCTAGAGTCGAATTTTCACCCAATTTTGCCTCACAGGGTGTTTCTGACCTATTCTGGGGTGGTTCTCTGCAGGTTGTGGCCACTATACGCCAAAAAGTGGCAAAATGAATTATTGTTACATAATTTCCTTAGGGGACTGCGGCCCCTAGGGGGGGGGGGGGGGGGGCTTATTAAGAGCGGCATGCCGAATAAGAGCGGCAGGGGTAATAAGAGCGGCACCCTGGGATCTGGCGAACTCTGGTCAATAAGAGGGGCACCCCCTCCTGTACAAAGTCTTAAGGGAGGTACTGGTTGGGGGCCTGAAAAAATTTTCGACCGATTTTTGCCCACAAAAAATCGAAAAAAAAAAATTTTTTTTTTTCGATTCTCGGGAGTCTGTGCGTGCTGTGATGGGGTCACTTTGCGCTGAGAAATGACTTTTTTGTGGGCAAAAATTGGCGGGAAAATTTTTTTTGGACCCCCCTTAAGGTTTTGTACAGGGCCCCCCAAGTTGACCCCGAAAGCTCGGAAAACCCAATACTTTGCGATTAGGCACGCCGAATAAGAGCGGCGCCCCTTTTATTTGGCTACCCCCCTGTAATGTAAACGTTGTGTCGCGAATTCCCATAAATCAAGTTTTTTTTTTGTTTTTGTTTTTTTTTTTTTTTGTTTTTTGACAAACACCATGAAGGGAAAAATCCTGCGGGAAAGGGACTATTTTCACACATCGTACCCGTAAAGACTTTGGAAAAACTTGGTCAGGGGTTTCTTTCCACCTCATGTTTTGACCCCCTTTTTACTCTGTGAACACTTTGTAAAGATGTTTGTAAAAACTCGCCCTTCCATCCAAGACTATCTTGGTATCGATACCTACCTACCATTCTCTGTTGTGTCTGCACAGCGAAGGAATACTCACCCTTACAACGTTTCTTTCTTCTAAGGTGACTAAACCACGAGAGGCTTAGGATCATCTTATTAAACTTCTTCCCCTTTTTTTATCAGTTTCGCTTTTTTTTTTTTACTGCGTGGTACCACAACCCTCTCCGTTCTCTTAGTCGAAACTGCTTTTGCAGCTTTCCTTTTTTTCATTGTTTGTTACTCACCCCAAATTTACATTAACAAGTAAGTGGGGCTCAAGATAAGCTTGAGGGGAAAAGCTGCGTTGTGTGTGTGTGTGTGCTTAAAATATTTGATCTTCAAAACCCAGCGTGTGTTAGTTAAACAATGCGCGAGTAAAAAGAGTTGTGATGTGTATGTGTTTGACAACTAATAGGGGTAATTCTTGCGTAGAATTTGGCCCCAAGAAATATGTGTGTGTGTGTGTGCACGAGAGGTATATGCATCTCAATATTTTTATTTTCTTTTAAATTCGGTGTTTTGGAGTCGAAAAAAACCGTTGGATTGTGGCTGGGGTAGCGTACCAACTAAAACAAAGGACGAACGAGGATTTTGATTTGTTTTTTAATTTTGATTTTTTTTTAGCGTTGTATGAGATGACACATTCATCTTTCAGGTTACTTAGGGGGGGAAACATTCATATCAGTAAGATTCTCTTTTTCCTTATACAGTGGTTAAAGAAAGTTTACGCCTAAACTAATGGCGGAATTGAAATCGATGGCGGAAATTACTTTAGGCGGAACTTTCTTTAACCACTGTAGCTGTGCTTTCTAGTCTTTGACTTATTATTTCTGATGTTGCCCAAATTGGAACAGACAAAAAAAAAAAAAAACAAATGCAACACAGCAAAAGCAAACCAGAGAACGAAAAAAATAAACACGAACCAAAAAACAAAAACAAAAAATATAGTGGAGTTCATCCTCGGGTGACACTAATACAACGAAGTTTTCAACAAAACAAAAAACAAAAAAAAAACAAAAAAAAAACCCCTTTCTTCTCCCTTACCCCCTTATTTATTATGTTCTGTTTTCGGTATTTTACTGTGTTTTGATTACTTTCCTCCCAACGATCCCTGCAAATCGCAAAACCCTCCCCCCCTTCTCCCCCTCCTCTTTGACTTAATTTCTTTCAAAAAAAAACCCCTTCTCAACTTTTATGCTTCTTTACGTACGAAAAACAGGTGGTGGTGTGAAACAGAAAGTTAAGATTTCCATGTAGGACAGTTAACACGATATTATACAAGAATTCAAAAGGTTTCAAAACCACTCCCCCCTTTTTTTTTCTCTCAAGGTGACTAAGCACAGAGAGGCTTAGGATCATCTTATAAACTTTTCTTTATTTTCTTATTTTTTTTTTTCAGTGGCTGAGAAAGAGGAAAAGTCGGCATCTCATACAAAAGTAACGCAACCTTCCTCTCGCGTCTACATCACCACAAACTAAAAATAAACAGAGCACAAAGCACTTCAAAGACAAACAAAACATTTTCAAACCCCCTTCTTTTTTTACCTTGTGATCAAGGGGACTGAGCACAGAGAGAGGCAGAGGCTTCGGTTCATCTTACAAACTTTCTCTTCTTCTTCTAAGATGTGTTGTGCAAGGAGAGGCACAACCCGTCTTTTTCAACTTTCTTCTTCAATCAGATGGACCAAAGTCAGAGGGTAGTGTACCACACATCTGCAGCAGGCTTCGCGTTAACTTTTGGAGAAAAAAAAATTCTGAAAAATTGTGTTTTCGTGAGCAAAAAAAGCTTATCGGGAGGCAGAAAAAAAATTAAAAAAACAGTGGAGTTCATCCTCGGGTGTCTACACTAATACGACCATGTTTTCAAAAAACAGTGTGGCATTTCCGAGACAATCCGGGAGGTAGGCGGATATACGGAAACATTGACACAATTTTACTTGAATCTGCAGCGTTTTTTTATCTTCTTTTTGCTCACTTCAAACACTTTCCTCATATTTTTTTAAAAGGTGACTTAAACACTGCAGCCAACACAACCATTAGACTTAGCGAGGCTCATCAACTTTTTTGCTTTGTTGCAAGGTGACTACGCACCGAGAAGCGTTCATCTCATAAACTTTTTTCTTTTGTTTTTTTTGTTAAGTGCGTGCATTTTTATATCTCCCGCAGAGATTCATGATGCTGACGTGCGGCCTTTTTGTGTTTTCATTTGATTTCTTTTTTTATTGGATCATCTGGACACACGAAAGAGTGGCTCCTCCGTACAACAACGTTCAAGAAGAGGCTTGTGGTCCCTTTGCGAAGTGTTTAAACACTGTCCGATTTCTTTGAGAAAAAAATCTCTCATTTTTTTTTTTCCATTTTCCCCTTTCCGACTCCTAAAAAAAGTCTGTACTGTAGGTCATTGCTTGTAGGGGATACAGGTTTCCGACCACAGTCTCACGAAAAAAGCTCCCCCAGACTGCAGACTAAGAAATCATTTAATTAATTACCAGACCCCCAATCCTTAGTCTGCAGCTCTGAGCTCCACTCTCTCCTCTCCTCTTCTTTTCTCCACACTGCTTTCCCCCCCTATCTGTCTCCGAATTGGAAATTTTGACCAAACAGGGTTACCCTGTTTTTTTCCCACCACTTTGGGGACAATTTTTATGATTGCATGTTAGACCTTTTGACCATTTTTTGGGAAAATGGGCATCTTTTTTTTCTGAAAAATCTTATGAGCTTTTCCGACTTAAAAATAAGGATTCAGAACTGTGCAGATTTGCTGCGACAGCTGTGGATCAAATAAAAGGGGGGAGGGGGAAAAAAAAACTATAGTGGAGCACACTCTAGGGTGGCTACACTAATACAACCAAGTTTCCAAAAAACTAAAAAGGACCCCCCCGCCAGCTATTCTCCTCTCTCTTCCCCCCCGTGGTTTGCACTTTTTTTATTCCGTTTAGTTTCAGTGATTCTTGTAGAGGTCTGTGTGGCTCAGTTTTTTTTTTTTTTTTTTTCCTGTATTATTTTTGTATGTCTTTTTTCATAATATTATGTGCACATTCGAAATGGATGTAGGACCGCCTGGTTGAGGGTCCACCCCCGGTGCACCGGTCATGTACCAAGGTACACTGTCATGAGAGGGCTTTTTTGTATTTCAAGTCAACTTTTTTTCTCAAATGGTATGCTCGAAAAAATGGATGAAGCCGGTTGAGATCCACCACGGTGCACCGGGTAGAGGTATTTTTTGTATTTCAAGCCAACTTTTTTTTCTTTTCTTTTTGTGCCCCGTCCACAGAGAGGGGCGGTCTGCACGGAACATAGCTTCATCTTTACCCCATTTTTTTTTACCCCCATTTTCCCCTTCCCAGAACCTTTGCTTCCGACCTACAAGCGGAAGTATTCTTTGTTTTTTGTTATTTTCCTTCTCGACTGAGATGCGTTGAAGCACGTTTCAATTTCTCTTTCTTCCTGTTAAAGTGCAAGCACAATCAGGTGACCAAAGAACGCAAGGCTTATTTTCATCTGAACAACTTTTCTTTTCTTTTTTTGAAAGGGTGCATGTGTTGACCCTCTCACATACTTTCAATTCTATGAATTGAAAGTATATGAATCTAATCTTTTTTTGTTCGGCGGCAATATTTCTTCGTATACATTGAAGTGTGTGTGTGTGTGTGTTTGATAACTAGTAGGGGTAATTCTTGCTCAGAATATGGCCCCAAAAAGGGGGGGGGGGTGCTCACGTCACGGCAGACGCCCCCGAAGGGTCGTGACGGTGATGCAGTGGTTGAATGCCTTCCTGGGCCGCGTGCTTGAATTGCGGGTGGCAGGAGTGGCAGCATTCGTTTAGGCTTTTTCTGTCCAAGTGGCAGGCCCCACAGCGCGTCAATCTGTGGCTCAGGCAGAAGTCCATCACAAGCTCAAGGCCATCATCCTCTCTGTGGTGCAGGTTGCAGCAGGTTTCCACTACGGCTCGCACTTTCACACAGGACACACATCTGACTTTTCCGTGGCTCTCACATGAGATGATTTTGGCGTTCTTGCGGGCCCCCGCGGGGGCTGGTCGCGGGGGTCTGGACCTGAAGGCTGCAGTGTCCACCGCCGCTCTGCCCCGTGCCTGGCTGGATGCCTCCGTCCAGTTCGCGGCGTAGTGGTCCTGGGGGTAGAACCGTGCTGCCCATGCTTGGCTCTCCTCATACAGGATGGAGCTAGGGCCATGCGGCTGTTCGCTGCGGATGTTGTGGGCGTTGAGGTGGCGGAGGACGGCCTCTGTCTTGGCGGAAAGCACAGCCCGTCGGTTTACCCCTTGCACCACTGTCCCTCCGAGCGCTGTCAGACTGGTGACACCTCCCTCTTTGCCTCTGGTCCAACTGTCGACTTGGACCACACTGCGTAGGTCACGGGTGAGGCTCTGCAGTGACAGTGCTTTGGCCCATACGCTCTTTTGGAAGAGAGGGTATTCTGCAGCTGCCTGGCTTAGCTGCTCCGCCCTCGCAACTTCGACCGTATCCATCGCTTCATTGCTGAGAGCGTCAGCGTCAGTGTTGAGGTTCCGCTTGACGTGGCGCCATTCGATGACGTAGCGGGGTTGCAGGTCTCGGATTTGGGCCCTGATGCGGTGGAGGAATGGCTGGAGGTTCTCTTTGCATGTTGTGTTCCCCTTGATGTGCTCGATGATCAGTTTAGAGTCACCGTATATGGTCGCCTGGCCACACACTTCTGGGGGTAGGTCGCGAAGAAGGCAAAGGCCACTGCTAGCCCCTTCGTACTCGGCAACGTTGTTGCTTCTTGCAAATGGCAGGGGCGTAGCTACGGATGCTGCCTTCACCCCGTCGATGTAGACAACTGCTCCTGCCCCTGCCCTCGCAAATACCGTACCGTTCTGTCTAGCACCACCATCAAAGAACACCTCTGTGCCCTGGCGGCCTTCTAGGGTGTTGCGCACAGTGCACACGGTTTGAGACGCACAGTATGGCTGGTATCTACGGTTCTTGATACCCGGCAAGGAAAGTCCCGTGGTCAGCTCGAAGTCTATTGCGAGCTCAATGTAGCTAACGGAGTGCTCCGATCCGTTATGCGCCCATTGCAGACTGTTTACCCAGTGGTTGGTTGCGTACCATAGGTCTTCACTGTGTTTCCATATGGCCCCCACGTCTTGGTAACGCAGTGAAGGGAGTTGCACTCGCATGGGTTGGGGAGAAGACCATCCCCATGGGTAGTCAACCAGGCGGTGGTGGCGGGCCGACTCTGCTGGGCGGTCATCTCGAATCTGTCTTTGCCTGACTATCTCTATGAATAGCCTTTGCAGATTTCTCACTAGTGCGATCCTCTCGTGGTCGTCTCGCGGGAGAACGTTGTCGTGGCAGTCGTGACGGTACCGTGGTGCCACCCCGCAAATGACCAGACAGTTCGGCCAGTCCGTCCTGTCCGCGGCTGCGACAGGGTGACGGCTGCGTACCTCCTCCCACGCACTGCATTCCCACCACATATGGCGAACTGTTTCGCGGGCTTCGGTCTCACAGTAAGGGCATCCGTCGGTGATGAGGCCGGATCTACCCGTTGTTGTCATTGCCCCTGCGATGATGGAGCGAAGGATGCCTTTCTGGTACCCGGTTAAGTTGCTCTCGGGGTCTTCCAGCAGGTGCCTGGTCACTCTGCCGTCAACACCATGTTGGAGTCCGTCGTAGTCGCTCGATCGCTTGTTCGCAAGGGACCTCATTAGGGCATTCCGCAGTTTGTGACGTGCCTCGGCCTCGACTGACGTGGCTTGCTTTTCGGTGAGGGTGTCAACGTCCAGCAGGGTTTGGTCTCCTGATTCGTTGGTGAATCTGACTTGGTTGGGGGCAACCCAGTCCCACCCCAAGGCGTTCAGTGATTCATTGAGGAGGAAGAACGGTCCGTAGGACAGGGAATCTCTGTGCTGCCACGCCACCGCACATAGATGTCTGCAGTTTTCTCTTCTCATCTGTTTGATCCACGCACGTAGCCTGCGAATGTGGAAGACCATCTCCGGGTCTAGTCGGTGGCCGTGCTGTAGGATGTGCATGACCGCCACCACAGCACGTCGCGAAGGCCCGGTCCAGACAGCTGCTGTGAAGTTTTTCTGAAGTTTTGCCCGTTTCTCCGGGGACAGGTAAGTCACGGACGCGCCATAATAGCACTTTGACCCCGCAGTCATTGCCGCTATGTGGTCTCGGTGGTTTACTGGTGTTGGGAGGGACCGCACCCTTCCCAGGTTCTTCACCGCGTTTGAGGACCTGTTGGAGATGCGATTGGAGACGGGCAAGGAGCTAAGGTTGGTGCCTGGTTGTGCGTGCTGCATGACCCCTGTGCTGTCGAAGCTGTTCTTGACAGGGAGGAACGTCGGAGGGTTGTGGCACATTAGCTCTCCGGTTTGCACGTTGATCACCTTGATTTCACATGGGCGCGTGCGGCACGTGGAGAAGGTGAGCGACTTTGAGACGCTGATGTCCATCTGGGTGTGGTGAGAGAAGATCACTGTTCGGTCAACGGCCATCTGCTGGAGCTGGTGAGATGGGGCAGTGGCGTAGATGTCGTCAACGAATGATGTGGTCTCAGCCCCCTTGCTGTCGACCTCACGCATCCATACGCTGATAACAATGTTTATTAGGATCACACTCAATGGGCACCCCTGCATGATACCATTGGTTGGTGTGAAGGGTTCTCCCACAGACCCGTTGCACCGGAAGTGTCTCTTCATCTTCACATAAGCCTCTCTGAGTACCGATAGCACCACTCCATTGAAGCCCAGTCTCGCTGCAAGGCACATCGCGATGTTGATGGGGACGGTATCAAAGCACTTCTTAAAGTCTATGGCTACTCCAAAGATGTGTTCACCGGTGAGGTGTGCGCATTCTAACTGTGCTGCGAGGTGCCAGTACAAGTCCTCCGTCCCGTGTTTGGGCCTGCACCCGTGCAATCCTGCAGGTGACAACTTGTCCAACCACGGAAAGGCGGATTGAGCACGTATCGATGCCCATATCCTATAGAGGACCGCCGTGATGGTGATGGGTCGTTGCGACAGGGGGTCTCCATCACTGTCTGGTTTCGGGATTAGCGGCACCAGTGCTTGCATGAGGGCTTCAGGCCACACGCCGTCCCGTTCGACGGCATTTAGGCATTCCACAAGGATGGCGATGATAGAGTCAGGTAGCTGTTCCACTTCGTGTGCTCTCCATCCGTGCATGCCTGGTGAGGTGGTACGCTTCATACGTTTGAGTGCCTTGTGTACATCTTCCACCTTGATGGGTTCACAAGTCATGTCTTCTGCCGCCGGTAGTACATCTTCGTACACTGCGAGGAAGGAGTCCCAACTTGGCTCGGGTGAGGAGGCGTATTTTTGGAATATACCACCCCATGCCTGGTTGTCTCTGAGGAGGGAGTCAACCTTGGCTGGGTCAGCCGTGAGAGTGCCATCTTGTTGCTTCATGAACGCTGCCGGCGTGGTGAAGCGGTCAGCCACATAGTCGAAGATGGCACCTTGACCTTTGCTCCCAACGTTTTGCATGGTGTGCTTCCAATGCAGACTGCGTTGTGCCTTCATGGCGGCAAAGGCTTCTCTCTGGGAGCCTTCGAGTTTCTCTAGGAGGCGGTGCAGGTAATCCACTCCGGGGTTTGGTACGAAGAGGGCCTCAGTGATCTCATCCCTCAGCGGGCCTCCTCGGAGTCGGGACAGCGCCTCCCACGCGTACCTCTCCCTGCGGGTCATTGCGTACGGCTTGTCCACAAGCAGTCTGGCCCTTCCTATTTGGAGAAGCGTGCGTAGGTTTCCCATGACAGCGTCCCTCGCCCTTGTTAGCTTTGAGGACGCCCCATTTTTGCTGCTGTGCTTTGTGGCGTGCCTGGCCGTCTTCACAAGGGATGTCTCGCTTCGCCCGCAGTAATCAGAATGTGGGGACGCTATGCTGTCCTCATGGAGGAGGAGTAGGAACTTCTCACCCACCTCTGCAAACTCAGCAAGCTTGCTTTCTCCTGATGCCTCGCTCCTGTCGTTTTTCTCCAGCTGGCTAGCAAATGCCACCGCAGTCTCTGGGGTGTTCCTTGGTCTATCCAGTGGGAAGGGCTTGGGGAGCACGCATCTCCGGGTGCGGCCAGAATATACGTTTAGGTCGAGGGTGAAGGTGAGCGGTACATGTGTCGGGAAAGGGCAGTCGTCGAAGCTGGAGTCAACTGTCACTTTATAGATCGCTGGTGCTGCCGTCGCATTCGCCAGGCACATATCAATCCGCGTTCCGTTCGAGTTGGCCGTTCTGCAGGTGAAAGGTGGAGGGGTCCGTTGGGCAGCGGCTAGGCTCTCCGCCACATCAACCCATCTTCCAGATCTCTGCGCTGCCGCAAGAGTGACGCTATTGGAGGCGTTGCAGTTGAAGTCCCCGATGATGATGACTGGGACTGCGTGACCCAGGCCAGTTGCCATCTCCAATGCGTCCTTGATGAGTGCTTCTCGTTCGGCCGCCGCCTCCTGGCCTGCGTGTGCGTAGAGGGAGATGACGTGGAAGGCAGCCCCTGCGCCCACCGCAACAGCTGTGTGGACCACCCTCGTTGAATCGTGACAGCGTTTTTCCACCGGTGATTTAGGCGCGATGGTTTGCGCTATCAGGCCACTCTTGGTCATTATCGCCACGCCTCCCGGTGCGATTTGCTGGCGCTCGCCTCCTCCCGTCTTTGCGAGGGCCTTTCCCCAGTGTACCTCCCTTCCTTTTGCGTGGAAGTATTGCCCATGTGTGCCCATGTGTTCCTTCCCGACCCTTGTCTCCTGTAAGGCAAGGATATCAGCCGGGAGGTCAGCCACGTCACGGTGGTGCGTTTGCAGCGACGTTACGTTGATGGTGGTGATGGTTAGGGGTCTGGGTGCGGGTGTAGGCGGAGCTCGGGGTTGCCGTCTGTTCCTGTTCGCCGGAGACGGTGCCTCGAGGGGGAGAATGCCGTTCTGACAGGCTCGTAGACTTCGGAGGAGAGCCATCGGGATTCTGAGTATGTCATAATGCTCAGGTCTGTACGTTAGTCCCAGCACACGGTTCCGTTGGGCAGGGCAGCCCTCACGTCGCAGTGTGCCACGACTTCCCGTGCTGGCGTTGAGGACCCATACCTCCGCCTTGAGGATCGTCGCTGCCGCCTGCAAGCAGAGGTGGTCCCCGTAGGTGCCGTCACGGCTCATGTGGTCCAGGTATATGCTGAACGAGGTCGTGGCTGCTGCCGGCCCGGCTTCATACAGGTACCTGGACTCTTCGTTTGTGCGCAGGTGGCTGATGACGTCTCTGCGCAAGGAGGCCGCACATATACTCCCGGTGCATTGTGAGGCGAGCGCCCTAAAGAGGCAGTTGCCGTCCCCAGGGATCACGTGACGGGAGGTGTGCAAGCTCGCTGCTGTCCGGTCCAGCCACACATTATTCTCTGCTCTCTCTGCAATAGGGTCATCCCCCCCGCCTCTCATATTTGTACGATGCTTCCCGCACGCGGACGCGTATCCAATCTTTGAGTCGATGCTCATCTCTGGAGATGCTGGCGTTGTCACAAGCGGGAGATATACTTTCGGAGGGACTGCTAGGGTCGCCGTCATGAGAGGTAGGGGGATGATATGCTGAGGGTGCTGGGGTTGAAAGGATGGAAGTCGGGATGGAATGGTGATCGTTGGAGAGGGAGGGTTTGAGTTGTGTGAGGGGTTCGTTTGAACAGCCTCATTGCCGATCCTGATTGCGTTCACGGGGGACTGTTGCGAAGCTCGTGATGAGCGGCTGCCCTGCGGACTTGGTCCCCTTTGTCGCCGTCGGTCCCTTCCCTTTCCCTTCCTTCGCTTGTGGTTTCGGGCCCACGCTGTACGGCCCTGTCACGATCTTCTTAGCCCGGTTGAACGTATCGGCGATCTGTTCCATCCGTGTAGCCCGCGGCATTTCCCCCGCGCTCCGGGCGATGGACCTATCGTGGTTGTCGCTCGGGGCTGAGGTGGGCTTTTGCTGGGGGAGATTCGGCGGTGCCTCCTGCACCAGTGGCTTCAACTGCTGATGCGACGCTGGTGGTTGCTGCTCAGTCCTATCATGTGTGCTGACGACGTGTTCCAGCGCCGCTTCCACCTCACCATTGTGTTTGCACTGGTAACGCATCGCCTGCTCCTGGTCCTCCTTTATCCGTTGCGCTTCCCCGTCCACGGCGGCGAACTTGATGGTGGCGGCGTCAACCAGGTTGGCCGTACCCCGCTGTGTTTGCATCAGGGCCTCCTTCGTTTTGGCTTCGAGAGCGTGGTTGCGCTGCCGGGCCAATGCCGCCTCCTCCTCTGCTTGACTCCGGAGGAGGTTGACTTCGTTGCTGAGGCGGTTCGCTGCGGCTGTCAGCCTGTCGTCGGTCTGGTGCGCCTTCTTCAGGGCCTCTTCAGCCATGGCTGATACCACAACAGTATCAGCTGCCGCCTGCTGCGTGCGCCTGCCCTGTTCTTGCAGCCCTTCCTGGAGGTGGGGAACAGCGGCCTCAGCTCTCTTGTGTGCCTCCACGAGCTGTTCAGCCGTGCTGCTGGCGGTGGTAGCTTTCGCCGCAACCTCGGTTGTCCACGCGTGCAACTTCACGTACGCGGACTGCAGCTCCTCCGCCTGCTGGGTCTGCTGGCTTGCGGTTCTGGTTGACGTGTCTTGTGCCTTGTCTTGTGCCTGCGTCACTTGCATCACCCGTTCCTCCAACAGCTCCATTCTGACCGCTAGTTGGGTGGCAGCGGGTGCGCCGGACTGCACTCCAGAAATGGCTTTGACGATGACCTGCTGCTCCTTCTTTTGGTTGTGGAGTTGAAGGCGGATGTCTTCCATTTCCTCCCTCTCAAAGGTAACGACCCTCAGATTAGTGGCGGTGGCTGCTTCGAGTGCATTGGTCGCCTGCTTTGCCGCGCGTTCCGCCTTCTTCTTCACTGCCTGCAGTTCCGTGGACACCCCCACCTGGTCAACGGCCAGCGCCTTGGTGGCCCTCACCTCTTCGCGGAGCTGCTCGAGGAGGAGCTGCGTGCCTTCTGCGTTCTCCACTGCCTTCTCCGTCATCTGCCTTGTCACGGCAGCTGCCTCCTCTTTCGCCCGCTGCAACGCAGCAGCAAACTCCTGCCGCAGCTGTGCAAGCTCAGGTGCAGGTGTAGTAGCGGGTGCAGTAGCGGGTGTAGCAGCGGGTGTAGCAGACACAGCAGGTGTAGCAGGCACAGCAGACACAGGTGCAGTAACCTCACTAGGCGCAGACGCAGCAGCAGTGGTGGTTGTGACTGGAACTGTAGGGGAGGGCAGTGGTGTGGCAGGTGTCGTGGGCGTTTGCTTGGTGCGGTCCTGGGCGATGACCTTCAGCACCGCGTGGAGGTGCGCGACGGGGACGACGACGTCCTTCGCGGTGTAGCCCCTACCACCTCCCCGCCCACCTGTTCGCTTGACGCCTTGCAAGGCCGCCAACAGGGCCGCAATGGCGTCCTCGTGTGCGCGGTGCTCCTTCTTCAGCCGCTTTTCCTCCTCCCTCCTTTTCCGCTCGGCACGGATGGTGTCCATGTCCTGGATGGACATGCGGTGCCCGTTGATGTCGAGCTCTGTGTTGGGGGGCGGATGCGGGGCGGTGACCTGAAGGACGTCCGCCTTCCTGCCCGTCACCTCGGCTTCCCACTCCATCTGCTTCAGCATGGCCGTGGCCTGTGCCTGCAGGAAGCTGGAGGGGAAGGGGTGGATGCGGTATTCCCGCGGTGGTTGGAGTGTCAGCACGAGGGGGCGCACTACCTGCTGTCCGGCTTGTTCGCCGTCGAGAATCTCGACGTTGCCGGGGGATGCCGCATGGAGGCCAGCCGGGTTTTGCATTGTGATAGTGTTAATTTCCCTCGTTCCCCCTGTGTGTGTGTGTGTGCACAAGGAGAGAGACATAGTCATCTGGGTTTCGATACCGCTACAATGCCTTGTGTATTTAGAAGTGAGTTACGCTATAAAAAAAAATGCCTTCTTATTGGCGTAGGTAGCGTACCAAGCTTTTCAAAAAAACAAAAAAGGCGAGCGAGAGATCACAGTATACACTCAGTCTGTTGAATTTTTAAAAAAAAAGCACTGTACGCCTGCTGTACCGTGCGAGGGTGGCACAGCGCTTCCTTGTGGTGGGTACACGACGGCGAAGTAATTCCCTTGACTTGACTTGTGGTGTCCCTGTTGGATTACAACCGTGAAATCACAAGTCAAATCATTTACTTCACCGTCGTGTAACATACTCTCCTTCCTCCTCTCCCCCAATGTTTCTTTTGAGAGCCGCGCTCCGTGCGACATGGGAGGCCCAATCAGTGGTCGCGCTAATTATGGGAAAAAATGGGGAAAAAATGGATTTCGGGTACGGAAAAACGTTCCTAGAAAAGGTTAGCTGGGGAGGCCCGGAAACCCCGTTTTGTGGCATTTCCGTGCCAATCCCGGCTTGTGGTGGGGTATATACGGAAAAATGGACAAAGTTTTAGTAACTTAAATTTTCGCAAAATATGAACCCATACTCGTAAACAAGGGTCATTTTCAGGAAAATTCGGAAAATTCCGAGATTTGGAAGCAATTTTTCTCCTGAAAATCAGTGGGTTTTCAGCCTCAAAACATACCGCGATTGGAATTTCCGGAATCCGTCCGCGCTGTGGTGGGGTCACTTTGCCGAAATGGCCAATTTTTTGGTTTTGCCATGTGGGTAAAGAGGGCCAATGTAAATCCCACAACCAGATTTTCTCTCCCTGATCCTGACGTCTTGCAACATGAAAATGCGCGAAAACACCGGCATTTGCATTTCCGGAATTCGTCCGTTCTGTGGTGGGGTCAATTTGCCGAAATGGACAAGTTCTTGGTTTTGGTCAAAACCCGTCAGTGTAAGGTAAAGGGGGCAAGTGTTTGCCTGTAGAAACTGGAAGGGAACAGGCAGCGCCGCAGGCGCACGGTAACCAACTTTTTTTTTTCACTTTTTTTTTTCTCCTCTTTCTTTTGACTTTCCGAGCCAATTGCGTTCCACGGCGGGGTCACATGTATATGCAAGTCCACTATGTGGTGGTCTTACTCAACAATATTAGAACTTCTGGTTTCTTAATGAAATCCCCGTACTGCAAAAAAAAAACGTTCCTACCAAAACCCCCAAAAATCCCGGGATGAGGGATGGACTTTAGCGCGAGCCCTGGGCCCAATCGCCCCCTTTTTTATTTTCCACATTTCCCCCCCTTTTTTCGTGGGGAAAAAATCATTGTTTTTTTTTTGTTCTTCACAGGTGATATGCACCACACGCTACTGCCATCCCACGCACACATACCCCTGGTCTCCTTATCTTTCTTCCCTTCCTTTGTGATGTTCTGATTACGTTTTTGTCTTTGATATTTTTTTTGAATGATTTTTTGTACCCCCCCGCCCCCCGCCCCCGCCCTGAGAATATTGACCAATTGTGTTACTTTCTTTTTGTAACACACACACCTCGTCTTCACTAAAAAAGTAAAGACTTTTTTTTTATGTGTGTGGATATGCAGCTCTTCCCCCCCAAATACTGAAGTTATTTTTGCTGCGTTTCAAAAAAAAAAATGTGTGCAGAGGAAACGCTATTTTGATTTCAATTTAGCTTTTTCCTTTTATTATGGAGTGTTGCTTCGCATTGAGAAAATTTTTTTTACTCGCCCCCCTTCCCTGCAAAAATAGCAACTCTCATTGAAAACTGGCAACACTTTTACTGGCAAGTGTTGTCTATAACCAAAAAAAAAATTATTATGGAGTGTTGCTTCGCATTTAGATGTTGTGTGCACGAGAGACACGTTCATCCTAAGTTTTCTTTTGTGTTAACCTCGAAATGGGTGCAGGGGTCCACGAAAGGGCTTTGTATTTCAAGTCAATTTCGTTTGACTAAGCTGTGTATGCTCGCAAAGCATAGTCAATCTTTCAGCTTTTCTTTGTTGTTCATGCTTTTTCATCTTTTTATTTTGAATATTTATTTTGAAGGTTTTTATTCATTCTTTTGTCAGAAGTTTTTGAGTTCCGTTGGAAATGTGATTTTTTTTTTATCTAGGGAAAGATAACGACGACATGGTCTTTGATCTCAATAGACTGCAAGCAAATTATAACTGTCATCACGAAATGAAAATGGCAATCGTCTTTTCCTTTGTTTTCCCCCCACAAGATGCAGCATGCACAGGCATTTTTCATCTTTCAATTTTTTCATTTTCCGGATTCTCCTTCCATTCCCCGATGTGTGGATCCCCCATAGAGTGACTGCCCTCTCACCTTGCCTTGGAAATGTGTTCAATTTGGAAATCTGTTTTCCAAAAATAGGGGGCTCCTATAGCACCCCAAAAGTACTTGGAGTAACACTTCTCTCAGGTGACCGAGCACGTGGTCATGGAGTTGTCTCGATAACCTTATTCGTTTTAAGCCTTAAAGGTGTCTAAGCACGAGAGGCTTGGGGTTATCTTATAAACTTTTCTTTTTTCTTTTTTTTTGGGGGGGATATTTCCTGAGTACGGATATTGAAGTGAGGCATGTGTCCTTGATATATGCTTCGAGCATGGGCATAGTGGTGAGTCGGGGTAGGAGCCTACGTACGTAGGTTCGTTTTTTTTTACCAGATTTTCTTTTTCTTTTTTTTTTTTTGTGCGCAATTCAGGGCGTTCGCTATCGCCATCGTTTTTTCCTGATCGTGGCGAAATGCCAAAAACCCCGAAATTTTCGTTTTTTTACTAGTGCTTAAAATAGGTCAAAAAAAATTTTCCCGCCGGAGAGAAGTTAGTTCGTGGGGTGAATCCCTGGTACTGAATGGTCAAAAAAAATTTGCTATTTGCGCGTGATCCCTTCCCCAGCACAAGTGATATTACAGCTGAACTTTCCTGATACTAAAACCAGCAAAACGATGGAGAATTTCATCAATTCCCCCTCACTGAGGGTCTCTTTGTGTTGTTTAATCAAACAGATGTACAAGAGAGGCATCTGTCATATGAGACTTCATCCTTATTTTGATTATTTTCAACTCTCTGCCGTTGAAAGTAGAGTTGACACGAGCAGTGACACCTTCTATAACAGGGGGTACGGTACACCTTCAGCAGACTGCAGGATTGAGGAGCGAGCGGGAGTGCTGGGGAAACTTCCTCTCACGGCAGGCGGGTTTGCGGATGATTTTGAGTACAGTGGACATGCACCCCTCTGCGACCCCCCCTCCGGGGGGGTCTACAGGGTGGTGGGGAGAAATCTCTCTCTCTCTTTTTTTTTTTTTTTCCCCCTTTATTTATTTATTTATTTATTTATTTATTTATTTATTTATTTATTTATTTATTTATTTATTTATACAGGGTTTCGCCCCGGTGGGGCGAAGCCCTGGGGCGAAATAAAATGTCATTTTTTCAGGAAAAGATTTTTTTAACGAAAAAAAATATTTTTCGCCCCGGGGCGAACGCCCTGGCGCAATTTCAGTTTTGCCCCTCTCTCTATCTTTGCCATTGATTTTTTTTTTTGAACAGAAAAAAACAGAAAAACGAAAACAACCAAAAATCATCCCAAAAAAAGGGGATTTGCAAAAAAAAAAAACAACAAAGGGTACCCCCCAACTATTTCCCCCTCCAGGAGAACGCTGCTGTGTCCGAAGAAACAACTACAAAACACGATTGCAACATTTTTTTTTTTTGAATAAAAGCTCGATTGAAAAGGCGCCTTTACTTTCATCGAAGGAATTCCCCACACCTGCTTTCAAACACCCACCACCCTTCGACAGGCGGGACCTCTACACCACCTTTTCCCAACGCTGTGTAGCGTAGTTCACGAGCTCCCCTGCCCTTTGCACACAACACACAACATAATGTCACTCGACGTCACACTGGACCCATGCAGCGAGCTTAGGTTTGAAGTGGTATGCCCCCTCTCCTGACATATGTGTTTGATCACTAATAGGGGTAATTCTTGCACAGAATATGGCCCCAAGAAATATGTGTGTGATATTCGTTTTAAAATGATGTTTAACACCGGCATGTTTGATACACTCCTGTTTACAGCCTGCAAATGCAAGACCTGCAAAGATCCAGCTCGTGCCCGAAGATAGCAAGTTTGCGGAAATCAATGGATCTGAAATGGCCCCCGGGTATGTTCCTCCTGCCAATATTACACACATCACTATATGACAGACGCTTTTATGAATTCCCGCGAGGTTCCACTGGGTCCGTGTACACGTGGCATGGATGTGCGCTCAAGATCCAGAACCTTCCCGAGGACCAGATGTACACAGCAGAGGCACCTGCCATGCAGCACTATGCGCATGCGCACTCAGTGTTGGAGCAGCAGAGGCGTGCGGCAAAGGAGCGCATCTTCGAGAGGAAGGATGCGTCTGCAGAAGGGCCGCGCGCGCTTGTCTGTGGCGGGCCGAGCTCTGGCAAGTCGACTGTGTGCAATGTGCTGGTGAACTACGCGTCGCGGTTGGATTGGCAGCTGACGTTTGTGGACCTGGACATCTCGTGCAACAGTATCACGATCCCCGGTGCTGTGGCGGCTGCGCCTGTGGACATCCCTGTGCCTGTGGAGGAGGGGTACTCTTTGTTCCCACCACTGAGCTATTTCTATGCGTCGAGCAACCTGGACAAGAAGGGTCACGAGCTGTACCACCTGCATGTCACGTCGCTGGCGGAGAAGGTGAACGAGCGACATGCGCTCAACGACAATGCACGGTGCGGGGGGATGATTGTGAAGGCGATGTCGTCCAAGTACACAAGCAAGGATGTGCTGCACGCCGTGCGCCAGTTCCGGATAGACACCATCTTCGTCATGGGCGACGACAAGCTGTATGCACAGCTGCGCTCGGGGATTGCGAGAGAAGGTATGTTCGCAGATATGCACTTTCTCTTTTCATCCGCACACCCCACAGGGCTCCCAGCAAAGCTCCTCCAGCTCCCACGCAGCGGTGGGGTGGTCACGAAGTCCGACACACAACGCGACGTCGCGCGCAAGGAGCGCATTCAGTCGTACTTCTACGGTATGCAACACTTCCAGCAATCCTCTGCCCCACCACACACCCACCACAGGATGGCCGCATCTGCAGCTGAGCCCACACACCTACATCATAACCGACTTCGAGAAAATCAAAATCGTCAAGATCGGTGCCATGCCGAATGTGCACATGGTATGTCTCTCCCAATTCCCTTTTTGGGATAACCTCCGACTGCACAACTTCACTTTTGTTTCCCCTTCAGGAAGGACTGCTGCCCATTGGAGAAGACTCTGCACTGACCCCACTCGACCCGACTGTGGTGCCGGTCTCGAAGGAAATGGAGCAGAGTCTGGTTGGCTTCTCCCAGGCTGAGAACATTGAAGATTGCGCGCGATTGCCTGTGTCCGGGTTTGGCCTGGTGCTCGCGGTCAACCTTGACGCAAAACAGCTGCACCTTCGAGTCCCGATGCTCGTGAAAGAACTCAACTGCACTGCGTTGCTTCTGGGAGACATCCGTTCGTATGCAGGACACGATCGAGCGTAGCCACAGTTTTAAAAAAAATATGGATATTTTGCAAACTTTTGTTAGAGGGGTGGGGAGAGGTGGGTTCAAAGAAGAAAATGTGGGATTTTTTTTGCTGGGGTTCGCAAAAAAAAGGGGGAGCTTATTGGTTGCGATTCCCGAATGGGGTATTATTTTTTGAAAACACTGATTTGCTCGAGTGGGGGTATTTGTGTCTGCTCGGTGAAAGGTGGGTTCTTTTAAAAAAATGTCGCAACTCAAATATTTAAGGTAGTGACGTAAGGAAAAAAAATGGGAAACGAAACAAAAAAAAAGCAAAAAAAAATACAAAAAATACAAAACCAGTAAAACTGAGAGGTGGCAGCTTCATGCCATTTTTAGTTATCCGCCACAAAAAAAAAAAAAAATGTCGTTCTTTTTTCCCCCCTCATCCTCCTCCTCCTCCTCCTCCTCCTCACAACATTTTTCATACGCTATCAACACCCCTAGAACCAAAAAAAAGCAAAATGGCAAAAAAAGGTAAGGACATCTCGGATCAGTACATGAAACTGATGGCAGGGGAGGCTGCAAGCCGTCGTGGTGGGAAGAGGGGTGGGGGCTCGCGACGGCCGTATATGGCAAGCGACTGCAAGGACCTCAACGATGCTGAGATGTTCCGCATGCAAATTATGCACGAAATCAAAGCAAAAGTGAACGAGATCCAAAATGCAAGCCTTGGGGAATTCAAAATCCGCGAGTTAAACGATGAGATCAACAAGCTGGTCAGCGAGCGCGGCCACTGGCAGCGTCAGATCAAGGAGCTGGGCGGGCCAGACCACTTCCTCAGCACCTCACGCGACACGGAGGGCAGCCGTCCTCGTGGTGGTGGTGGCTACACATACTACGGTGCCGCTAAGAACCTTCCCGGTGTGCGCGAGCTCTTCGAAGTCGAGACGCAGGGCCCTGCGAAGCGCTCGCGCACAGAGCTGTACCGCTCGATCACGCCAGACTACTACGGTTTTAGAGATGAGGACGACGGCCTTCTGCTTCCGTTGGAGCAGCGTGCAGAAGAGAAATACAGAAAGCGTGCAGTGCAAGAGTTCAAGAAGAAGCAGGCCGAAGGTGTCGAATTCAAGTGTGACCTGGAAGAGGACGGCGACGAAGCAGCATCAATGGCAGTCCCCTCCCAAGCCGAAGTCGACAGAAGGCTTCTTGAAAAGAAGAAGAGACAGCTGCTCGCGCGATACGGCATCCAGGAGGTTTTGGTATGTGGGGTCGCTGTGTGTTTTTCCTCCGTTTTTTTCAAAAAAAAAAATGCCGATTCTAATAATGCCTCACCCGTTAGGGTGCCATCCACGAAAAAATTAGCAAAAAATAAATCACACAGGCTTTCGACCAGAACGAAGAGCGCAGAGCAGCGGACGGGCGTGAAGGGGAGGCAGTTGTCCAGGGGCCCGCCAGACAACCCGGCACCTCCCCCCTCCCGTCCACAAGCCCAATACCAGAACGGTAGAACGACCACCCACGGGACGACAAAGGCAGTTCTAGGTACTGCTGAACGGGCTGGGGGGGGAAGGGGGGGGCTTTACGTTTGCAAAAATTATCTTGCAGCTTTGGGGACAACTGGGTGGGGCAGGATAGGAGGTTGTTGGAAGGTCCCCGGGAGGGAAGGGGTTTTTGCCTTAGCATGAGGGAGTAATTAGCGATGCAAAAACACCCCTCGCCCCCTCACAACGAAAGAAACGGCCACCTTTCGGGGATCAAAAGAAAGGGGTTGGGGGGGTCGGGGGTGGGGGTGTGTGGTGGCTAGAGGGGTGGTGCGCTCGATGGGGGGGGGTGGCTGCACACCCCCCTCTGTGTCCCTTCTCGCTCTTATTCTTGTTCTACCGTCCCCAGATTCCCTCCTAGGAACTTAGTTGGTAATCCTCTTCTCCCTTTTTTTATACAAAATTACGAACCCAGCTGGGGATGTGACATTATCCCTTGACAACGTCCTTTGTGCAAGACCACAGGGTTGTTGTGCGATAACGAGCAACGAGAAGAGAGGTATTTGTATTGCAATAAGTTATGGTGCATTTCTTTTTCTAGGGTCGGGGTTGGGGAAACGACACAAACAAAAAAAAGGGAAGATGGCCGACAGCGCTGTGGTGGAGTTGCACACATCGCCTCCTGCGTATGGTGAGGAGGCGCGCGATCCGTACTGCATTTCGGCACAGCGTTTGCTTGCGCTGTCTGGTGTGTCGTGCGATGTTGTGAGTGAGGCTGCGAACACTGCGCTGGTCCCCGCAATGGTCATATTTGGCGAGACGATGAGCGGCGACCCACACCTGAATGAGATCTCGGGGGCCACGCCGGCAGAAGGCTTCGCAGCGATCGAAGCCTTCCTCAAGGCATGTGGTGCGTCGGCAGGCCCAGTGGCACGTCTCGAGTCGTTGCCGTCACAACGGCATGGCCAAGCGGTCTCGCTCAGAACCTACTTCGACTCAGTGTTGATGCCACCTCTCGACTGGGCACGTGCCAACCAGCACCGTGCATCACACAGAGCAGAGCTGGCGAAGTCGGCAGGCATCTTGAAGGTATGTTATGAGAGAGCAAGAGGGTAAAGTGGCATCATGCAGTATATTGTGTGGATCGAATGTAGCAAGAGTTGGTACAAAAGCTTAATGGAAGTGGTCCCTGTATCGTAGTCTGATAAAGAGGCTGAAAGGTCCACTGTACCACTATTCCAGTTGTGGGATAGTGGTAACAAAATCGAAAAACTGTTTGTAGCTAAGAAATAAAAATCGTGTTTGTTCGGAGGTACTCCCAAGGTACTATTACAACAATCTGAATCCATAGTTTTCAAAAGAACAAAAACCAACAACCCACAGAGACTGCTCATGCGCCAGACATACTCTATATCACATGCGATACAGTCCTTAGAAACGCGTGCCCATGACAGACACATGCTGTCTGCTACCGACGCTGTCGAGCTTTCGGTGGTATTGTCCCCTCCCTCCCTCTCCCCTCTATGAACGGTGAGACTTACACTTTCAACTTCTCTTTTTTCCGGCGAATCTCTTTACGAAGTAGTCCAATGACATCCTGGCTTTTGCAACGTTCCGCAGCGTCATGCCGAACACTTCGTTGTTGTATCCCAGACATCACATCACATCACCACATCACGTCACGCAGGAAGGCTACAACGCAGCAGAAACGCTCCTGAAAGCATCCACAACACCGTGGCTGCTCTCCGCACAGGGCCCCACCGTGCTCGACGTCGTTGTCTCAGCAATGCTGCTGTGCCACAAGACACAGCCGATGCTTTGGTACGAGCTGCAGAAGGTTTGCGCCTCCCCCCCTCCTTGTTTTTCCCACCTCACACATGACACATTTTTTCGCAACCTTTCCCTTTGGCACTGTTCATTACCCCACAACACCTACAACACCCACAACACCCACATCACCCACAGAAAGAGCGAGTTGTAGCGTGGGTGGAACGGTGCAAGGCGCACACAGAGACGTCGCGCATTGATGTGCGCCCGCTTGTGTCCGTCGAGCGCCAGGCAAACCCCTACGAGGAGGGCCGCCTTGTGGCCGTTGTGACGATGGCAACGATCTTCGGCGTGTACTGCACGTACTTCAGCTCGTTCCTCCGGAGGGTCATCAGGCCTGTCACCTCCATTCTCACCCTAGCCTCCTCCTACAGTGACATCGTGAAGCAGTACTGGCACATCGTCCGTGGGGTTGCAACGCTCACACAATAAAATGCAATGGGTGGGTGGGTAGGAGCGTATGCTGGGGCATACAACGTTCCATGGGTTTATGGGGATTGCTTGAAACTGAAGTCTGCAAGCGGTACTTTTGTTTTCAAAAAAAAGAGCTGACCTTTCACATACATTTTCTCCACAGTAATGCGTTTCATATTGGCCGTAGCAACGAGCTTCAATCCAGCCACTTCTAAGGTGGTTAGGACTGCGCATGAAAAGGCTTAGGGTCATCTAACATCCTCTTCCTCACGATAAAACTCTTACTTTATGAGAACACATCCCATATCAGGCAACACACCCTCTCCACCATGCCGTGCTATGACGCGCTGATGCCTTGGGAGCTGCAGGAGGAGCTTCAGGTGCAGGTTCTCAACAACAACCGTGGGGCCGTGCGCGACCTGGTTGCACGCCTGTCTGAGACGTATCTGGATAGCCAGGACCGGGCAGGGCGCACACCGCTGTTCAATGCGTGCAGGCTTGGGTACACCGAGATTGCGTCGCAGCTGCTGAAGGCAGGGACAGACATGAACATCACAGATGACGCCTGCGACACGCCGCTCACCTCCGCCTGCTTCCACGGGCACTACGACATCGTGCGTGCGCTCTGCCTTGCCGGTGCTGACCCCACCATGGGCGGCTGCAACGGCAGCACCCCATACAACAGAGCCCTCGAAGGCAACCAACCACACGCCGCAGAAATCGTAAAAGTCTTTGAAACACTGTGGCGCTCTCGGTTTGTCTTCCAAGCAGAAGCAAAGAAGCGTGCCATGACGTGCAAAGTGGAGGTCTCAAAGCGACAGGCGTTGTCACAACAGTTTGTCGAAGAGCTGCGCATCACAAACAAGCTGATCAACTCCAGGGAGCTCGACGCACTTATGCCCGACGACGACAGCGACGACGGATCGGTCGTACGGTTCACCAAAGACGAGGTGGCGCGCATTGGCACAGCAAAGACCTCAGTGCAAACCTGGAGCAAAGACGTCAGCAGCATCTCCGACTCTGCCAGCGTGTCGCACCACGTGTCGCCACTGCTCGCACCCCACACAGCAGCATCCTCATACGAGGAAGAGGAAGAGGAGTACTCCGAAGACAACGTTCTCCCAGTAGCCAAGCGGGCTGTGTCGGTCATCTCCTGCGACGTTGTGTCTGCGGTGCCGGAGGTGCAGGAGCAGGAGGTCGCCCCGCAGGCGTGGGTGCGTGCACAGCACACAGTGTCGGACCAGACGTCGTGCTATGAACGTGGCTCGCAGGCACCGCCGCCTAGCCCAGTCGCGTCGCAGCATGTGAGTGTGTGCAGTGGGGTGGTGCCTGTGGCACAGAGTGTGGTGAGTCATAGTGTGGCCCGCAGTGTGCCGCCCGTTGTAGCGCGCAGTGTGGCCAGTTCTGCGCCGGTTGTTCCCACCCCTGCCCCCGCTTCTACAGCCACCGTCGCGTCCGCCCCTGCAAGCCAAAAGGACTCCGCAGCCTACCAAATCCTCTGTGCCGCAGCGCACAGAGGCGAGCTGCAGACCTGCATGCGTCTTGCACCCCGCGTCCCCCTCGAGCGTGTCGACGACAGCAGCCACACCCCGCTGGTCTGGGCAGTCGTGGGCGGACACGTGCACGTTGTGCGGTGGTTGCTGTCGGAGGGTGTTGACGCAACGAGGCGGGACTCATGTGGGTACACGCCGCTGTTCCACGCAGTGCAGCATGGGAAGGACGAGATGGTTGCTTTGTTAGGGCAGCTTGGGCATGGACTGGTGCATGCGGAGGACAACGAAGGGCACAACCTGGTGCAGTGGGCAGCGTTTTCGGGGAGTACGAGCACGCTGCGGCTGCTGGTGGAACGCTTCCGTGTGGGCGTCGACGTCCTCGACAAGGACGGCAAGTCGGCCCTGCACTGGGCTGCGCTCAAAGGCAACACAACTGCCGTGCAGTACCTGCTCCCTCGGTGCGCCGTCAGCCTCCCCTTCCAGAAGGACGCAAACGGGAACACTGCAGAAGACCAAGCACGCCTCGGGGCACACCTCAAGACAGCAGAGGTGTTGCGCACACACTGCGTCACCCTCTCGCAGCCACAGAGGCTTATTTGAGTTTCTTTGTGTTTGGACCCCTGTTCGTTGGCATTAACAGCTCCCATTGAAGATAACCGTTGTCTGTTTAACCCTTTAGCCCCCAGCTGGACATATATGTCCAAGCAAATCCCAACGAGCAATGGGAAAAGTTCTACTCATTTTCGTAAAAACATTTTTTATATTTTGAAAGATTTTGCGCCGATCTTTCAAAAGAAGCAAGAATCAAAAAGTTTTGTGCATCGGGTATATCTTTGGATGCTGGAGGGAAGGCGGGACTGCCACAGAAAATCATGTTTTTTGACCAACACCCCCTGAAATATCCCTCCTAATACCACTAGGCTATTAATGGAGTTCTACTCATTTTCAGAAAAACATTTTTTTATATTTTGAAAGATTTTTCACCGATCTTTCAAAATACGCCATCTAAGAACACTTTTATGCATCTGGGTTTTCCTTGGATGTCGGGGAGCGTGAAAAAGTACGGGAAAAAGTCACTTTTCCAGAGCCTCCATGTGATCAAAAATTTTCTACTCGTTTTCGTGGAAACACTTTTTTTGTGTGGAAAGATTTCGTTCGCATCTTTCAAAATACGCAAAAATCGAAAACTTTTATGCATCTGTGATATCCTCGGATTTTGGTGAGATTTTACCACCAAAATCATGATTTTTAACATTGCTAAGGTCGCAAGGCTAGTAGGGTTGATAAGTAGGGTTCTACTCATTTTCGTGAAAAGATTTTTACATTTTTGGAAAGATTTGATGGCAAATCTGTCAAAAGAAGCAAGAATCGAAAACTTTTGTGCGTCTGAGTGCACTTTGGAAGTCCGTGAGAACCACCACCAAAATCACTGTTTTTTCTGCCTTATTCCCACCCAGAACACACTATAAGCCGGGTTTTCACTATTTTTTCGTATTTTAGAGTGCTTTTTTTGTGAATTTTCGGCACACAGGGTCGTTCTGACCCGTTCTGGGGGTGTTTCGGACCTGTAGATGCCAAAAAACGTGAAAAAAATCGCATTTTTACGTGTGTAATGGTGTTTCAGTGTAAATCGTTAGGGAAATCGATTTTTAGACATGCTGCTAACAGAGCTACACTCATCTAAGTTGGGTTCTACTTGGACTTTTTGCTCGATTTTTTTTTCTTTGGAAAGATTTTGTGGCGAATCTTTCAAATAAAGCAGTTTTTGGGCGGCAATAATTTACTAGGGTTGTCTCGGCAGGTAGAGAGAGTAAAAAATCAAAAGGTCAATTTTATGCTCACCTCATTTTGGGGATAACATTTTTTTTCGAAAAAAAACTTTAAAAAATGGAATTGAAAGCCGTGTTCAAAATCTTTCAATTGCGGCCAGGTACGATCAAAAATTTGCATCTGGGGTCCCCTTACCGGTTGGAGAGCCCCAAAAACCAAAACTCAAAAGTGGGTCGAAAATCTGGCCTGGGGGCTAAAGGGTTAAAATAAAGCCCCCCTTTTTTTCGGTCATATACCAAGGTACACTGTCACGAGAGGGCTTTGTATTTCAACTCTACTTTTTTTTTTGCTTTGAGAGCAATGTGGTGCTGTGGAAGCGCTTTCAAACAGGAACAAGCAAAAATAATCCCACTCTCCGTTGTTTTCTTCCTCTCCATGTTTTTTTTTTTGGGGGGCGTTGCTGAAGGGACAACACTTGTATTTGTAAGGTCTTTGAAGTGTTTCGGCACTGTTCAGGTCAGCATGCACCCCCCTTAGAAAGAATAATAACAACCCTTTACATCTGTCCAAAGCACACGAGGCTTCGGCTTATCCTTTCACCCTTTTCATTTGTATCGTTAGCCTGTTTTTTTTCCTTTTTGGTGTTATGTGCAGGGTAGTAGCTTGAAAGGTGCACTTTTCGAATGTTGCTGGTTTGCTGGTTTAGAAAAAATTTTCCCCGGTTGAAAGCGGTCGCCGCGCGCTTCGCGCGCGCCTCCCTGCCAACCATAAAGTGGAGAGGCAAAGGGTAAATTTTGCGAGACAACAAAGAAAATGGAATATAATCCTGTGTCAAAGGAGCTTGGTCTTGCACCTTACGTTCCACTAAGTACAGTCTTCCAGAAACAGGGGCTGTTGCAACGATGGGTCATTTTGAAAAAAACGGTCAACTTTTTGCAGCCTTGGTCAAGTTGCATTTGTGGCTGCAAAATGCAAGGAGGTTCCCGAAGACATAAAAAATAAGATAAAATGGCGCCGCAGGCGAAAAAAATTAGGGTATAGTGCAAAACATGCAGCTTTTTACACCAGAGTCGCTCAATTAACCCTTTTTAGGGGTTCGCTTACGTGTGAGGCTTTCTTCTGTGAGTGGGGAAGTGGTGCGGGGGCGACGAAAAACTGAATCCTGAATCCCACTTTTTTATTTTATTTTTCCCCAAACCAGTAAACCAGCTCGTTCTGGTTTTGAAACCAGCAAAAGTACCCAAGCTATTTCCCTGGTTATGTGTCCACAGCAGCATGTTGTCACCTTTCAACTTCACTTCGTTTTGTGTCAGTTTGATGTTTTCCTCCCCACAACCCACGACCCAACCCCATCCCCTCCCTGCCCCATGTACTCAGATGTTATTAAAATAGGTAGATTTTTTTTTTGCTAAGGTGACTAAGCACGAGAGGCTTAGGTTCATCTTATAAACTTTTCTTTGTTTTGTTTTGAAAAGCTTGTATTTAAGGTTTAGACATGTTTGTGATGTAGCGTCTGGTCCCAGAGAGAGAGAGAGAGGCGTGCATTCTTTCATCTTTTTCAGCTTTTATGTTGTTTTCTTATTCTGTTCTTTTGTTTAGGTGGCAAACGCGTGGATTGGCTGAGGCGCATCTTACAAACATTTCCTTTTAGAGGTTCCCTGTCATTGTACTAAGGTACACTGTCACGAGCGGGCTGTTGTATTAAGTTTTTTTTCTGGTCAGCAGTTCTGTCTCTGTATTGTAACGCCGCCATGCTATTTAACAACGTGTTTATGCCGCACGAGGCATCGTTCACGCTCTTTTTTTTCTTCTTCCTTCTGTCAGGCACTTCCCGCCTTTATGCATTGTGGTGCTGTGCGGAAGTAGACCCTTCCTGTACCTGACGTGGGCATTCTGTCGATACTACATAAAAAAAGCGTATTTTATTTGTCTATTTTTCTGATGCGGTCAGCCGTAGACAGGTGCACCCTGGGATGTATTGCAACGATGATACCCCCTTTTCTATCTTCTATTCTTGGTGTTCTGCATATTCGTGGTGGTACCTAGGCAGTCCTAAGGTACGGTGCGTTCATGTGCTCGTTCGTGTATTTTTTTTCTTCCCAACCACCAAACAACCAGGTTTTGGCACGACAAATAAGTGTTTGCAAAGCATGGCTAGGGTAGTGTTGGTCGCGATGGCTGCCAGCTGGCATGTTGGCATCGAAGCAGTTACAATCCCTTCAGCCCTAGGCGACGCTGACGTCTGCGCTGGGCAGAACATGGACGATGTGATTGCGCGGTACGCCCCTGAAGTATACTTCCACGAGAAGGAGCGCTACTTCCCTGTCTCTGTGGAGGACTTCCTTGCTGGCAGCGAGCTGCGCGACCCTTCGCACAACATCATCCTGCACAATGTGGATGTGAATACGGACCTTGAGGTGCACAGCACCGGACAGGAGAACTTCCTGCACCTGCGGAACACCAACCCCGCCACTACCGACGACTGGCAAAACGCAGTGTACCACGGCGACACGTCCGGCACTGCACCGATGTACGTGTCCACTGTTGTTGAGCAGGACTTCGTGAACGTCAACTACCACATCCTGCACGCCTACAGCGGTCCACAGACAGGCGAGTTCCACGGCGAATTCTTCGTCCCCGGAGCAGGCCAGCACCAAGGCGACTGGGAAGGCTTCTCCGTCAAGCTCGACAGATCCTGCAACAGGGCAAAGGCGTACGGCTACAAAAACCATGGGGACATCGAGTGGTTCAAGCCCGGCTCGCAAGGTGTCGAGTGGAGCACGCATGCGAAGGTGTACTCCTCGCTCCACACCCACGCAACGTACAACCATGCAGGGCGTTTCACGAAGCACGAGGTGGACCTCTGGCTCCTGGGCACGGTGTCCATTGGAGACCTGACGATGGGGTCCAACCAGCTGGGGAACACTCCCTTCCGCCCGAGGGAGTATGTGTACCTCAACGCCGTGCGCCCGAAGTGGGTGGAGTTCACCGGGCGCTGGGGCTCTGTGAACGACAACGTTCCTGCGGGGACTGCCGTGGGTGTGTACAACCCTGAGCTGAACGCGCTGCAGCAGGCGGCCTCTGCTGGGCAGGTTGTGGCGGACTGGATCTCGGGGCATGGGGACACCACAGGGCCCGACGCTCCATGGCACGCAGGGACGTGGAGCAAGGTGACAGAGCTCATCAACGGGGTGGACCCATACTGTGCACGTGGCAGTGAGACTGTGAGCACTTCCTGGAACGCAGACATCGGGGGGTGCGGGATGGAGAACTGCGAAGATCGCTACACAAAGGACACAACAGAGAAGTGCTGGCAGCACTGCTGGGACACACCTGGATGCAATGCGTACTCCTTTGAGCTGGTGCCGAACCAGCACCCCATCTGCACGATCTACAGCCACACAGGCATGAACCAGATTTGGACAAACCAGGTCCTCTGCCGCCGTCTGCATTGCCCTGCAGGCAGTGTGTTCTGGGGCACGCAGCAAGGACAGTTGACGCTGAAAAACTTCAAGGAGTGTGGCTTCAGTGGCTGCATGCCGCACGTTCCCAATATCGAGACGTGCATGCACATGTGCCAGCTGCACAGCAACTGCCGCAGGTTCACGTGGACACCACGTGTGGACATTGCAGAAGGACCCCACCACAACATCTGTACCCTCAGTGACGACACCATGCCTGAGCCCAGGATCCACTCGATCACATGCAATGTGTAGATGTTTAGTAAAAGTAAAGATGCGAGACGCGCGAGGATGCATCTCTTGTTTCCTTTCGCTAGCGTTCGGTGGATTGAGACAGCTAAGCGTCTCGTAGCTTACAAAAATCTGTTTTCGTAGCTCTTTTTTTTGAGGCAGCGCAAAGGTTGCCCCAGCCCCCCTTTTCTGATCAGGGCATTATGCTTTGGTTTTGTTTTATTTTTGTTTTGTTTGGACCCGGCACAAAGCAGGCGCAGAGCACCTTGTTGCCGTCTCTCAGTCCAAGCATTTATTATACTATTTCCTGTCAACTTGCGATATTTCTGTGGATTGGTAGTTAGAAAACCTTCACTGCGGACGACTGCTTATACCCCCAAGGTAAATGGCTCAACTCCACAATTCTTTTTTTGAAAGAAATTTTCAACACATTATTTTAATGAGGCGTTTTGCGCTATCCACTTCACTTTTTATTTTTCACCCTCCACCAACGTTTATTTTTCTCTTTTTTTTCTGTTTAACGTGACGGCCTTTTTCCCAGATTTGGGGTTTTTTTCGGGGGTACAGAGGACAAAAGCTCAACCGCGTACCCCCTCGAAATATCCAAAAACTCACGGGGGTACGCGTGTACCCCCTGAACCCCTTTTAAAAAAAAGGCCTTGCGTGACGAAGCACACATGAGGCTTCGTCATCATCGCATCAACTTTTCTTTCGTTTGCTTGCCTTCGAAACCCTACTTCCAACCTAGGACCGGAACACCGTGGATACGTAGCATCCATCATGTGTGTTGTGCCTCACAGCCACTACACACGCCGTGTCTGTTAGCAGTAGCCATTTTCCACTGCACTGAATGTGTTCCGGTTAAGCTCGCAACTCTCCCGCGGAAGGTGGGCAATTGTGGAAGCGAACACCAAGCCACCTTTATTTTTTTCCCTCCCGTTTATAGTCTTTTGAACAACAAGCAAGAGTAATGAGTCTCTCGAGCAATTTTTTTTTTGCCGACATTTGAATCTGTACGGGCAACGTTGAGGCAACGACGCTTCTATAAAAAATACGATCGGGAACACAACAACAACAACAACACAACTGAAGCAAATTCTACCACGTTCCGTTCGTTTAGTGAAAATATGCCCTTCCGTGCTCTCTATTTGAAACATTTGGATTTTTTTTTTGTTAGGCTCGGCAGGCGGCTTAGGTTCATCGTACAACGTTTTTCCCATCCCCATCCCCATTCCCCCCTCCCCTTTTTTTTGTCGTGTGTGTGGTTTTACGTTTTTGGTCGTTTTCTCAAAACTCATGGAAAAAAGACATAAAATTTTGCGGGTGTTTCGTCATAACGCAAAATACTAGACTTTTTCCTCTTGGGTGACTGCGGTGGGTTTTTTTCTTTCGCTTGTGGAAAAGATGTTTATGGGTGAGACGTATTCATCTTACAACGTTTCTCTTTTCTTTAGGCGTAGGTGACTAAGCACGAGAGGCTTAAGGTTCATCTCACAAGCGTTTCTTCGTTCTGGTGGTTTACCACATCCCTAGCGACATACCACATGCAACAGAGAAACAACCAAAAACACAAAAAAACCCCCCCGTCAAATAAAAGGCCTTTTTTGTGCAGATGCAACAGTGAGTGGCATAACATTGTTTCATACGAACCCCCCCTTCAAAAAAAGCAGGACACCGTTTCTGTCTATTTTACTCAACCAAAAGGTTTTTTTTTTTTTTTTGTGCAGATGTGTCAAAAATCTGCTCTTCCAAATGAAACGCATTTTTCAATCACAAAAAAACGAACCCCCTACCCAGATTGCTCCCTTTTCGTTTCGTTTCTCCGACAATTTCTCCAAAAGGTGTCTGTTGCTCATTTTTTGTTGTTCTGTTGCCGTCATCTGTTCTTCTCTTTGTATCATCTGCTGGCCTTGGGGTCCTGGGGTATCGTGTGTTCGGACAGGTAATCCTCATTTTCAGCGTCATTGTGTGCGTCATGCCGACTGACCCCTCGCATGTCGTACCAACTCATGGAAGGTGTCTGTTGATCGTTGTAGCAGTAATCTGGAACGCACTGAGGAGGAGAGGAGGAACATCTTGAAGAGGCACCAGAAGATGTTCGGGGTTCTTTAGTCCTGATACTCGTGTTGGTACTCGCCTTCCGCTTACGCTTTTGCCCCTGCGAACTTCTGCCTTTGGCTGAAGGCTTCTTAGCTGCTGGCTTCCTGATGGAAGTTTCCCGCCCTATGCTTGGCCAGATTCCTGGCGTGCCGTTCCAGCTGTTCTGCTGAAGCGCTGCACTCCTTACTGTTTTTTTTTGAATTGGCTAACACCGGGACTGTTCCTCGTGAGCCAAGCGGGGATCCTTAAATTCGCGCGAAACTTCGAGAGTTCCTGTAACCAGCCACGAGCTTTGTCATTTTTTTACGGGTTTCGACAGCGAGCTCGCCCTCGTTGTTGGGGTCTTTTTTTTCCTCTTTCAGGAACGACATGTACCAGCCGTACGTAATCACCGCGCAATTCAGGAGTGGCAGTTTGTCGTCATCAAGCAACACAGACAAGGCGGAAGATGCTCTCTGGAGGTCACCGCGTTCTTCGGTCTCTATCAACGACCTCTGCACAAACACATTGCACAGCGACTCGAACTCCCATCCGTACTTAGTTCCGACCAATCGCTAATTATGCGAACTGCATGCAGCCACCCTTATACGCCAGCGAGGTCTGCCGTACACATAGCCGCGTTCTCATGGTCGAGAGTCCTCGCCTTCGTGCGGATGTCGAGTGGCGCCAACACATCGTTGGCGTCTTCCACTTTGCGGAGCTTGTCCGCACTTCCCCCACCCTCTGATACGCGGACGTCCGCAACTTCTTGAACAATGCGTCCGCTGATGGCACAAGAGTTCACCTAAGACACAGCCAGTGTCTCGTACTTCACCCCACGGGCCTTGCGCGCGCCTGCGGGCAGTACGGGCACCTTACCACGGGCACAGTCGACGTTGTACACCGCCTGGAGGGACTCGATGTACCACTTCCCCATGACCTCCACACCTTAGCAACACAACCAACCCCTCCTCCCCCCCCCCCCTCCTCCCTAATGGAGGATGTGAACATAAAACTGACGCACGTTGGGTGCAGGAAGTGTGAGGACATTGGGGGGCAGTATGCTGTTGTGACGCGAGATCCTACTCCAAAAAGTGCGATTGACACTGACGAGCAGGGTAATCCTGATCCGGGCTTGCTGGGGCGGGGGACGTTTGGTGTTGTCCGGCGACGACGGAAGGCAGACGATACGGGCGCACCTCTCATGGCCGTGAAGGAGATCCAGAAGAAGCCTTTGTCTGAGAACCCACAGCTCTTTGTGCACACCCTGGTCGAGCTTTCTGTTCTAAAGTGTTTAAAGCACCCCGGGTGCATCACCCTCACGGACCTTCTCCACTCCGACAGCACCCTCTACGTGGTGACACCCCTCTTCGGCACAACGTTGTACAGCGTCATCGCGAAGGACGGCGCCTTCTCGCTCACAACAACCGCGTTCATCATGAAGCAGCTTCTCGAGACACTCCACTACCTCCACGTCCAGCTCACCATTGTGCACCGCGACGTCAAACCCGAGAACATCCTCATCTGCAAGGACACCATGAAGATGAAACTCATTGACTTCGGCCTTGCCAAATTCATTGGCCAAGCTGCGATCGACGCTTCATGCCCTTCCCCAGGCATCGCCGTCACCCCTGGGACGTGCACTATACCTTACGCAAGCTTAGAAGTCATTGATGCGATGCTCGCTGGAACACAGGTCAACCAAGGAAAGAGGAAGTGGACAAGCAGACGCGGAGGGCTTCCCAAACTGGATATGTACGCAGCTGGGGTGGTGTGCTATGCGATGCTGTTCACGTGTCTGCCGTTTCCTACCATCGATGCAGAGAAGGCGCGGACACGAGAGGGGTTGGCAGTACTCAAGCAAATTATGAAGCGTGGGGTGCGGTTTCCCGAGCGTGCACAGCACCTTCCCAGCCAAAGCTGTCTGCTCTTCATCATGCAACTCATGGACACAAACCCCGCCAACCGCCCCACCGCCAGCGAAGCACTCAAACACGCGTACATAGACCTCCTCGCGCCCGCACCCTGCTCCACCCCAGGCGCCAATCCCACAACCCACACCGACCCTCAACCCACCCTCCCACCAGGCTCCGAAGTAAAAACCATCAACACCGTACACGGACAAGGTGTAAAAATCTCTGCACCCCCGAAAAAAGGCAAAAAGAAGGGTCCCAAGGGAGAGGGGAAGGGTAACACAACAAAGGGTGCGACAGATGTCATCAGCCCTCCTGAGGTTCGGGTGCAGGAGATTGAGCCGAAGGAGGAGGTGAAGGAGGATGGGGCAGGGGAAGGGGAGGGGGAAGGGGCGGGGGCAGAGGTGGTGGAGAAGAAGGTCGAGTCGCCGGTCCTCGCAGTGCCGCAGGTGATAGAGTACACGGCGGTGCCATCGCCCATTCCGAATCCATCCAAGGCAAACTGTGAGTTCAAGGTATGTCACGATCTTTTGTCAAAGAAATTTTGCAGTAGGAAGCAGGGGCGTACTTAGCCTAAGATCCCTTTTTGAACCAACACCACACACCCACCCCACAGCATGGCTGGCACAACATCATGGACACGATATTGGATGATGACGAGGAGCCTTCACCCGAAGGTGGTGTAGTATCGCAAGACGAGACACCTTCGTCTTAGAATCAGTGGGCAGTGGGAGCACGACGTGGTCCAGAGTCACCTGAGTGAAATCACTTGTCATAAAAATGACAATCAAATGACATGTCACTTGTCAGAAATTTCACTTGTCATTTCACTTGTCACCATGACAAGTGGAAATTGGTCCTGGACCACGTCGTGAGGGTACGGGGTGAGGGGGGGAATGCGGGAAGTGGGCGGGCGGGGGGGAGAGCACAGTAGGTTCAACAGCATCGTCTCGTTGCGGTGAGTGTCCAGCCGGGCAGTAGGGGGCTTGTGTTTTCCCCGATTGTTAAATAAAATTTTTAAGTACCTTGAAGTCCTTTTTGTGAGGGTTGGATGTCCCCCTCTAGTGGCCTTCTCAACTTACAAGGTATACAGGAAGGGGGTGGGAAGTGTGGGGTTTCCTAGTGTAGCATGTGTGCTGCGCTCAGAGGGATGAGGTGTGATGCTGTTATACAAAAACGCCAACGTCTAGTTTTTACTGCGATAGTACTTCAAAAGATGTGTGCAGGAGTATGGTTTCATGTTTTCAGGTTTTGTTTTTCTTTTGTTTTAGTTTTTTTATTGGGGGCTGTTGTTAGGGCGTACAGAATTAAAACCGAAATCCTAGAAAAAGCCCTGTAAAAAATTAAAATAGTGGAGTGCATCCTCGGGGTGCCTGCACTTTTCAACCAAGTTTTCAAAAGAGTGAGAGTGAGAGTGGGGGGTCCCCATGTTAGTACCGGCTTCTCTTTCTTATACGATCTAAATGCAATCAAGAATTGTGTTATCAAACACGAACAAAATATTTTTTCTTCAAAATTGTGTGTGCACGTTTAGGAAGGCAACTTCCTCTTTAGCCCCGCCGACTCCATTTTTCTTGGAGCTTCCAGGGCCTACCTGGATATACTCCGTTCCCTGAAAGGAATGGTTAAAAAAAAAAGTGTCACCTCTCGTTCCCTCACCCCCCTTCTTGTAGTTGTTTGATGCATTGACGCTTCCACACACACTAAAATCACCTGTTGGGTGGTGTTGCGGAGCACGGTTGGGTGAGTGAACGATGTGACACTTTCCGCTCACAAAGTAGTGTGCGTAAACAAACAAAAAAAAACGTGTCAGATCTGATGTCTAATCTCTCGCCACACCTTGAGGGATGTGACATTGCTGGAAGAGCGTAATCCCTAACCTCTTTTCTGAATAGGGGTGAGTACACAACTCACCTCTTTTTTGTGTGGGGCGATTGTAGATACGACCACCTGATTTTTACCCCGCGTATAGGCGCGTATAGCGCGTAAAGGCTGGGAAAAATGGGTGGGGCTTGGACTACGCCCCTTTTCGCGCCTATACGCGGGGTAAAAATCAGGTGGTACAAAAATCAACACAAAAAAAAAAAAAACGTCGTTGCGTCGAATATTTTTCGTTTGTTCTTTTTCCTCTTCTTGCTGCCTGTTTTTTTTTGTATAAGGTGACTAAGCACGAGAGGCTTAGGTTCATCTTATAAACTTTTCTTTTTTTCTTTCTCAGTGTATCCCCCCCCTATGCAGATTTGCCACCTCGGGGAAATGGGCGTCGACGTACGTAAATTCGGTTGATTGTCGAGCCTAGTTGTTTAGGCAAAAAAGACTTCACCCCTGAGTGAGGGGGGGGAGTGGGAAGGGGGAAGAGGCTTTGTGTCAACAAATCTTTTGTTCCATCAAAAGATTTTTTTTTCTCTTCGAAAGAAGTTCCTCTGTGTTCCTTCCTTCTTCCTGTTCCTCTCCCTCTACCCCAACTGTTGCAAGAAAATACTCTGAAAGTTCAGAAACACGAAAAAAAAAGTAAAACAAAACAAAAAGACATCTCTTTTGAAGCAAGCTTCACATTTATTTATAAAAAAAAAAATGAAATATCCACCCCTTCTTTATGTATTCGTTGTTGATCGCATTCATCTTTTTTAAAATATAATTTCCACATTCTTTCATTTCAAGAGCCACAGTTGCCTACCCCCACACTATATCCCATCTTCAAGACTCCACCCCACCACCCCACACCACACCACCCAGGTGACCCCCTCTCACCCTCTCCCCCCGCGCCTCTCTTCGTACACTAAACAATGTTGTGCAATGTCGCAAAGCGGTACAACTCTGGGATACCACGGGTCATGGGGTTTTCAAACAGGAAGTTGGAGCGTATTAAGCCTTCCCTGTGGAACTCTTTTAAGCACCGTGACTCACCGATGGGCGAGGCGCGGAACAGGAACGAGTCGAAGAAGCAGTTGGCAGCGTCTGGCCCGCTCGAGGTGCGCGAAGATATGGTCGAGGCCCCCACGGTACCTGTCGCGCCATCGTCCGACTACAACCCACATGGCGAGTTTATTGAGAGCGAGCCGCACACCTGGGAGAAGGTGATTCAGGAGGGTGTTGCCTCGCCTGCTGATGAGTTTGGGAGGAAAATGTTTCATTTGGACTCAAAAAAGCCGGACATCAACACAAACCTGTATGTGCAGATCATTGTCGACGCGCTCGAAGAGGCTGCCGCTGAGGACATTGTTGTGATAGACTGCACGCAGAAGCATATGTTCTTCCCAGACACCTACGAATGGTATTGGATGGAGGGCAGGGTGCAGCGCCGCATCGATGTTGTAGTCATGGCAAGCGGGAAGTCGATCCAGCACATCGAAACGGTTCTTGCGGCAGTTCTCGACAAAGGCAAAAAGGGGTTGATCCCTGTAGAGTCGTCCTCCGTAGGTAAGGACCTCAACCCTGTAAAGGAGGAGATCTTCTGGCACGTCAAGATCCCCTGCGGCAAGATCATGATTGAGATCGGCCACCCCTACAAACGGGAATACAAAATGACCGAGCGCCACCTCATATGCAAGACAACAGAACACTCTGGGCGCATGATGGAGGACATGCTTCTGGACCAGGGGTGGGTGCGGGTGTGGGACTACTGGACACCGAATGCACCGTGTGTGTCGCGGTCTGACTTTGAGGGTGTATACGCGCAGGAGCGCTGCCATGGTTGGGAGCGGCTGGATGTGCTTAAGCCTGAGTACGTCGTGACCGACGCAGACATCGATAGGCGGAGGGCTACTCAGCCGTCAGAACCTGGGGTATCGGCGGAAGACCTGACCGAGCCGCTGACGGACGAAGCGCGTTCCAAACTGCGCGAATTCCTGAAGGAGCGTGCGCAGATGTTCAATGAACCTGCACATCGCCCCATGGGTGCGAATATTGCAACAGAAGGCGTGTCCGACAACGTCACCTTCACGGACAGCCCGCCTCCAGAAGTCACTGAAGAAGATATCGACAACTACGCTGCAAAGCTGCGTAAACGCTTCTCTACTGAGAACATCCACATCGAATCCCCTGAAACCAAGGAACGGAAGGACAAGGAGTGGTACGAATACGAGGCGTATGTAAAAAGAAAGGGGGGGGGTGGGGGGTCCTTTAAGTTCTTAGTTTGCTGCTGTGTGGCAATTTGTCAAAACGACAAAAATACGCTGTGTCCTATCAGTAATTTCTCGCCAATCTCTTTGGGATGTACCAGGCAGAATGTCGAGAACAACAAAATAACACAAAACACCCCTAACCACAACAGCCGCCGAGACGCACGCCTGCGTAAGTACGGATATTATGACTACGTTGAGCTGAGCAACGACTACCACAGAGGGGTATGTAGCAATACACAACCAATGTTTTTTTTGTCCCACAAATGCTTTTTGTGCACCGGGAGCACCCCAAAGAACCATTGCGCAAACCTTTAAACATTTTCCTCCACAGCGTCTTGTTCTCCCCGACCGGATACACACCTGGGACACCACGCAAGGCATGTCAGAAGTCTATGTCACCCCGCACCCAGAGAATTACCTGGGAAAGCCACGTGATACGTACTGGGGGCCCGGGTGGTACGATATATAGCAAAGGCTCGCATCGCCTTTGGGGCAGGGTCAAGGGGGTAACATCGTTGTTGCGAGTTACAAAATATATGGCACTATGCCAGTATTTCCCACCCTATTCCCCCAAAAGAAAGAGTCAGTTACGTTAGACAACAGAGGAAAAAAAAAAGTGGGGCCTCCGTAAAACTCTTGTTTCCGTTGACACTCTTTTCAACACTTTTTTTGATGAGGTGCTTTTGCGAGTAAACCTAGCGGCATTCCTGATGTATGAAGTGAAAATTCCACCAAAACCCAGGTATTTGCATAGGTGCGCGCACTAATACCCTAATACCCTGTATTCTCCTTGTACTACTACCTTGTACATGATGACATATATCGGGAGAAAAGTGAAACAATTGCCCCACCTTTAAACCACACCCTCACACCCAAGAGAAACACGTAGCAATGCCTACACTATTGGGGGGGTCCAAGGACAAGGAGCAGGATGGTCTTGACGGTGTCGCGAATTTCAAGCAAAAGCACGCCTGCCGTGCGGTCATTGCAACACCGCAGTACCTCGTCATCGGCGGGAGCAAGGTGCACTTCTACGACAAACGGATGGGCAACGATCACGTGCAGGAGATCAAGACCGGCACTGAAATAACTACCCTGTATGGAACACACCTCTGCTTTTTCTTGAACTCTCCCACAGCCCTTGCCTGTGGATACCCACAACACATTCCCCACAAAGTACCCCTTTTATAAGCTATCATGAGCATCTCTGCAGGGGTCTCTGCCACCACACATCGACCTCCACCTCGGCATGGGCAATGTTCTCTTATGTTATTGGGAACGATTAGGGATTAGTGGGGACTACCTACATTTGCTTTCAAACACATCCACATCCCATCTACCCTTCCCAGGCACTACGCAGCAGAGAGCGAGCGCATGTACATCGGTTTCGTTGACGGGTCTCTGAAGACTGTGCTCATGTCAAAAGACGCGCCCACACCTCCTGAGGTATGTCGCATGCAAGTGCTTCTCTTTTCTAGTTTTAAAAAATACACCACACAGTCGCTCGAAGCTGGCAAGAAGATGCACCAGGCGTCCATCTGCTGCCTCGACTTCAAGGAGCCCAACCTATACTGCGGTGCGTCCGACGGGAGCATCACTGTGTGGGGCACACTCACCACAGTGTCTGCGACACGCGAGCGGCCGAAGAAGCCGCACAAACACACCATCGTGAAGTTCTTCCCCGACAAGGAGATCTCCATCGTTGCGACCCCGGAGCGTGTGTCCGTCTTCCAGGGCAGCGACTTCGACGACGACAAGGCGGGGTCCTTCATCGGCCTCTCGACACCCGTCAAGGCTGTGACCGGGTTTTCCACTGAATACGGGGCAAGGGCTTTTGTCGGTATGTTCAAAGGGGAGAAATGTGTGTGATATGTTATGAACATCATACAGGTTGCGAGGATGGTTCGATATTGTGTTTCGACATCAAAGACGGAGAAGAGGGCGGACAGATAGGAGCGGTAAAGGAGCTCGAAAAAATACACACAAAAGCGATTCATTGCATGGAGATGTTCGGACACTACTTGTGTGCAACTGCGCACGACAAACTCGTGTCGATGTGGAATGGGAGTGTGAGCACGCAGGATTTCAGCATGATCCGAAAGTATGTTTGGGGAGAAAAATATGCACAAAAAACCCCCAAGCTTTGCCATTTAAAACGTTTTTCGTGTTTTGTTTGTGTCCTGTATATTTTTCTTTATCAGATTATGGCACAAAGGTTTGGTGACGGAGATGTGCGTGGACGGTGGCCTGAACGACCCTGACGGTGCGTTGTGGTGCTTCGACGAATCGAATAAGAAAATCTACAACATTGTGATGAAAACCCACCTGCGACGTGGAGGCCACGAGACCAAGCTGTCGTTCAACGTTACTGAAGAGGTACACATCCCACACCCCCTGCCCCACCCCCCTCCCTCATACACACTGCACATTATCACACATTAATACCAATACGTAGGCACCCCACGTATTCTCAATCACCCCCCTCCATCCCATCACCCACTCACACTCACCCACGTCATACAAACCTTTCTTTTGCACTTTCAGCTCTTTTTTTAAACGTCTTCGGTGTGGTCAACAATCTCCTTTCATTCTATACCTCAAAAAGCTCTGAACACATCACCCCCCCTCACAGAGTGCAGTCACAATCACAGATGCGTTGTCACCTCCGCCGTTCAGCTCCGAGCACGATGCTGTCAGCAATACAGACGACCAAGCGGAGGTGCATTTGCAGTACAAAGACTTCTACGCAGATAGCGGGAACATGCAGTCGATCTTCGATCTTGCGAGCGAGTGGATCAACAGCAGGCGCGCCACAATCCGCGTCTGGTCTGTGAACACTGTGCCCATCGTGGGCAGCAACACCACCACCGACGCGCTCTTCAAGCACTCCCTCAACCAGTCTGTCTACGAAGCCACGCTTCGAACCAAACCCGAAAACGCTGTCTCCGTCGTCAACATCGTCAGGGTAGTGTACAGCTCCACAAGCTAAAATCACCGTGAATTCTGTGCAAATAGAGCAAAAAAGAAAAGCGTTGTGTCTTTACACGTTTATCCAATTTTCAAAGAACGAAAAAAAAGCAAAAGGCGTCGTCCTGCATGACCCCGCGGGTATCTTAGGCGATTGTCATATGGGGTAGGGGTGAGGGGATAATAGATCGGGGGGGTGTGGACTCTGTGGGGCTATTTTTCAAAATATGGTTTTTGAAAAGTGGGGGGGAAAAAAAATTCAAAAAGGTAGAGAAGTTGGGTGGTTGTCTGATAAAAGAAATAAATAAAACCTACATTCTCGAACTTTTTTCTACCAAAAGGGGTTTTTCATTGGGCGCATCTCCCGACGAAACCCCACTCTCTTGGTGCGGGGGGGTGATTGTCGATAGCAGCAAATTAAAAAAAAAATTAAAAAAAAGGCAACCTGCGTCTATACCTTCCGCAGCACAGAGGCTTCGGCCGAGCTGCGTATCTTTACCCAGCCGTTGGTGTAAAGTGACTATGGGGGGGTTTTACCGAAAATAAAAAAAGTTCTGTCTTCTTTTAGGTTGATACGATATGCAATGTCGCGGCATTGTTCATCCTTACAAAATTTTTCTCTTTTTTTCTTTCAAGTAGCGATTTTTTTTCTGTCTGATTCTGTCTGAAAAGCACTGGCCCCCTTCTCGCGAAAGAACGGGGCTTCTTCATATCTCCTGTTCTTCGCCCCTCCCCCCATCTTGTACCATTTGACTCGATACGAAAGGAGACGCAGATTTCTTGGGATGTTTCAAACCAAAGTTGAAATGAATCTATTTGAAAACAGTACAATAAAAGAAACCTGAAAACTATTAGTGAAAAGGCACCAATATCAAATTCTTTTGTCACGTTTTTTTTATAAATTTATTGTTTTCAGTCAAAAAAGATTTACCCAGTCTTCACGGTTCAATCGCAAATAGAAGCGGCTTCTCGTCACTCTTAAGGAACTGCGTCTTTGCCTTCTGTAGTACAAAAAAAAAAAAAAGTATAGTGGAGCTCATCCTCGGGTGTATACACTAATACAAAAAGGCTTTGGCCCATATTGAGAGTGTTGGTAGAAGCTGCCATTATTTTTTTTTTACGCACACTACTTTGTGGGCGGAAAATGTCACGTCGTTCACTCACCCAACCGTGCTCCGCAACACCACCTGATTTTTAGTTAGTGTGTGTGGAAGCGTCAACGCATCAAACAACTACAAGAAGGAGGGGGTGAGGGAACGACAAGTGACACTTTTTTAGCACAGACCCTAGACTCACCATTCTTACTGTTCAAAAGCACCAAAGCCCAATTGCTTGCTCTGGAAAAAAGCGTGTATATCTATAGGAACCAAACAAAACAGGCTCAAAATATTCCGAAAATATTTAGTTTGTTTTTGTGCTTTCATCCGGATGGCTGGCAGCGTTACGTGGGTGCCATCTTCACTTTTTTTTTCCCCCCCTCTACCTACGTTCCCCTGAGTTTATACCGCAGCTGTGTTTGTTGAGCCAGAGGGGGGTTTTTTTTTTTTTACGCACACTACTTTGTGAGCGGAAAGTGTCACGTCGTTCACTCACCCAACCGTGCTCCGCAACACCACCACCCAACAGGTGATTTTTAGTGTGTGTGGAAGCGTCAACGCAATTGTGTGTGCACGGGAGGTGCGTTCGTGCGTCACCTTCGTCTTCTTCGTTGTCGTGTCTGCAACCCCCTTCAGGTGTCGTTAATTCTTTTGAATCCCTTCTTCGTTTCCTAGATGCATCAATTCATCTTACAAGGTTTCCTTCTGAATATCGCACAAGACGCATATTACATATGTGACAAGCGTTTGTTTGTGTGTCCCACCCCGTGTCTTTTCTTGTACAATTTGTGAGCTTTGCAACGTAATCTTTTTTTAAGAGCAAGTCTTAGTTGGTGTGCTAGACATACATGAAGCACCTTTTTTTTTGTATCCTTTTTTCCTGACGCGATTCACCTTTTTGCATTACGGTTTTTCTTAACAACACACCCATGGTGTCGCCCCCCAAAAAAAAAACTCCCTGTTAAGCCCAACGCTGCATGTCAGAGCTAAAAAGGGTTTATTATGTGTAAAGGTGGGAAACCTGCTTGCTCAGTAACCTGGGGTTGCATTCTTTTTATAAAGGTGGCAATAAGCGCATGAGAGGCTTAGGGTCATCTTACCAACTTTATTCTTTCTCGGTAAACAGAAATTTGGGTGCATTTAGTGCACCCTATTATACCTTCTATCCGGTAGAATAGACAGTATATGAAACAATCTTTTCTCAGAAATGGATGGTTGGGGGGGGTGCATCTCTCATACCAAGGTACACTGTTCACAGGGGCTTTTTTTTTTTTTGTATTTCAAGATTTCAGTGCATTTTTTAAGGGATTTTCTGTGAAGAAAGATTGGGGGCTACTACTCCTCCGTGATGGTGGTCTGTAGTCAAACAAAAACCCCTTTTATGTACACTGGGCAGCTTTGGACGTGACCACATCCACCTGTGGAGGGGGTAGTGATTGCCCATCATGATACAGCCATAGGAGGGGGTGTCATATGCATCATAAGAGAAGAGAGATTCCTTCATCTTGTCAAGGTTTTCTCTTCGTTTGAAGTTTTGCAGTTCAGTTTAGATTTATATTTTTGTTGTGGGGATACGATTGGTGCCGGCATTTTTGGCGAATCCCAGCGAGGCCTTTGATTGAGATCTTACAAACTGGTGTGTTATTCAGGGGGTACGGAGAACCCACGGGACAACCCACGGAGAACTGTTTCGGGCTATATTAAGATTTGCGGAGCACCTTCGGGGGAACCACGGAGAATCCGTTTGGTGATCACACAAACTTTTTCTCTGTTTTTTTTTCCAAATCGTGCACAATCCTCAGAGAAGGATAAAGGGGTGGGGGGTGAGTCCACACATTGCTGAATCTTGGTGCGCAAACGAAAGAGAGGGGTGCACATTTCATTTTTTTTTCTCTCCAAGTTTTCTCTCTGTAGTTTTCTCTCGTCCCTCCCAAGAACGAACTGTTGTATTCTTAAAATACCCACAAAGCAACACCAGCACCGCTCACTTTTTTTTTTGCAAAAAATGAACAAAAAAAGGGCCACACACAAAAAAAAAAAAAAAAAAAACACCTCTTTAAACAATCACACCTCTCTCTCTCCAACCCCCTCCCTCCCTCTTTTCTCAAAACCACAACAAAGGTAGTACACATAACTATTTCTATCTCCTCCCCCCTCCCCCCTCCCCGGGCTCCCCTCTTTTCTTCATGTAGCCTCTCAGCAGTTTTTTTTTGTTATAATTAGAGAGGAAACCCCACATAGTCTATAATGACACGATCCGGTGCTATCTCGACGATAAATAAATTGGCGAGGGTGCTTGGGGAAGTGCATTTAAAATGGTTGAAAGGTAAGTTTGTGGATCAGGAAGTGAAGACATTGAACTTTGATGGGTTTTGTGCTGCGGTGGATGCGACCTTGGTGAACATTGCGCATGAATACGCAGACAGCATGAAGGACGACACCACGTCTGAAGCCATTTTATGCGAACGCCATCTACTACTCATCCGCAAAGATTTCGCTGAAGATGCTTTACTGAACGTCTTCCGCACCATCGACACTGACGGAGACCAGCTTGTAGATTGGGTAGACTTCTCTGCTTTTGTCGTAGAAGGCGCTTCAATCAAACAAACGATCAAGCAATTCCAGGAACGTCCCTCCACCACAGACTGCGATACACGAGATGTGGAAAAGGTGCTGTACATTGAGCAATGGCGGAAATTCGTTTTGTGCAGCCACAGCAAATTCGTGCATGTCTACACAACAGCGGGGGTGCTCTACGCGGAGCTTCAAGGGCATAAATCCTCTGTAATGGCGGCTGCATATCTGACACATATTGACCGTCTCGCGACGTCCTCCTCGGATAGTACTGTTATTATATGGGACGAAAAACAACGTGCCACGCTTCGTGTCATCCCTGTACCGCATCCGGTGTTGTCGATGGTAAGCATCAAGCTTGATTCCAGCATATTTCTCTTTGTAGGTGGATTAGATAAAATTGTGAAGGGATACAATATGGATGTGTTGATGAATTGGACACAGCCTGAGCAGACCGAGCATGAGCAGACGAACACTTTGAACACAACCAAACATGACGGAGTGGAGGAGAACACCTCGGTGTTCCGCCCGGCGCAGCTGCGACGTGAGAGGCAGGACAACAACAGCAACAACAACACACACGATGAGCGCGATGACGACGACGACGACGATGCCGACGACGACCGCAAACGCAAGAAGAAGAGCTGTGCCGTCCCCGGTGCCCCAGGAGGGCTTCTCTCCTCCAGCGACGACGAAAAGGTCGGCGGTGTCGCAAACCTTCGTCGCGAATCCAAAAAGAAGTTCCGCCGCACCAACGCCGACACCCACACAGCCACAACAAGCTGCGACAAGAAGTGCCCCCCTACCGCGGTCCGCTTCGCAACCGGCCACGACGACTGGATCACAGACCTTCTCGTCATCCCCGAGCTCCGCCTCGTTGTGTCAGCCTCGCTCGACAAATCCGTCCGTGTCTGGGACGTCTTCACCGGAGAGCTCCGCTACAAGAAGCTAGGCCACACCAAAGGTGTGCTCTCCCTCTGCTACGTCGAGGAGTACAAGCTGCTGCTCTCCTCAGGCTACGGAAAGGAGGTCTGCGTCTGGAACCCTTTCACCCCAAACCCCGCCCTCGCGACTCTGACGGGACACGAAAAGCAGGTCTTGGGAGTGTGCTCCCTCGCAAACACACCAACCTGTGTGAGCATGGACATCACAGGGCGTGTCATCGTGTGGGATATCAGGATGTACTCACAGACGCAGGTTTTAGGGGGTCCCATGAGCAAATCGTTACCAGGGTTGGTGCAGTGCTTCTGTCTGATCACGGACGATGCACACCTGCTTGCGGTGGGGCAGGGGATGTTGAGTTGGTTCAAGCCGAAGGAGAGTGCGCATATCCACAAGATCAAGACAAAGGTGACGGAAATTCTTCTGAACGTTGAGAAGCATGTTGTGGTGCTGGTCAGTGGGTCACGTCTGTACACCTACAGCTCGCTGGATGGGCGTCTGCTGCACAGCCATGACCGCCTTTCGCAGAGCTCCATCACGGGGATATGCTGGTGTGGGACAAGTGGACTGCTGGCGGTAGGGAATGAGGACGGCCGCATCAAGCTTGTGGACGCGACGACGGGTGTCGTGAGCGGGTCGCTGCGTGCTGCACTGCACTCCCCCATCCAGGGCCTCTGGAAGTACGGAGCAGACTCGGGGCGGGAGCGCAAGGAGCGTCTGCTGCTGGTGGTCAGCACAAAGGGGCAGATCCTCGTCATCAGCTGTGCGCGCCTCAACAGCGAGCGTCCGATGGTGCGCCTCCAGGCGAACATCGGTGCCAACGAGAAGGCGGAGTTTGCGGTGTGCCATTCGTTCTTCTCTCCTGCGACGGGGTGCCTGGTGCTGATTGGGAGCAACGAGGTATCGCCTGGTTTCAAACACATCCTTTTTTGCCCAACGATACATAAACACCTTTCACTACTCTTCGCACAGAACCCCTCTCAATCCTTCACCCTCCACAGGACTCACACTGCATGGAAGGCTGGACCCTCGAGAAGCAGGAGGCACCGTTCGCCTGCAAGGCCCTCCAGCATGAGGTCACTGCGGGGCAGATGGTCGACGAGCGGCAGTGCCTGCTTACTGCGAACAGCGCTGGCGAGCTGTGTGTGTGGAGCCAGGTACAGCACTCACACCCCCCCCCTCACTTTCACCCTCACTGATTCCAATCCCCACTCAACATACCCAAAAAAAACTATTTCACACAGGCGAACCTGACTCTCATGATCGTCCTCCAGCTGGACTCCATCCAGAAGCAGCTAGACGCACCCACCACTGCGAAAGCGGATGTACAAGACGCGCCCTTTGTGGCGCACACCTTGACCTTCAGCGACGCTTCTTTGTGCATTGTGCTCTCCGACGAGAAGCGTGTGAAGAAGGTGAGCTTTCAGTGGATTGCCTGCTGCTTCTTTGAGGTGCACACCGACGCCTCCTGGAACATCATGCCGTCTGTCAACAACGAAGGTCTGTACATGCGACGGTATCTGATTGAAAAGAAGATCAAGGGGTCCAGCAATGAGGTACTTCTTGGTGTCGACCTGCGTCTCAACAAACGGGTTGCGCTCAAAACCGTGGCCCACATACCCGACTACCAAAGGGAAATCGCGCTCTGCACTGCACTGACCAAGGCTGGGAGCGAATGCGTCGTGCGTCTCTTCGACCATTGGGTGGAGGAGAACGGCCCCGGCCACATGGTGTTCGAATGTGGCAACGCAACACTCTGGGACAGAACGTACCAAGACCACGGCATGCTCCCCCCCGAAGAGCTCGACCTCCTTGTACAAGGACTCAGCAGAGGACTCCAAGAGCTTCACGCAGTAGGCTTCATACACACCGATCTCAAGCCCCGCAACGTCCTGCAATGTGGCAAATGCTGGAAACTCATTGACCTCGATTCCGGATGTAAAATCGGCGAGCCAATGCAATTACAGCTTACCCCTTCGTACTGTCCTCCAGAAATGGCAAAAAAACGGAAGTCCGGAGACGAGCTCATCGCGATAGAGGGGTTTGATATGTGGTCCTATGGGGTGATCCTTCTGGAGTGCATCAGTGGACAGCGTTGGTTTAATGAATGCGAGACCTGCGAGGCGAACCTCGAATGGCTGGCAGGGAAGGAGGCTGCCATAGAACGGACCATTCAACGCAGGCTGATGCTGCTACGGAACACACAGGAGGTATATATTGAGATTGTCCGGAGGACGGTGATGGTGGATGCGCGGGAGCGTGCGTCCGCTACTGCGTGCATGCAGGCGCTGGAGGAGTCGGGCTGTTTGCGAACTACCGACAGCTCGCCTTCAGAACTGCGTGGCTTTCCTTTGACTGTTCCGGAAGATGTAAAGCCTGTTGTCTTGAGTGAACATGAGTTCAGCGGCGACGCGACAGTCTTCAACACCACAGCCACAGCATGCTCTGCGATCTCCGCCGCAGCGAACGACCGTGCAGAGCTGCTTATCTTTGCAGATTTCGACACCTACCTCAAAACTGCCACCCTCAGGGCATACTCCCTGCGGATGCAGTACCACGGACGCCTCCCGACCAACAACTACGACGATTCAGAACTCAACTGGAACTGCGCTGCACGCGAGGCGCAACCCAAAGCAGGCAACACCAAGGACGAAGAAAAGGATAAGGCACCTAGCCCCAAGGGGTACGCAAATCGTGCGAAGCTGCTGGAAGACAGAGATAAGGATGTGCCGAATGAGCGGAACGACGTGGATGAAGGGAAGGACGACGACGAAGATGCGCGCGCGTCGGAGCCGGTGTGGATGCGGAAGAGCCCTGCGGATCTGCTCAAGCAGTACTCATGGCGCGAGCTGCAGAAGAAGATGGACGCACGCTGCAAATCCTCCGCAGCACGACACCGAAAGGCGGCAGACGTGGAGAGTCTCTCCCGCGGCATTTCACCGTTCTTTACAGAATGGAAGCGGAGCGGTGCTGTTTACCAACCGGTCCCTGCGTTCTACTCAAAAGGGGCAGAGCACATCACACGCCTCCCTAAGGTCAGTCGCACCCGAAAGAAAAAGCGCGACACGACCATCGCAAAGAAGGAGCCTGGGAGGGATCTCGACTTCATCCGATCCTTTCCGAAGACGCTGAATGCAGACCCAGTAGCCTCGGACCCACAGCCCGCGAGGGAGCGGTGCTACTGCGGGAAGTCCGCTGTGGGGCAGCACGTGAAGGATGTGTTGAGTTCGATGCACATGAAGATAGTGCGTCGTGGGGGTGGTGTCGTGGACACAGCGCTGTGGGCACAGCCCCCGAGGAAGACCTTGGGGTTGATCAATGGGTCCAATCCACGTTGGTTGTCTGATATGGATGCGCTGTTAGGCATTGCGGCGCCAGCGCAGTGTCCCGCAGGGCATCTCGTAAAGGAGCATCAAGTGCAGGTAAAGGAGGTGGCATGCACCTCATGTCGTGTTCGTTTCCCCTGTTGTACAAAGATGTTCGACTGCAGCGTCTGTGCGACAATTGTCTGCACTAAATGTCTTGAGAAGTCGCGAAAAAAGGACACAAAAGAAGCGAAGCAAGGCGTAACCAAAGCCGTTGGTAGTCTTACGAATACCAAATAGCTTTCCCACACATCTTACCTTTTCTTCGAAACCAAAAATAACCAAAAATAGAATTTCAATTTTTTTTTTTGAATTTTTTCTCTCAATTCCACCAAAACCCAGGATTACCCTCACACACCCCAACGCGCAAAAATGCGGATGAGGGTTCCTAGGTTGGTGTGCAGTCAGAGTGACTGAAAAAAAAAAAAGTGAATCAGCAGCTGTATCAAAATGCAGGTAGGGAATGACGTAGAGCGTCTGCGTCTTGCGGTGAAGGAATGGGTCAGCGACCGGCCTCCTCCCCATGTCATGGACATCTTAAGTGCCGGGAAGGACGAGAGCTCTGACGAGGCCGAAGGGGAAACCGAGCTGCCGGACCCACGCATGCAGCAGAAGGCGTCTCAGGTGCTGCAGAAGATCCGCGACCAGGGGCTCAAGGACTATGATAAGCGCAGGCAAGAGTATTCTCTGACACGCCAGCCGACCCCACCCCCACCGAACCTCAAGCTCCGTGCGCCTGCACGCAAGCACCATCTCAGCCCTGCAGATCCCACCTCCCCTGCAAGCGCAAACCCTATCCAGGAGGCACCCTTTGACGAAAGCCCTGTCGCAGAGACGCAGGTGGAGCCTCCCAACGAAGTCGTGCAGCCGGTGGCAAGCGGTGCGAAGAAGCCAAAGGTGCAGCAGCAGCCGGCCTTCAACTTGATGCAGCCCAGCTCGGACCGGCATTCCGCAGCAGTGCCGAAACAGATGCTGCGGCGGGAGCTCTTCACGACGGAGGCGAAGATAGTGCATTTCAAGTGTGGTGGTGGCGTGGAGACTGCACAGAGGCATCAGGCGCCAGGGACATCGACGCCACCCCCTGCACAGGAGCTGACCGTCACCGCAAAGCAGCAGCCGCAGTACAACGGGACGTACACCCCCACCGACGAGCCGTACGTCTGGCACTGTGGTGCCTGCCGCCTCTATCGTGTCAAATCCCGCTGGCGCATCGAGAGCAGCCTCTACACGTGGCTCGAGGCTGCGCACAAACACGAAGGCCGCAACCCAACGCAATGCCTCAAATGGGACCGCTGGTGCCCAGACGCCCAGGACTGGCAGTACGAACCCTGCGTGTCTGCGGTGCACCCGAACAACGACCGCTCTGTGATCGTTCTCTCCGGGACCGCGACGGAGTACGACGGGGAGTACACACTGATTCAGCTGGGGAGTGGGCTGCCTGCTGTTCCTGGGGCGACGACGCTTGGTGCTGTGCTTGATGGGCGTGGGGGCGGAGGAGGAGACGTACAGAACTGCGTGTGGTCGGACGGCTCGCGCATCATCCGCTCTGTGGACGGCTACTGGCGTGTGTACGACGTGGGGTACTCTTATCTCGAGACGAGCCGACCCAGCGCGAAGGGGGTGTTGCCTGGGCGGCGAGCAGAGTGGGACCATTGGGACGGTGTGCAGATTAGATGGGCCAAGTCGCAGGTGACGGTTGACCAGCATCGTAGTGCCTTCGGTGTGCTCCCGCACCCAGCGATTGAGACCAAGGAGGTGCTCACACCACGCACCCCAGCCACCCCCGCCTTCATCACAAACCCAACCGGGAAAAACCCAGACAACGAAACAAAGTCGCTCTTCGACCAGCTGCCGCCCATCCAGATCCCCTCGCTCACAGTGCTTGATGTGCTGTCGGGTGCGGCGATATCGAAGACAGCAGTCCCGCCCCCTGCAAATGGTATGTTCATTTCGCTCAACAACGTATTCAAAAAAACCCCACACAGGTTCAGACGAGCCCGAAGACCGTTACGAAGAAGCACGCGAAATGGAAACCCTTACCTTTGGCTTCCACAGCCATATGAAGCTGAACGATGCGCAGCGTGTGCTTGGTTTGACGTATCGCTTTTCTGCCAATGAGTCGAAGCTTGCACCGGTGCCGAACGACCATGCGTCCTTTGCGCATGCGTACGGACGTGAAAAGTCGACATTCAACAAACGCTGCATGCGGGAGATCAAGCGCATGGCTGCACAGCGCAAGACACTTTACCCGAAGAAACGGCGCATCTTGAACGACATTTTGCGTGTACAGACACAGAACTCTCGCTGGCGCAATGCAAGCTACACCCTTCAGAAGCGGATGTTCGCCGACGTTGAGCGTGAGTTCAAGGCAACACGACAGTCCCTCTTGCAGACGTGGATGAGCAAACTCAAGAGCGCCCTTCCCCCTGTCCAGGCACCTGGGTGTGCTGCAGTGCTGAACTACCTGGACGAGCTTTTCAATGCACCGGACCTTGTACTGAACAAGGCGGCCTTTGTGCATCTCTGCAACGTGGTGCTGTCTGCACGCCACTTCCTCCTGGACGACGTGATCCGCCTCCTCTGGCCCGTCAAGCGCGTCTTCCAAGTCACCGACGAACAGTTCTGCGAGCTCGTACGCGTGCGCACAAAGCTTCTCTTCGACTCGCAGCTCATCCTCCCCTCCATCCACACCAACGAAGGAAAAGGCGACGACGCGTCCGCCCCAACTATCTCCGTGTCCGCACTCTCGCGCCTGCACGCTACAGCGCTGGCACACTCTCGCTCCCCAAGGTCCTCTCTTGCACCGTCCCCTGTACAGGGGGCGTGACGATTTCCCCCCCGAAGCCTGCATTTCCATGTTGGCGTTGTTTTTTGCAAAGAAAAAATGAAGCAATTTTTCTTTTCCCTTCTTTCCCTCACCCTCAGCATCATAGCCTCTTCTTGCAATGTGATTCCCACGCTGTTGGGATGCCACGCTACATCATATTGGCCTGCAGGTCTCGCTGCCGCAAGCCTGGGAGGAAGATGTCCGAGTCCAACTCTGCCTTGTGTCCACGTCGTGGTGTCGCTGCAGGACCACTCCCAGGCCGTCATTTCGCGATGCGAACTGACTCCCTCCTTGCGCATCCTTGTTAGCACCCCTCCTTTTCCACCCCCATGCAACGTCCATTGTGTTCTTTCCCCCCCACCCTATACCCTATACTTGGAACGCCCCGAAGATTTTCTGGGGCGTTCTAGTAGGGTGTTTCTCGCAAAGAGTGAGGATGCATTCGGCACTGACCTTGTTACGTTTATGGTAAGCTTAAGCTCCCACAAAGCACTTCCATCCCCTCCCGACCCACTCCGTTTCTCTTCGGAGTCAAGACGACGATTCTACTTCGTGTGGAAGCAGTACGTAAGCTGCTGTCAGCGTTGTATAGGGGAGAGGAGGGCGTGACGTATCGGTGTCCGTGCGCCTGACTGTGAGAACCTCTAAAAAGGCACCGCAACAACACAGAACACACGATGTCAAAGCGACACGCAGACAGCACGCAGTCCCCAAAGAGAAGAAAGCTTTCTGCAGACGAGGTCTTGCTGACGGAGGCTGCCAGGAACGGCGACACGACTGCCGTGCAGGCGATCCTTGAGAAGCTCCCCCGTGACAGCAACGCAGTCGCCTTCGATGCTGCGCATGAGGCATGCAGAGGGAACCATGATGACTGCCTTGCACTGCTTCTGCCGTATGAGAAGTCGCAGATGGGCTTCGGGATCTTGTTGAGTGAGTGCGTACACACAGACCACGGTGCGTGCACGGAGGTCCTCTTGCAGCATTGGAAGTCCGTCTGCAGCAACGGGGCGCTTGTCTCGTTATGTGGGCCCCGGTGTTGGTCCAGGGACGGAGGAGCTCCGACAGCGAATGTCTGTCCGGCCATGTGGGCAGACCCTGCAGTGTGTCGGGTCTTCATTGATGCAGGGGCAGACATCGAGACAAAGACGAGGAAGGGAAGGTGTTCGCCTCTGCACTTGGCTTCCCGTTCAGGATCACTCGAAGTTGTTAAGGTGTTGGTCAGAGCAGGGGCGGGTGTGTGTGTCACAGACCACCATGAAAACACGTGTCTTATCCTTGCGGCGTATTTTGGGCGTACCGAGACTGTGCGCTATCTTGTGGGCTTGCCAGAGGTGGATGTGAAAAACAGTGACAGCCGCCGAGGCAGAGGCTACGAGACTGCGATGTATTGTGCGGTGAACAAATGCCGTGGTGCTGTGGAGCAGGTGCTGGTTGATGCAGGTGCAGACATCCCTGGGGTGGTTTGGTAGCTCGAACGGATTAGCATTATCTCAGAATGCCCCCTCCGCACCTCCCATGCAACGTCCGTTTTGTTATGTTTTTTTTGAATAATTGATGACGTGGCAGCGAGGTGTGGACACCTCGCTTTTCGTGTGAACTCTACGCGTTTTTAACCTATAGTATACCCCCCAAAGCCATACAGTCCAACTTTTCCTATACCCCCTATCATACTTGGAACGCCCCGCGGAAATTCTAACCAACTGCTTCCGGGGCTCCTTTCCCCAAAATTCCCACCTCCCATCCCAATTCATTCCATTTTTTGTATGATTACATGCAATGCTAAAAGGAAATTGAACACCGTACCCGTACTCCCTTCCTTTTTCTATTTTCTGTTCTGGGGCGGGTTGGAGTAGAGCCACATTTCACCGACAGGTCGAGGTGTGTGCGTTTCACCACAACCTCTCCTTTGTTGTCGTTATTGTTTTATTGTTTGGGGGGAAAACATAAAAAGGAAAAGTAGGGGCGCGGTTTCCATTTTACTCTTGTAGAAGGTACACAGTCACACAACAGAAACAGGAGGCGAAAGAGAGGGAAACACAATGCAGTCACTGCTGCGAAGTGCAGCGGATGTGAGCAGGCGTGCCATGGCAGCGGTGCCGGCACTTGCGTCGCAGAGAAGAGAGAAGGGGTACATGGCGATGGCGAACGAGAAGATTGGTCTTGGTTACCAGAACAACACATGGGTATGCCACAGCACACATTTGCGTTGTTCTGGGACACTGTCCACGTGCCCAACAACCAAACGGTTTTGTTCTGCGCATTGCACTTCAATTACTCACATAACCACTACCCACAGTTCAACCACGGTGCCGCCACCGACAGAAGACGTTTCCGCCACGTACGCGGCGCTGTCTCTGCAAGACGTTCCCGTGCAGACAAGAAGTACAGCATAGGATGGGGCCCCTTGAAGCATCATCAGTTCACAGACGTGACCGACATGCGGCGTGAAATAGAGCTTGGAGTGGCAAACCCGCACCAGCGCATGCCCAGCGTGCTTCACGCAAACTCACCCGACATAGGTATACCCGCCACAGCTTTTTTTTTTTTGCACCCCCCCGGGTCAGCCTCTGTCGGAGGGGGTTGATGCTGCGCTGGGTTCTCTCGTGGGGGGGCACTGCGCTCACGGTGGTACACCGCAACTGCACACTTCGTGTCAGCTCTCTCTGACGGGGCTGACGAAGACTCCTTGTGTCCGGTCTCGGGGTCGACGTCGTACCACAAAAGCCTCCCTTCGCCTCTGTCTCTGCGGGAGCTCGCCTTCTTCTGGTTCCGGCGAACCACCCTGGCTGTGAAGTGCTGGCCGGCGAGCTTTTGCCCTTCTTGGCAACAAGGGTACCCACGATCGTGTACTGCACGACCACACCCTGCTCAAGGACAGTTATCAGATTTGGGGTCTCAAATGTGTGTGCCTCCTTGTCACCATTCCTCGCGAACCTCGGAACTCACTGTTGTCATCCTCTCGGCGGTGAAACGCATTCACCCTTGCAACGAATGGAGGAAACGGCGCCTCACTCGTCGCATACCTATCGTGCCTCTTCTGCTGGGGGTAGTGGGTGCGCTATGTGAGTACGTTGTGTGGCGCTGTGCATTGTCAGAATCCTTGAGGACAACTAAAGACGCAACCCGCCAAGTCGCCTCCACATATTTCCCTGCATCCAAGGAGTCTGTACTAACATCATTTTTGTTCGTTGTGTCGCAGAAGCGATGCTGACGCAGTGTTCAGGGTGCAAAGATATGCTCTGGGATCATTTGAATGGTTGACTTTCAAAAAACCGCACAAAATATCTGTCAAACAACTCATTCCATCTCCCCCCTTCTCCACAGTCGGCGACAGCTTCGACTTCAAGACAACCCTCAACGAGGCGTCTCCATTCTCCGCCAGACAGAAAGGAGCGGTATACAGCGCAGACGAGTACGCACACCACTGGAACCAGGAAGAGCACAAACGATTGCGTGGAACCGACTGGCACAAGAAGTACTACAATGGCTCGTTCAAGTTGCACTCACTCTGAGTCATTTGGGTACTTTTTTTTTTGGGGGATTTTTTTTGGGTTTGAGGGGGATGGGTGGGGGACACTTCTGTTGTTCCTGTATATGGTTTCACTTTATCAGGACAAACTGAACTGAACACATAAACCTCTTCGCCCCTTTCCTATTTTACTTTTGCACGCAAAAATCACCCCCTTTTTTCAACAGGAACAACACATCTCTTCTTGAGGAATAATTTCTGACACAATTTTCTAAACACAATACGGATTGTCTTCTATGCAACACACCCCTCCGCCACCTGCCCCGATAGGGTTGCACCTCCTGCACGCTTATTGGAGTGGGTACAGCGCTGCTACCACTAACCACACTGCCGCCTCCACCACCACCACCACCCCCCTCCCACTCCCCCCAACCACGCAGCCACGGAAGCGGCGGAAGGTTCAGGCAAATGCCATCCAGCACTCTACCCCCTCTGCCACTTCCCTACCCACCCCCGCACCCTTGCGTTCGGACAGCATAACGCAACCTATGGAGGACCCACGACACCGCGCTAGCCCTGAAGAGCGAATCATGGGGCGCTATGAAGTGAGCGAGGTTGAGTGGGAGGATGCGGAGGGGGGTGGGGCCATCTATACACGCGATGTGGTGGGTGGGGCAGAGGAAGAGGGAGAGGTGGGAGTGGATGGAGAAGTGGAGACTGCGGCAGAAGCGCCTGCAGAAGCGGCGGCGGGGGAGACCCCACAGGATTCACTAAACGACGCGTGGGTTGCGATGTTCGTTGAGTCGGAGCGCAAAAGGACTGAGAAGAAACGACGTAGACAAGAAGACGCACGCATCGCCGCAATGAAGCCTGTTGAGCGCGAGGATGAGAAGCAACACACCCGCATGGTCGCGCTCTACGGAGAAGAAGCTGCGCTAGAGTTGCAACAACTCGAGACCCGCCTCCACGCAACCTACGAGGCAAGGGTGAAGGCAAAGACACCACACTGGCCAAGCACCCCGCTCAACTTTGTAGACTACAACCTAGTCTCGAACCTCGTCGATGTCGGGCCTATCATGGTGCAGACCCGTACACTCTGCGACTCAGAACAGAAGCTTGTCTCTGAAGGTGCTGTCCCAGAGCATGCTTTCAAAGCAAGGTAAAGAGAGGGTGGGTCGTGTTGGATTGATGCGACCAAGGGGTGGGGGAAGGGGGAAGAGGGAAGGGGGGGAAGTTTCCCGTGAAGAAGAAGAAATGTTAACAAAGGGAAATCTTGTCGTCATTTTCAAGGAGTTTGTTATTGTTCCCCCACCCCCTGCTCAGCCCCAATGATGTATCGTCCCCCCATCCAGATTCTTTGTGGACCACTTTTGTTTCTCTATTTGTGAGAGAACACACCAACACATGAAGCTCGCTTTGGTGTGCGTGCTGCACGCTGCACTGAGCATCGCTACGCCGCTGAAGGCACTGCAGGAGGTGGACTGCTCTGCGACGGGTGGGATTGTCACACTGGAGGTGCGTGCAGGGCGTGTCACTGTGCCTGGTGTGGTGTCGTTCAGTGTGCGTGCGTACCACGTCAACGGGCAGGACACGCCGTCAGCGCCGTCGGCTCTGATCAAGATGACGGCTGGCGACGCCTGCGCTGTGCGTGTTGTGAACAACCTTGTCGGGACAGCGTGCAACGGAGAGCATGCGAACACATACCACTGCCCCGACACAACAACACTGCACACACATGGTTTGCATGTGTCGCCCAACGACGACAACATCGACACCCATGTGGAGCCGAATGGTGGCGTGCACACCTACACCTACAACATCCCCGAGAACCACCTGATGGGGACGCATTGGTACCACGCACACCACCACGGCAGCACGGCGATGCAGGTGAGCGGCGGGATGGCAGGTGTCCTCTACGTGATGCCGCACGCCTCGTACACACTGCCCGACGACCTTGCCGCACTCTACGAGGCTGCGGATGCACTGCCGCCGTTGGTCTTCCACCACCTCCAGATGGACACTGTCTACAGAGACAACCTGTTCAACTTCTACGACTACCCGGAGCTGCTGTCGCAGACGGAGAACAACGTGCCTTTAGATTTGGACTGGATTGATGACTCTGTCTCTGGGAAGGACTTCTACACAGTGAACGGGCAGTACAACCCGACGGTAGCGGTGACGGCAGGGAAGGCTGCCTTGCTGCGCATGGTGCACACAGGACATGCGCGGCACATCAGCCTGTCCCTGGACACACCTGGGTGCACGATGACGCTTCTTGCACGCGACGGCGTCTTCCACTACACACCGTACCTCGAGATTGACACGATTGCGATGATCCAGGGGACACGTGCCGACGTTGCGCTGCTCTGCCCAGCCTCGCTCGCAGGACAGACAATCAACGTCCGCTGCAGCACTGCTGTCGGCATCCAGCCCTCGGTAGCAAACGGGCACGACCAGGGCAGCTTCTTCCAGGTCGAGGTGGTCGCGTTGTCTGGACAGGCGGTGCCCGCACCAGTGTCGCAGGCACCACTGCCGTCGTATCTGGATACCCTTGCCGACGCACAGTTCAGCAGAGGTGGCCTCAAGACCATCAGGGGGGTCGGGTTTTCGAGTGATTTGAACGAAAACTTTGGTGTGAACGGCGCGCCCTTTGCAGGGTTTGCTGAGACGGACCCTGATGTGAAGTACCTTGATGAGTTCTGCCTGGGTGACGTGTACCAGACGAAGCTTGGGGGGAACGGTGCGCCGTCAAACCCTGAGGGACCTGCGCTGTCGCCGGTCCCGCCGCACCCTTACCACCAGCACATCAACCACTTCCAGATTCAGGACAGCCTGGACCCGTCTGGCACTGTTGTGCGCAGTTTTGAGTGGCGCGACGTGGCACCCGAGTGGGAGCTCTTCATGCGGTGGCGTCCAGTCGACTTTGTTGGTGATGTGGTTGTGCACTGCCACATCCTGCAGCACGAAGACAGAGGCATGATGGCGCTCTACAACATCAGAGACTGCGATGCGACTCCAGCACCTGACACAGGTGTACCACCACCTGCCACAAACACACCACCCACAACTGTACCCAAGACAAATAAAGTCACAGAGATACCACACACAGCTCCACCCGCAACACCTGCACCCGAGACAGGTATACCGCCACCTGCCACAAGCGCACCACCCACGACTGTACCCGATACTCATGCACCGATCACAGAGGCACCGCACACAGCTTCACCTGCTTTTGTACCTCCCACAGAGACACCGGCAACAGATGCACCCAGCATCGGTAACGTTCATTCTCCTGCCCACAGGTTGGTGCCTCTGTGCACAGAGCTGCTTGCAGCTGCAGTTGCATTTCCCGTGTTTTTCCATTATTTTCTTTGAGATATGTTTCCTCTTTTTCTTGCTGCCAAAGTGCGAATATTCGTTGAGATTCGCAGTTCCTTCTAGGGATCCCTGGTGATTCTGCAATCACCGGGGTGCACACCCTCAGGGTTGACGCGTCTCTTGACGTTCCTCTCCCTGAGGAGTGTGTTTCCACAAAAAGGCTGTGGTCCTTCCGATGCACGATCGGCACTCATATTTATTTTAATCTAGAACACCAACGAATGGGCAAAAAGGCATCAGGTTTGGGATGGAGGCGCTCACAGGATGCGTTGCACTGTGTTCGCTACACTGCTGCCTTACGCCCCCTCCCTGAGGCGTTGTAACTTTTTCTTCAAGATGACTTAACACGAAAGGCTGAGGTCCATCTTATTTGATAATTTCTTTATTTTTTCTTGACTACCTTTGCATCACAGCTTCACCTTCTGGGTCTTGTGCACAACAATGCCACAGAGTGCAAGATGTGCTGTGTCCTTCTATCAGAACACTCCGAACATGCGATAGTGTCGTAAGCGCGAAAGGCTTCGGCTCATCAGCTATCTTCCTCCCACAAGGGGATGATGTGTGCCGTCTGTATGTCCTTCCATTCGCTGATGGGTACGCAGAGACTATTCTGTTGTTTTGTCTTCAGAATATGCCACATGCCCCCGCCCTTACCGAAATGCCAAGTTATCCTTGGCTAGCAAGCTTCCTAGGGTGATAGTGTTCCCGTTTAGCGTGCTGGCACAACAGATAAACGCTACGACGCTGCTGCCGTGGGATGCATTGCAGCCAAGGAGGTACTATTTTTCCGAATAGTATGGGTGAGGTTGCTTTTTTGATACGTTTGTTGCTTTTTTTTACGCGATGTGTTTAAAGCAAAACATGAATGCAAGTCTTACTCTCAACAGCGTGCAAAGCTGATGCTGTGCGATTGTGACGAAGGTGACTTAGCAAGAGGCTGAGTTCCATCTTCCAAACGTATCTATTCTCACTGCTCTGTCTACCTTCCCCACCCCTGTGTTTTTGAGAATGCAGTGTCACTTCACACCCACCCACCCACCTGCACACAACAGATTCCATAATATTATACACAAGAAGACTGTCACTACAACATGAAGACATCACCCTTGATAGTGCTGAGCATGTGTGCTGCTGTGTCTGCGAGTGGTGGACGTCCCGACTGGGATTACGACTTCAGCATTGTTGAAGGTGACATACAGGTGCCAATTGAGACTGACCGTGCTGGAAAGGTGCTTGGGGCCACACCGCTGACACGTGCGTCGCAGCTGTTCCCTGTGGGTGAGGCTGTGAACTACGTTGTCGCATCGTCGCTCAGCTCTTCTGATTCACGTATTGCAAGCGCAGTGCGGGATTGGGAGGCGATGACGTGCTTCCGTTTCAACCAGTGTGCCTCGGACGCATCGTGCCCACGTCCGTACATCCGTTTCCAAAATGGAAATGGGTGCAGTTCACCCATCGGTACTCGCTCAGCAGGTGTCAACACCATCAACCTTGCCAGCGGGTGCTCAACGGGATCGACAATTCACGAGATCGGTCACTCCCTGGGTCTTTCGCACAGCAGTCGCGGAAGGACAGAGACAACTACGTTACGGTCGACCTCTCACAGGTGCAGCAGGGCATGGAGAACAACTTCCAAAAGAACGGTGCGAGTGGACGTGACCTGGGCAAGTACGACTACGGGTCGATCATGCACTATGGGGCTAACGGCTTCAGAATCGGACGTCAGCCAACAATCATCTCGCCACAGCCAATTGGCCAGCGCAACGGGCTGAGTGCAGGCGACGTGGCTGCGATTGAGTTCATGTACAACAGCTGCTCGACACGGTTCGCTGCACCCCGCTGCATTGCCTCACAGAGCGAGAGCACTACACTCGTGATCCCTGTGGGTGAGGACTTCAGTGTCGACTTCAACGCACTCTACACCACAACACGCTCCATGCGTGTCACGTACCCAAACACAAATGCGCCCAACACACAGCTCCTGACACCTTCCGGGACAACGATCACCGACACAGGCTACGCAGGCCTGCGCTACACACCGACACGCAACGACGCGGGCCGCATGTTTGTCTTAGCTGCAACCTTCACAGCATCCGACGGCCCTGCCTCTGAGTGCCGTGTCAGCGTGCGTGTTGAGGGGGATGTGGTGGGGACAGCAAGCCCGCCTCCCGGGACAGCCCCTCCTCCGAGGACGCCAACCCCGCCGAGCCCCCCGAGCCCGCCTGTCAGGACACCAACCCCGCCAAGGACGCTTAGCCCCCCGAGAACGTCGAGCCCACCTGTGCGCACACCAAGCCCGCCTGTGAGAACACCTGCGCCACGCACAGTACCCTCTCCGTCGACCTGCAACGGACGAACACTGCAGGTGTCGGACAGCTGCCGCTCCTCGCCAGACTGCTGTGTATCGGGCACCACTTGCTACGAGCTGAACTCACGCTCCGCAAGGTGCATGACTGCATGCAGTGCTAGTCGCCGGAGGTCGTGCCGTGTGCTTGGGGGTGGTGCTCCCACGACACCTACGACACCAACGACACCAACAACTCCAACAACACCAACAACACCGCCAACACAGTGCAGGAGCAGGCTCCGTGAGTACCGTTCGTGCATGGGGCAGGAGTCGTGTTGTGCATCTGGACTGAGGTGCGTGGGAAACACATGGTGGAAGTCATGCAGGAAGTAGGACCCGCCTGTGTGCCATTTACTTCATCATTTTATTTTCCAGATATATGGTGGTCACCTCAAGCATGAGTCCAGCCAGTTCATGGTTCAATTTGCCACCCGAAGACTGTTCGCACTTTACTGTCTGCGAGTCTTGTGTTCTCAATTGGTGCCTTTGAACTTTTTATTGCCAATGATTTCATTTCCCCACCCCGAGCCTTGAACGGATATAATATAATCCAGCAGAACCCCGTTCACACCTTCATCTTCTATCTTGGTCTTATCACTCCCCCCATTCTCTTTGTTTTATAGAACACCGGCCCAGCCGGTTGTAGCCACACACGAAACAGCACACAATACGACACTCCTTGGCTGCTGTGGTTGCGCGGTGAACCGTTGTTCTCCTGCCCGACCACAACAGTTCTTTGTGTCTTGACAACTAGTGTTTGGTGTGATGTTTTTTTTTTATCAGCGTTGTTTTTTTGTTGTGAATTGAAGAACTGAACAGTACACTATATTGCACTTTCAACGTTGCACATCATTTTTTTTGGGGGTTTGTACCGCACCCTCTTTCAATTTTGCCTCCCTCCCCCGGGAGTCACTCCTCCCCCCCTTTTTTTTGACACCCCGTTTCATTACAACTGTTTGTTTAGCCACGAGTTTTTCTTTTTTCTTTTTCCTTTTCTTAAATTCCCAACTCACTCTATCACCATTAGCAAAACACCTTTGTGCGCCATATCTATCCATTACTATACAATACTCACTCTCACATTTGGAGTGACGAAGGAGATAAGCGCTGTACAGCAAAGTGTCCACAGCAATGGTGCTCTCTATTATATCTTGCTGTTCCCCTTTATTACGCCCTTCAGGGCAGTACAGAGCAAGAACCCCCTCGCCCTTAATACTCTCAGTTGTTGATGATATGCCCTGAAAAGCATATTTCCACCTCACTTTTGTTTTGCCTTTTGATTCTTTTTTTGGCTATTCATGACGAACAAAAAAACTACTTATAGTGGAGTTCATCCTCGGGTGTCTACACTAATACAACCAAGTTTTCAAAAAAAAAACCCACAAAACAGCCCCACCACTTCATTTTATTTCTGGACTGAGCGTTGCAAAAACGAAAGCAGGCGTTGTCAGTAGACAGGAAGGGCAATGGGGACGTGGTGTGCGTGGTGTAGTATACGACCAGTGTTTTGTTGAGTGTTTTCACACTCAACAGTGCAAAGCTGATGCTGTGCGATTGTGACGAAGGTGACTTAGAGGCTGAGTTCTATCTTCCAAACGTATCTATTCTCACCGCTGTTCCAGAAAGTACGCGACTATATATTCGTTTGTCTGTAACCCCGTTTTTTCTACACGATCTTTGCGTCATTGTCTTCCTCAGCAGAAACGTCACGTAGGCGACTGATAGGGTCATCTCACAAACCTTTCTTTTCTCCTCTCTCTCTCTCTCTCTCTCGACATCACCTTTCAGAAGGGGGACCCCTTTTATCCCCCCCTCCCCCACACCTAACACAATGAGCACCCAAGAAGCGATGATGCTGGCACAGGAGAACGCACTGCCTCCTGCACCAGAGGCAGAAGCTGCAGCACCACCTGCCCCTGCCCCTCCTGCCCCTGTACCCGGCGCGTTGCAGGAGATGTCGCTTGATGACATCAAGACGAAGCTGTACACACGCATGCAAGACAAGGGGAAGTTTGGTGTGCTGAAGGCGGGGGTGCGGAAGATGTTGTTCTCGGACCTCTCACAGACTGGGGGGATCTCGCAGAGGACACCGAAGTGCAGCCTTGCACAGCTCGCGCTGAACACAATCTTCCTGGAGTACCTGCAGACGTCGCAGTACCACTTCACACACTCTGTCTTCGTGTCTGAGTGCAACCTCGGCAACACACCTGAGACAAACAAGCTGACCCTCGAAGACGCACACCTTGTCCTCTCCAACTCAGACACGACACACGAAGCACTGCATCCTCTCCTCAAAGCTATGCAGAAGATACGGCAGGCTGACATGGTATACACAACATAATAAAAATATACATTCTCGAACTTTTCTACGACGTGACTTTCATTGGACGCATCCTCCCCCCCAAAATATGGGAGTTTCCCACTGTTTTTTCAAACTACACTCCTTCAACTTTCTCTTGACTGCGTTGCTCACCTTTAGAAACATACTCACCTCACCTATCTCCAACACATCCTTACAGACTTCCGTCTCTTCTCAATGCGGCGAACAGGACGTTCTCCGCTTGGACCACAAACTGCAGATGATTGACGAGGAATTTAGCACCTTACGCCTTGCGAAGGCTGCGAACGGTCCGTCTGTGGAACAGCGCATACGGACGTACCAGGAGGACATCGACAGAGAGGCAGAGAAGCGCGTTAAGGAGGAGGTCGACGCGTGGCGGCAGCGCGAGCTCACACGCATGCGCCTGGAGGAGGCGTCGGCGTACGAGACCAAGCTGCGGGACCGCCTGCTTGAGGTGGCAGAGAAGGAGCGCCAGGTCAGCCACGACCTGCAAATGGAGAAATACGCTCTGCAAAGTCGCTCACGCGAGATGGAGTACCAAAGCGCACAGCTCGAAAAGGAGCGTGCAGACTTCTCCTTGGTCCTAGCCTCACGCGAGGCAAACTTCTCCTCCGTCCAACAAGAAGTCCTTCAAAAGGACGAAACAATACACAAACTAGAATCCGAACTCCACGCCCTAGTCGCAGAGCTGAAAGCCACGCGCGATGTGTCAAGAGAGCTGCAGGCAAACCAGAAGACCTACAACGACGAAATCCATAGGGTGCAGCGCGAGAACCAGCGGGAAACGGAGCGGCGGTCCCTGGAGTGGACACGGTATCAGGAGGAGAAGAACAACATTCTTGCGGAGTACCAGCACAAAATATTGGAGAACGACTTAGTCCTGCAGAACAAGGTGGAGGAGGTGCGGCGTGAGTTCGATGCACGCGAGGTGCGCACCAAGCATGAGTACGCCCTCGAGCTGAAGCGTGCGAAGGAAGGCCTCGGTGCAACAGAGGAGTCCATGCGCAAGGAGGTCGAGAAGGAGGTACGTGCCGCACTGTCGTCGGACATTGCAGAACTGCAAAGGCGGCAGACAGAGTTCTGCAAGGCGATGGTCGAGGCACAAATGGAGTTCGAGGCAAAGCGAGGGAAAATACGCAAGTATGACACAACTTTCACAATTTTTCCTTGGGGGAAAGGCGAGTATGATGTGGTGATATGATGGGGAGTGCTGTTTTTCTTACGTCTTTTTTTTTTGGCTATTCCGTACAGCTTACGAAGGCCTTTTTAAAACATGGGATCATCTTATCTCATTTGTTATTACAGAATGCAGTTTTCTAGCGACGACCACACGCCCCCGTCGATACCCCTCAGCACGCGGCGTCGCAGTGCAAAGCGCAAGCCTGACAGCCGTGTTGCTGCAGACGTGCGCAAGCGCCAGCAGCAAGAGCTGCAGCGGCAGCTTCTCTTTGCGGAGGTGGGTGCGGGAAGCCCTGATGAGGCGACGGACGACTCGCTGCCTACTGTGGATATGCTCAGGGTATGTCGCTGTGTACTTTATGTCTTGCAACACATCATCCCTTCACAGGTGGCACGCGAGCAAAGCATGCGCAACTACAAGCTCATGTCGCAACCAGACAGCCCCACATCCGCGTCTGTTGCGTCAGCAGAGGTGCGTCATATGGACGCTGTAGGGCAGAGCACACTCCCGCAGGACAATGGCCGCTATGTGCCCACGCAGATGCGTATGAGGGAGGTGGGGCACAACGAGCAGCAACAGCAGCAGCAACAATACCACCACCAGCAGCAGCAGCAACAGCAACAACAACAACAATACCTGCAACAGCAGCATGCTCAACAGCAGTACCAGCAGCAACAAGAGCAGCAACATCACGCCCAACAGCAGTACCAGCAGCAAGAGCATGTCCAGCAGATGCAGCAGCAGTACCCCAAGGTGGACGCACCACAGCACCCGCAAACAGCGCCCACTGTGCAGCCTGTACCCACTGTGCATTTCACCCCCTTCCCCGCAGCAGCACCGGCCGAGGAGCATCACAGAGCTGCGGAGCGCGCTGTACGTGCCCCTACACCACCCCTGGTGGACACTGTCCCAACACCAGCACCTGCCGCACCACCAGCAGCAACGTCCCACAAGAGCACCCCACCCTCGCCACAGACCCTACCCACCACAATCCCACCTCTACGTGTTGAACGCATTGTCCCCGAAGCTGTTCCTGCACAGCCCACAGCGACACCTACACCACAACCGCGCACCCCCACTGCAGCCGACCTGCTTGCCTTGGAGGCCACAGTGCTGGGGGAGGTGGCGCCGCACGAGGCTGCAGCACGCACTGCGCTGGTGGAGACGTTCCGTGTGGAGTGGGGCGACGTTGCGGCTGTGGGCGATGCGATGTTGGGGGTGGTGGCTGTGGAGGAGGGGGTGGCACGTGACGGTGTGCATGGTGAGGTGGTGGGGGAGTTGGTGCCGCTACTGTGCGAGGCTGAGGGGCTGGGGCGCAAGGTCATTGACGGTGGTGCGGATGCTGACTACACGACGCTGGAAGCCGCACAGGCTGAGTCGAAGAGCACGTGGAACAGCCGCCACCTGGAGATGCACCGCAGGACGCAAGAGATCCGTGAGAAGCGCGAGGCTGCCGAAGCCGCAGAAGCCGCCCGGGCACAGGACATCGCAACCGAAGAGGAGGACGGCTTCGACTCCTACACCACCAGCAGCAGCAACGGCGGGGATAATATCTTCGGCAGCTTCTAAGCGCAGCTACCAGACGTCCTCTCTGAGCAGTGCTGCTGTGTATTGTTCCAGATGTCTCTGTTCAGGTGGCAAACGCGTGGATTGGCTGAGGCGCATCTTACAAACATTTCCTTTTCGAGGTAAACCACGAAATGGATGTAGGACTGCATGGTTGGGGGTCCACCCCGGTACATCGGTCATTGCACCAAAGTACACTGTGACGAGCGGGCTGTTGTATTTCAAGTCAAGTTTTTTTTTTTTTTGGTTTTCGTCCAAAAGGGATGTAGTCCCCTACCTGACAAGGTCACAGGTCAGAGGATGTGTCAGGGTACACCAAGACGTAGAGGATAGACAGTGGGGTGGGGTGGGGAGTTAGATAGTGCTTTATTGGGTTGCCAGGTGAGCAAAGTGAGGGCATGTGACACGTCTTGCATGTCTTTTGTTTGTTCCACTTTTCATCTTCAGTAGTCATGTGTAAAGGTACACTGTTCACGAGAGGGCTTTTGTATTTCAAGTCAAAAATTATTTTTTGTGGAATGCAGTCGTCTGGTCATCTGGTACTTTCAACTTTTTTCATCTTTTAAAAAGCACACAAATAATTGACGCGAGTTTCGTTATGAAACAGCAGTCGCATAGAAGTAGAAGTAGGAACAAAAAAACTACCCCAAAAAAGCATAAATGAGGGTCACACACACAAACTTGGTTTAGATAACCATAGAGGAGAAGTTCTTTCATTTCAAAAAAAAAAAAAAGCTTTGCGCGCCAATCACCTTTTTGTACTTTTATGATGTTCTCTTGACGTATCGATCATGTCTTTTGGCTTTCGGTGCACACCTTACCTTAGGACCGACTGACCCTAGTCCAAATGCTGTTGACGTGGAAGCCTTCTCCACTCGGCCTTACACACGTGTCTCCACAGAACAGAGTTACTCCCCTGAACATGGATATTACAGGACACTTCGAGTCTGCAAGCTGTGTGATAGAAGTGGACGGGAGCGACACCCTTGCGCAGGTGAAAGGGAAGCTTGTTGCGGAGTTTGGCGTGCCACGTGCTCGGCAGGTTGGTGTGCGGATGAGAGGCGGTGGCGACATCGGCGACGACGACTTGCGCATCTGCGACACGCAGGTCGATGAGTGATGTGCCGTTGAGCTGTACTGCACTGCCGTCACTCCCTGGCCTGGGCTGATACCACGCTCGGATTACACATTCTTCCTGACACTCTCCCCGTGTGACAGGTATCTTGCAGTGATAGGAAATGAGGAGATGCCCATCTTTGCCACGGAAACATATGAGCGTCTGTGCAACTTCCCTTGCGAGAAAGCTTGTTTCCCAGCATTCTCACCTTGCGGTGAGTGGGTCTCATGTGTCAACAAGGAAACACAGTGTGCTGAAATTCGTGATGTGAAGACAGGTGCATTGAAGCACTCCTTTGGAGATGAAGGTGATGAGACGTTCGCCCTGGCATGGTCACCCTGTGGAACAAAGCTGTTGTCGTGCCGCAGTAAGGGTTTGCAGGTGTGGCACATTGCAACAGGCGTTGTTGTACATGAATGGGACCACATTGTGGAGTGCTTGTACGTTATGGTTGTGACAGGCGACAGGGTGGCGATGTTTGGCGACAAGAGCAAATCTATCACCTTCTGGGACTACACGACAGGGGTGGAGGTGCTTGTTCTGACGTGCCCTTCTGATGTTCATTACGTGGCACTGTCACCAAACGAGCGTTTCATTGCAGCGTCCTGCAACCAATGTGTGTGCGTCTGGGACATCGAAACAGGTGAATCCGTATTTGAAGAGGTCTCAGAAAACGTCTGGCTTCCTGTTGCTGTGTCCAACGACATTGTTGCTGTCTACCCTTCTGAAGTATTGTGCGTGAGGTCCATCTCAACAGGGGAACAACTCTTGCGTCGTGAATTTGAGAACAACCATTCTTGCGGTCTTGCACTCAGCAGCTGTGGTGGTGCGATGATGTACGGCAGCAACGTGGGTATTCAGATCGTGGACATCTCACATGTTTCTTGAACCCACTTCCACAAAAAGGTGCCGTCCAATGTTTGCCTCCCTTTCCACCTTGCCTGGACAACTCCACGCGGAAGCTACGCAAAAATAGATGGAGTGGGAATGGAGACCGACGCCGTTCCGCAGTGTTTTGCACAGGAAGCAACTACCCATCATGGTGTGGGCAGCTGAGAGAACCTCTAACTTGCCTCAGTTATTTCTCTTCTTTTGTTTCCTTTTTTCAAATGACAACACATCTCGTTTCCACACACACACCACACCACCCCCTCTCTTGCACCACACTTCCCCCCCTCAGCACAATACCTACACAAACACACACCATGGCGAGTGAAGCCGACCACCTGCAGTACATGCTGCAAGGTCTTGGTATTGACTGCAACAATGCCCCGAGCGCAGGTCTCTCCCGCGACTCCTCGGTATGATTACTGCTGTTCCCCCTCCCTCTCTCTCTCTCTCTGGACCACTTTCTCCCACAACAGGATGAGCACGCAACCGAGGAGGTGTCGACATCAGGCATTTCAGAGTCAGCAAATGACACAGGAGACATAGCAGAACGGTATGGTTAATACATTTTTTTCTCCTCCGATACGGTTGCCAATCACCCCTCCAACAGGGTAATTGGGCAATCAACGAAGCCCCCTTTTTTTTTACTCAGACTATTTTTTTGATCTTTTCAAAAAAACACTAAACAGCGTGCTTGGGTACGTCTCGAAGAGTGAGATGTTCCTGCAGGGATCTGAAGGGTCGTGGGACCGTGCTGCGGACAGCGTGCTGCCGAAGAGCGCTACAGCACCGCAGCTGTCCACGGAGGAGGCGGAGGAGGACATGATGCAGCTGTTGCAGGGCGCGACGCCTGGGACGTTACAGCAGATGTTCACAGAGCTGGTGAAGCAGTCGACGTTGAGCAGCTTGACCACACCGACACCTGCAGCGACGTCGTCCTCCTTGGCAGGAGCACAGAGGCTGCCACGGTCCACAACCAACACTGTGACGATCAACACTACAGCCGTGGTAGGTGGAGAAAAAGGCACCACCACCACCAGCGGTGGCGGCGGTGCTGCAGGCCTGCCACGCACCGAGACCGTGGTCCCCCCACAGACACTCAACATCCCCCTCATGCCCAACCTCGAGCAGCTCATGAAGAAGCGCGACGACAAACTCCGCCAGCAGCAGCTTCAGGAGGAGAAGCGGCGCGAGAAGGACCTCCGCAAGAAGGAGCAGGCTGCGGCAGCGGCAGCGGGGTCGCCAAATGACGACGAGTTTGAAGAGGGCGAAGGGGGCAAGAAACGGAGGAGGCGGAGGAGGAAGCCTAAGAAGGACAGAAAGGTATACCACCCCAACCCCAACACCACACCACGACCATCCACCCTTTCCAGGACGAAGCCTACTGGAAAAACGCCCCCGACGCCGGCTCCTGCATGATTGTCCCTGTCACAGAAGATGACGAGGTGCGGTCTGACGACGGTGCCGACGCACCCGAGCCAGTACCCCCACAGCCCGTGGAGCCTGCTCCTGCCGCACAAAACGGCAGCAGCAAGAACAGAAAACGTGGCAAGAACCAGGGAGGTGCGCCTTTCATGGCAATCCCCCCTCCAATCCACGCAATGCCGATGATGAACGCTATGGGCGATATGGGGATGGGCGGCATGGCCGGCATGGACATGGGAATGGGCATGGGTATGGGGATGGGTGGCATGGGTGGCCTCGGGATGGGTCCTGGCATGCACCCTGGGGCTGGTGTGGACATGGGGCTCCCCTTGGGGATGGGACAGTACGGGCAAGGGCATATGCTCCCTGCCGACGCCTTTGCGCAAATGACAAGCACAGGGTCTGAAATGCCAATGAGTCTCTCTGTCTTCAACTTTGCGAATAGTTGATAGTTTTTGTTCAATTTTTGTTTTTTTTTTTTGCATCATTTTTTAGGGGGAGAGGACAGGGTAGTTGTGGGAGAAGGTGGGGGTGGCAAAAAAAGACACATACTATCCCCTATTTTTGCTATTGGAAGGGAGGGAGGGAGGGAGGGAGGGGGGGGCTATTTTAGGTCAGTGTTGCCTTATTTTATTTTCTCTTATTTACCCCGGGTTTTTTTTTGTGAAGGTGGCCAAAAAAAAAAATGTAGCTAGTTTCTGTGGTGTGGCCCGTTTTGCAGTTTTGGATGTCCCAAGAATGGCCCAAAAATGGTTTAAATCGAGGGGCGGGCCACACCATTCTGGCAATTTTTTTTTTGTCGCGCTACAAGGTGATTGTTATATTCTCAGACACTTATTTGGTGATACACAGCAAAGCAAGCGTCTCTCCCGTGCTTTTTTTTTATGACTCGCTCTTGGCCAGAACATCTGGTCTTGACTGGGAACCTAACGGGAAGAGAGAGAGAGAGATTGAGGATGATCGTGTTGTGTTTGAAATCAGTTATGGGTATAATTCCTGCACGAAAAAGGGAGTATAGCCGCGCTGTACTGTGTGATGTATTGAGCACGATCAGACATGTCATCAGGAACACACAAAAAAAAAAAATACAGTGCGCCATTTTAGGTGTGCGGGGGGGTGTGCTTTTTTCTTAGCGTAGTGGTGTGTGCTTCCTCTCGAAGGAGCCCCTCTTTCAAAAATGCCATGTGTGCGGGTCGTTAAGTAGACCCCCTCACTTCATCGTGCCTTTTTGAGGAAGGTATTATATTTTTGTGTTTCTCTCAACAATCACTACATGGGGTTCTTTCTTCCCTTCTCTCAAAAATAAAATGTGCGGGTGGTTTTTTTTCTTCTTTTTTTTTATTTACAGTTGGTTTTTGTATGCACTGATTCAATTTAGTGGTGTTTTTTGGTGGTATTTAAACCCTCACAAACTCCACTAAACACCAAAATTTCAGGCAAAATTGAATTTTTTTTTTTGCGCTAAGGATCATCTGACCATACTTTTTTCCTCGCCCTCCGTCTCATCTTCCACCGTTTCCCCTTCTCCCGGGTTCGATGCCCACGGAGTTGTCAAAGCAGTCAATTGGCGCTTTGTACTTATCAACATGCTTCCCAACACACACCCCCTATTTTTGTTTTCCTTTTCATGCTAGCCCGATCGATCTTTTTTTTTCATTATATTTGGTGGGAATGCAGGCACATCTTTCAGGTAGGTTTTGTTTTATGTTCAGAAAATATCCCTTCCCCCCACGCTAGCACAACAAAACATTATTTTCTACATAGTACTCACGCATCACCCTGTTAGGTAAAAGAGAGCTTCTTCATGTGTTTCCACCCCTCTTGCTGTTCAGGAGGGGGCCTATATTGACATGTCCTTGACATGTCCTTGACAGGGGTTTCAGGAACACCACCTCTGGAAGTTTAGTACAGACTGTCGTTTGCTGTTATGCATAAAAAAATGTTCGATCGGAAAAAGTTTGAGACTTTTGGGATTTTTTTTTTGCGATTTGGGACTTTTTCCGATACAATGTTTTTTTTATGCATGAGGCAGATGACAGTCATGCACTGTTGAGAATATCAAAAAAAAAAGCAAAAAATAAACAAAAAACCCCGAATTCTTCCTTTCGCGCAGCGGGTTTTATTTCGCATGCGCGGGTAGTGTGAGGGGAAAGGTGGTGGTAGGTGTGGAGTAGCAGGGAGAGAGAGAGAGAGAGTGATTTTGCTGTAGCGCAGGTATCTTTTATTTGCGGCGTTTTTTTTTTTTTTTGTGTGTGTATAATGCGCCAACACCTCGTTGCCTTTTTTTCTTTGGAGGGTACTTCTTTAGCACCCTCTGTACCTTCTTTTCATTAGAAAAAGAATGTATATGAAACAATTTGGATGTGTGTGCGTGCACAAAGAGAGACACTCATCTTTCAATTTCTCTTCATTTTTTTTCAAAGCAAATGAGAATCTTTATTGTGTTCTTCCACAACCCTTTTCTTGGGTCAAGGTGGGGTACATAAAAACAAAAAAATAGAAAAATGGAGTAGCTGAATGGGGGTGCACAAAGTGCGCAGAAGTACGCAATAAGTGTGTATCACCCCGCCCTCTTCAGCCACCCCAAAAAATGTTGCATTTTTTGCATTTTTTTTTTGTGCAAAGTCTCTCTCCGCTTTGTGTTTTGGGAGTTGGGTGTTGTATTGTGGTGCTCAAACGTTTTGTGTGAACGGAAGATCTGGTGACATCCACTAGCCTAGTCATGGGTTTTCCCGCCACAGTGCAAAAAAGAAAAAAGAAAAAGCAGATTTAAATTTTAAAAAATAATACAGTCCAGCCGGTAATTAAGTCGGCGTGTTAATCCCCTCGGTTTTTAATTACCGTGACCGTAAAATATATGGACCGTAACGATGTTCCAGGTTGTGTTTGCCAAAAAAAAATCCCCAAAAAGCTCCAGAATTTTTACGGTTCAATATTTTTCTGGGGGTTTTTTTTTATACAGAACTCTCGGAAAAATCGAAAAAGTTCCAGAATTTTTATGGTCCACATATTTTACGGCTACGGTATGTACGTTTTATATTTTCTGCGGAACCCGGAAAAAAAACCCCCGTAGTGGAGCACACTCTAGGGTGGCTACACTAATACAACCAAGTTTTCAAAAAACCCAAAACCGAAGTAATTTAAAACGACATAAACACCGACCGGACTGTCGTTCCGTGCAGGGGAAAAATAATCTTGTTTTTACTTTTGTTGGATGTGTGCTATCTGGAGACACATTCTCGTTATTTATTCCAATTTCATATCACACTTGCTTTTAAAAAAAAAACAAACAAAGGTGCCACAGTGAGGTGTGACGCTGTGGTTTATCTTTGTATCTTTCGTTTTTTTCCAATTTGTATTTTTTTTTTTTCCGACAAAAAAAGGGGGGAAAGCGGTCGTACGTCAGTCGCCTATATTCACCGATAAAATAGTTTTGCAAAACTTAACATAAAAAGTGTAAACAATACGGCTGCCAAAGGGATCACAGGTGTGGTGACAACAATGGTTTATCATTTTTCCCCCCTTGGCAATTCAAAAAAAAAAAATATGAGGGGGGGGGGGGAAATGAACTTCAGTTTCAGAACATGGTACAAACCGAGTCTTGGTAGTCGTCTAACCTTCTAAGGTGACTAAGCACGAGAGGCTTAGGATCATCTTATAAACTTTTCTTCTTTTTCTCCTTTTTTTCCGGGTATTTTTTGCACCTGCCGGAGAAGAAAAACAAAATTTCCCCCCCGCGCGTACCCCCCCTTTTTTTTTCATTGTATTGGCCAGAATCCTTGGTGCGTAAATATAAAGTGATTTCCCTCTCCCTTGAGCTTCCCCCCCGAGATATCCCTGTGGCAAGTCTTTTTTCTTTTTCTTTTTTTCTTTTTGAAATGTGTTCTGCTTCTAGAGGTCCACCCATCTGCTATTTTTTTTTGTTTCTTCAAATTTTTTTTTTTTTTTTTGTGTAGTGTTGTGTAGTCCTATGTTGTTGTTGTTGTTGTTTTTTTTTAAAGATGTGAGTGCGACGAGAAGCATATTCAACAGATCAAGTTTTATTTTTTCCCGATCACACTTTTTTCGACCTTCACGTCTTGTCTTATTTTAAGATGACCAAGCAAGAGGCTTAGTTCATCTTATAAACTTTTTTCTTTTTTTTTCTGGTGGGCAATATATATTTTGTGCTTTGTTTCAAACATAAAACACTCCACTATGCACAACAGCTTTTCTATCCATTGCTTTTACAGAGAAAAAAAAAAATTGAAGCTTTTAAGAAGTCGCCTGTCCTCCACTTCACAAATAGTGTTTCCCTAATTGGTCGATCAATTGCTTTTTTTTAAAATTAGTGCGCGTCCGTTGTTTGTTTTTCTCAACGACACCCTTTTTTTTTTTCAAAATTTCCCCCGGTATCATGATACTGTTTTTCCGTGGATACATGAAAAGGAGTTCTGTGCTATTCACAGAATTTGGAAAAGGTGATTGAGCGTATCTAACAACAACCAAAACAAAAAGAAAGTACAAATTCACAAGAGAAGAGGAAATGCAGGAAAAAAATAGACAAAGAGAAAAACAACGAGATTTTGACAAAAGGGACGATACAACAAACAAAAAATGCGGCCTGCGTCGAAACCTTCTGCAGTCCATAGGCTTTGACCTACACGGCAATGTACAGATCTCCCAGTATTGGTGTAAAGTGATTGTCGACACAACAGCAAAAAAAAATGGACATGTACCACCGTTTTTTTTAAACCTGTGTTGGACGTAATATGCCATGGAGTTTTTTACTGCGTTTTCATTTTTTTGAAAAAATTGCGGGAACATAACGCCCTGAATTTTTTATTCAAAAAAATAAGTCTTCAAAAATGGCCTCTCTTTCGCCCCTCTCCATCCAGACCTGACGCAATGACTTAGCGCCAAAGATGGACTCAGAAAATTCACCAAGAGCGTCTTCTCTATAAGCGAGGTGTTCAACTGGACCCCCTGGAACCGACCGGTCACCGATCAACGGTCACCCGAACTCTGTCTCAGGAGGGGGGTCAAGACGATCACGTTGCTATCAGCCAGGTCTACACTACCGCACCTTTCCCCCTTCGCTCGAAGGGTTGGTTCAACCTGGCAAATGAGATCCGTTTTTTTTTTGATTTTCTGAGAAATGGATTTGGGATTGTTAGGCAATAGTACATTTCTTTTTTGTATTGGGCGAATGGTGGCAGTTGTGCACTATTCTGAAGGTCGAAGCCGTCCTGATTCACAAGCCGCACTGAATAGGAGAGGTGATGGCTCTGTGGTGCACAGGATCCACATCAGATGGTCAGTGTGCTTCCATGTACGGTGATGTGTTTGTGAGCCAACCCGTAGAACAGAAAATGTTGCAAACAGAACACACGGACCAAACCAAAACCCCAACCCCACACCTCAAGATACGTGTGTGTGCGCAAGAGGCATTTCACTCTTTCAAGTTTTAAAGTTCCAAAAAAAAATAAAAATAAATCTTCACGCCCGTCTTTCATTTTCCATGTTTTTCTTTTGTTCTGCCGTTGCTTATAATGTTATGCAATTTTTTTTTGTGTTTCGGAAAATCAGGGGTTTTTCTCAATCAGAGTACCAGTAGTAGGGTATTAGCAGTGCCCTTAATAAAAAAATGGAGAATTTGGAGTTACTCGTGAGGCTTTTACATTGTTACTGATGGATGCGATCAACAGTCAACAAACGACGAGGAATGGAAGGGTGGGAGGGTATTTCATTTTTTTTTGTCAGTCCCCCCCTCCTCGTAGGAATTTGGCAATGACATTTTAAATTGCAGGCAAAAACGGACGAAAATTGCAAAAATGCAAAAAAAAAAGGAAGTCTTTCCGTTCTTCAGTGACAATATTAGAGGCTCTCTCTTCTCAATGACCTTTCAGGCATCCCCTCCAAAAAGCTTTGTGGCGTCAGACACCTCCAAAGCCCGGGCTCGGCCCGAATTTTAAAAAAAACAAAAATTCACCCTCAAAAATTTCTAAAACTCAGCTCTGCCGATACTCTCGAAAAAAAAGCCTTTTTGAAAAACCCCTGAAAAAATGCAAAAAAAAGCAAAAAAAAGTCAATAAAGAACCCACGCGCACACTTCTTTTGTGGCACAAAAAAAAACTGTTTTCCACACCCTTTATCCTTTTTTCCACACTTCTCACCACCACCACCACCCTCACCACAAAGCTACAGTACGGATTTTTTTACTTTTTTCAGTTTCTTTATTCTATATTGATAATGGAGGAGCCAAGCAGCCGCTGCGAATACTTCTACACGCTTGCCAAGGCAGGCGTTGAGTACCGATGTACTACCGTAGAGTGGCCGCCACTCTCTCTTCAGGTCGATCCGGTTATTATTGCACAGATCGACCGTCTTTGGCGGGTCTGCACTAGAGACGCCGAGAACCGTGTAAAACGGAGCGATTTCATATGGATCTTCTACATTGTCTCAGGTCTGAGCCCTACACTGCTGACACTGCTGTGGGGTCTGGCTGTGAATAAAGCAGGCAACCTTTGCCACCAGAAGTTCACCTCGGTCATATGGGTCTGGCTGCAAGCAATGTTCCGTGACGAGCCCATGCTTGCCTCTGATGTGCTTGGTCATCTCCAGCGCGCGCTCTCCCGCTGGCATGATATGGGCAGGGACTACACCCCGGATGTCATATGGCCGGAGCCTGTTGAGTCGGCAGCGGCATACCAAGCATTGTTCCAAGCACTTCCTGCAGCAGCGTTGTTGCAACCTCTTAAGTGCCATCCCACAACAATGTTGCACCCTCCACCAAGAAAAAGGGAAGCGAAGACTCCAAAACGGCCGGAGGCAACAACGGTGAAGCCGGAGCCACCGGAGCCGTCTCCACCACCGCCACCACCGCCGCCACCCCCAGCAGACGAAAGCGAGCCAGTTTTGGAAGAAAATGTGTCCCATCCCAACCCTGCAACCCCCGGAGTGCGGTCCGTCTTCCTCCCAGCAGCTGGGGCCTCCGCAGCAGCAGTCTCGTCAACACTCACCTTCAGCCTAGACGTCGCGGCCCGCATCCTCCCGCAATACCCCGCAAAACGTCCGGTTCTCCGCCGTGGCATCACACCCCTAGTGGAAAAGCCCCACCAGCCTTCCGACAGCCCTGCCCGAGGGGGAGGGGGTGTAAGCAAAGGGACAAAACGCCTCTGGCTGACGTACCCTTTGCGAATAGGGAACGCAGCCTCGGTCGCAACGGCCATCCCCTCGCAAGAGGGCTGCGCTGGGGGAGGGGTGTCTTCGGCACCACAGCGGATGGGCCCCTCGGTGATGATACAGGACAGGGCGAAGCGCTCGTTGACGAGGACGTGCCATGTGCATACAGCGACAGCAGGGGGTAGCGGGGGCCAGGGGACAGCTGCGTCGCTCCGACACTCGCTGGACGTCCTGACAGAGTGTTTTCCGGGGTCGTTCTCGCTGTTGGATTTGAAGTCAGATTCTCGGGTTGGCGATTGAAGAAAAAGGAGGGTTAGTGGGTTAGTGTAGTTAGTATGACAGAGGCCTTTGTGTATTTGAGAAATCTAACGGGATTTATATATTCCGAACCCATCGTGGTCACTTAGTTTTTTATGGGAAAAAAATTGTACGCCAGACGATGTGTGTATGATGGCGCTCTTACCGCGCCAGATTATCACAACAACAAAAAAAAACAAAAAAAACAAAACAAAAAACACGCACCAGCAGAGGAGCTTTACAGCTTCCGTTGTGTGCCCTCCTTTCCCCTCCTCTTCTCCGCCTGTCCCGTATTTTGTGTTTTACGTCTTCCCTCTCCTTAGATTGCGCCGTGCGAGTTAGTGATATGTGGCTGTGTGTTCCAGGCAAAAAGTTTTGTATTTTTACTTTGTGGTTAGCGGTACAATTTGTGCTGAATGGATGTGACATTTTCCGATGCCACAGTTTTTCACACACCCCACACACACAGCGTTCTCATGGTACAGCCACACGAAACATACTTCGTGCCTTGTTGTTTTCCATCCTGCGTTGCGCTCACCATCCCTCCACTACCCCCGATCGTTACTTTTCTTGCACAGGTGCTTCGGCTTCTTGTGTGCACGTTACCGACACGCAACTCTATTAGTGAACAGTTCAAATACATCTGTTTTTTTTTTTGTCATTTGTTCCTTCCAGGGTATTAGGGTGAAAATCCAAAATTCCGGAAAAAACTGGTTTTTCTGGTTTTCTCTCCTGGGTGGCGAAAACTAGTGTTTCCGGTGAAAACCTCCACCGTTGACGGACACAGTCACCTTTTTCGGGTTTTTCGGGGGTGGGGTCAGTGTCTTATCCAGGAATCCAGATTTCAAGATTGGGGAGGTCAGCTTGTTTTTTGCTCAAAATATATTTCGGCGCTGCTGACCCAGGGTAGACATTGGGAACATTGGGACTGTGTTTTTTTGCGGAGCAAAAAAAATAATACAAAATGGCGCCGCAGGAGGGTGTTCAAATTTCCCGTTTTTCCCTTTTCTCCCGTTTTTCCCTTTGTCTTTGCCATTTTTTTTTTCCAAAAAAAAAAATTTTTTTTTTTTTGACAAGGCAATTTTCAGGTGAAAAAAAAAATTTTTTTTTCGAAAATTTTTTGGCCCCCTGGGGTGGGTCTTGGGGCACCGAAAAATGCCAAAAAACGCAAAAATCGGGTGTTTTGAGCATCTGTGGTTCACCATATACACGTCTCTGAACAAGCCTATACTATACCCAAAAGTGGCTAGGCAAGGCCGTGTTTGACCAAAAAAAAAAATTTTTTTTTTTCAAAAAAATCGAGTTTTCGTCACCTGTGCACGGTGGCCCATTCCTACCCTTAGGGTAGGGTCCGCGGGGGGTACCCAAGGGGGTACCCCCCAGACTACCCCATGGGGTACCCCATGGGGTACCCCCCAAATCTGAGGGGTACCCCATGGGGTACCCCCCGGGGTACCCCGCGCGGACCCTGACTGGCACTGGGGGTACACAGGTACACAGGTACACAGGTACATAGGTACACAGGTACACAGGTACACAGGTACACAGGTACACAGGTACACAGGTACACAGGTACACAGGTACACAGGTACACAGGTACACAGGTACACAGGTACACAGGTACACAGGTACACAGGTACACAGGTACACAGGTACACAGGTACACAGGTACACAGGTACACAGGTACACAGGTACACAGGTACACAGGTACACAGGTACACAGGTACACAGGTACACAGGTACACAGGTACACAGGTACACAGGTACACAGGTACACAGGTACACAGGTACACAGGTACACAGGTACACAGGTACACAGGTACACAGGTACAGCCAGAGTGCCAGAGTGCCAGAGTCAAGGGTCCGCGCGGGGTCCGCCCCCCGATGACATAACGAAGTATCGCTTGAAAATACCGTTCAATATATGTTGCTTGGTGTGCATGAAGAAGGACACACAAGGTATATCAAACGATAAATCAATCAGATAAACGTTACATCATCGGAAAATTGTTGGCACCGCCCCCCTGTCTTCGTATTTATTACGTCGACAGGCCAAACAGCGTTGGGCTCAGAAGAAGCAGTGCAAGACAGTCACTGGGGATCAACATGAGAACCAACTCCCAACAACACAGGCTACCGAAGTAGCAGGTGGGGTGTTGCGGGTGTTTGGGGTGAGAAAATCGATTTTGGTAAGTTGCAGCAGAACATTCTTAAGTTCGCACTAGTCGAGAGAGGCTTACCCGCTGCAGTGAAGCAGTGCACCCATTTAAGGGTGGAGAAGCGTGACACGCACATACAAGTATGTACGTTACTTCAACAAAGGCTGAATTCTGGTAATTCTAAGGGATGTGAATTCAGCCACCACGCAGGTAGTGTTTTAAGGTTCCTCGCGTTGTGCTGCACAGCGGACTCATGACACAAAGGAGTTGCCCCCGCTCTCTTTCGCGCAAACTTAAGAAAATTCTGAAGTAACTACAACCTGGCGTGCGGGTACAGATGCATTGCTTTGTTCTTTCCTCAAAGTCATATCTGATCTCTCGGGTCTGTACTAAAGTCAGTGTTTAGATAAGCATCCACTTGACTCGTTCTAACAACCGTTGAAATCTAGAACAAAACAATACACTGCCCCTTCTCACACCAAGCCGCCATGCTTCAAGAGCATGCCCTGGGCAAAAATTACTGTGACAAAAATTGGTTTTCTGGGGGAACGCGATATTTTCTTGTGCCTACTGTAGTCCTCCGCAAGAGCAGAGGACAGACTTTCCGGATCCCGAAGTCGAATTTTTTGCACTAGCTATGCTCCCTGGGTTAATGGCTATAGCAGTGACTGACTAAGAGTTTCATAATAATTGGGGCGGTCTATGGGGTGGGTTAATGGAAAAATTGGTTTAAAAACCCAACTTTTGCGGTCCCCGCCCGGTTTGCAATAATTGCACCAGCTCTTCCATCGGCACTGTTTCGCTGTCACGATGAAGGGTCGTCGGTTCGGGTACCTGTTGAGAGAAATTGAGTGCAAAAGTAGAGACTACAACAAAAAAAATCAAACAAACAAACAAGAAGCCGCTCCGTACCTCTTCCATGCAAAAAAGAAAGTAAAAGACTGCCCTTCTTCAGTCCGGAAGTAGCACCTCATCCGGTTCCCTGACGTAAAAGAGTTGTAGAGGTTACGAGATGCCATGATAAAAAAGTAAAAGTGACAATTTTGACAATAAAAATATGCTTCGATTTACATCCGAGCGGGACAAAGGCGAAAAGGGGGAGCGGGGGGGTGTAAAAACCGGGGCTTAAAAACATACCTTGCAGCACTCGCTCGGCCTACTCTCCAGGTACGAGAACATCACTGCACGAACAATCCCACTGATACTGATACCTGCATTCTATTTGTTGCCACATGGTAAAAATGACCAAAACTTCGACCAATTTTTTTCTCTTCACAATTTGCTCATTGAGGCTTTGGATTTACTTTCACGAAAAATCGGCTGCGCAAAACCACGTTTTAGACCCCCACAGATGCTCAAAAGTGCCAATTTTTGCTTTTAATGGCCTCAAATCGTCGAAATTAGGCCTATATAGGGCAAAAAAAATTTTTTGAGAGTCCCTTTCCCTGGGAGGCAATAGCCACCGGGTGTGCAGGGGGTACCCCGGGGGGTACCCCCCAGGGTCCGCGGGGGTACCCCATGGGGTACCCCCGCGGACCCTGAGGGGTACCCCCGCGGACCCTGGGGGGTACCCCTCGGGGTACCCCAAACCCCCCAAAGGGTACCCCGCGCGGACCCTACCCAACCCTGTGGGGTACCCCCTGGGGTAGCCCACGCGAGGGGGTACCCCCCGCGGACCCTACCCTGTGTGGTACCCTACCCCCGGGGGTACCCCCAAAAGGGTCTGCTGGGCCACCGTGTGGGTGGTCGTAGGATCGAAATTTGCGAAAAATTTTCACTTTTTTTTTTTGACCCAAAAAATTTTTTTTCGACAAGGCAACGGGAAAAATGACTAAGGGGAAAAGGGAAAAAAGGGAAAAACGGGAATTTGGAGGATCCCCTATTTTGAGGATCATTTTTCACAGTCACATTTTACCTTAGCAAAATCTGAAAAAAAAATTTTTTTTTTCGAAAAATTTTTGGCCCCCTGGGGTGGGTCTGGGGGCACCGAAAAATGCAAAAAAATGCAAAAATCGGGTGTTTTGAGCATCTGTGGTTACACCATATACACGCCTGTAACCCCACATAGGCCCATTACCATGGTTTCGTTAGCCCTTGTGGCATGCGCTCCTGCAGTTTCCTGCTCATCGGCGGCTTCTAGTCCGTGTGGACTTGGGCCACTACCAGCTTCCGGAGGAGCGACGCTCACGTGCGACCGTCGGACCGGTCACTGCTCTGGTTGCCATGTGCTCTGGCCAATTCTTGACGAGGATGGGGGTGCAGACCGCCAAGTCCGGACGGTCGGAGGGAACCTTCCCCACCGCACGTCAGTTCTCCTAAGCTCCTTGTGACTTGACTCGTGCCGGTGCTGGTGTCTACAAGCTTCAACCTCTTCTTGTGATCCACCGAGCACGCAGCCAACAGTGCGCCAAACCCTCAAGATCCTGTAGCACCGAGGGTGTGTGATCCCAAGCGTCTGCGTCAGGCCGTCTGCCATCAAGCGGAGGGTGCTCCAATACTCCTCAGACACGAAGGAGCAATCACAGCGATCACGAACCACGCGATTGAGGTAGTTTCACAGCTGGTCAGCGGGGGAAGCATACGAGGCTTCACAAAGCAACACCGCTTCCGGAGATGACCGGCTCCCCTCTTCCTCAACATGCACCAGAGCCCTATTTTTCACAAGCGGTCCCGAAACCTTAAAGTTTTCGCAAACTCTGGAGTCATCCGATGACGCAAGGCAAGTCACTCTCCCAAAGCGATGGCATTGGATGGCAGTATCCGAAGTCAGACCTCCGGGAAATATTGAATCCTTAATGGACGACTTCAATGTGATCGCTGCCTTCTCCCTCTACGCCCCACCCTTCAAGAACACGGAGACTCGCAAGCTGCAAGTAATTTGAGTTTGTTTCTGCGAGCCGAAACCGTTCATCTTCGGAGATATGTACAGTGTGCGCACTACTTCCCGCAGGAGGAACGGGCCCATTTTGGGCTCCGACCTCAGAGGCCGTTTTCGAAGACAGCTACAGTGGGATATTTCGGTTCCTCAATTTTTTATAAAAAAGCGAAAATCTGCCAATGTGCTTGAAAAATGCTGCATTTTTGGTAGAATTTTTTAAAAATTGCTATACTCCCCTATGACTGGACCCAACTCCCCTCACTCTTTTTTTGGTCAAAAACACCCCAATTTTTTTCACCTTTTTTTCCATTTTTTCCGTTTTTGACCTTTTTAGACACCCTCCGCAGGCGAAAAATTTTGAGGGTACGGTGTAGAAATCTAGCTTTTTACACCACAGAGCCACTCAACGAACCCTAAATGGCGCCGCAGGCAAAAAGTGTCACTTGTCGTTCCCTCACCCCCCTTCTTGTAGTTGTTTGATGCGTTGACGCTTCCACACGAGGGGGTCTGCTTTGTTGTGTTTTTCGGAAATTAATTACTCGCTCGTAGATAGCTTCCAGCACATATATGTTTGCGTTGACGCTTCCACACACACTAAAAATTACCTGTTGGTTGGTGGTGTTGCGGAGCACGGTTGGGTGAGTGAACGACGTGACACTTTCCGCTCACAAAGTAGTGTGCGTAAAGAAAAAATCAAGGAACAGCCATTTCACAAGGCACTCCCGTGGTTCAACCACGGTTCTACCAGGCGGGAAAAAAATGCGGGGAAAAAAATCGAGTCCGCCCTAATCTGGGGATGACATTTACAGAAAGGCCTGGTGAAAAGTGTCGGTTTTTTTTTTCCCTCCAGATTTCTCTGTTTTTTTTTTTTTTTTGAAAACCAGTTTTTGGAAAAACTGGTTTTCAAAACCAGTTTTTTTAACACCCTAATACCCTGGTTCCTTCCCTGCCCCAACCTCACACATGCATTTCCCGTTAACCTATGATGAGAAACACATGAATTCAATCTGAGATCTCGTTCGTCTGACGCAGAGCATCTTTTTTTGCACTGCACGATGAGAGGATTCTATGTCTGAGGGCCAACGATGCAAGGGAAGGTGCTGAACGGTCTCTGTGACATACACTTTGACCTGCACGACAACCACACCCCACACTGCCCCATACACCACCAAACAAGGACAGGGAGGACATTCGTACCGTCCTAGCCCCTTGCAGCTCTTCCCGTGTTGCTTCGACGACAGACACACAAAATGAACGACCTCCGCCTGGAAGCCACCTGGGGGTGCAGCAGCAGCAGCGAGACCCCTGAGAGCACAGACCTTCCTGCCTCCTGCGTGGTATGTCTCACCTACCGTACCTTCTAGCTGATACAACACAACAGACACAATCATGAATAATCACTGACCTCTTTACTCCACTTTCCCATCATTTAAGATGTTGTATGCATCGGAGACATATTCATTTCAACTTTGCACACCATCACCCTTCCCCACAGACTTACATCGTATCGACAAAGGAGGAAGCAGCATCGTTGTCCCCTGCCGCAGGTCTTCCGGAATGGGTAAGCAGCAGTGCAGTGGTGCTGCACAAGCCTGCCTCGGGGAAGCGCTGCGAACTACGCGTGCATTACGCCGGTGTGCACGAGGTGCGTGCTGTCGAGGTTGTGTCCACGGCACGTATAGCAGAGCTATACGGGAGCGCCGAGGAGGCAGGCGATGTGTACTGGCAGAGCTGCCGCAGCAAGGCTGCGCTCTCCCCCGACCACCCAGGCCTCTGGCACTGCCCTGCCCTGCTCTCAGGCGACACCACCACGCCCACACCACGCCGTGCCACCGGTGCACCCCTCCTCATCAAGCTCTTCTCGCTCTCCCCCCCAGCCACCCAGCTCCGCCTCCACGGCATACGTATCCACATCGCAGCAAAGGGTGCACAAACGGCACCAACACCTCCACCACCAAGCGTGTCAACAGAGGATATGATGGCCTTGGCAGCAAGGTTTTTGGGTGGCGCGATGTCCGTCGGCGGAGGAGGAGGAGGAGGAGGAGGGCGGGCAGGGGGAGGGGCAGGGGGGCCGCCTATGGGAATGATGCCAGCAGCGATGATGCCAGGGTTAGGTGCCCCAAAGGAAGCTGCGCCAGCAGTGTCAGGAGGAGGAGGAGGAGGAGGGGGTGTGGGGATGCCCCCTATGGGGTTGGTGCAGCAGTATGTGGACGGCATCAAGCAGCAGTATGACGCGCGGTTGGCTGCAATGGAGGCGAGGGTGCAGGCAGTGGAGGGGGGCGTGCTGCCTCAGGTGCAGGCGTTGGTGCGGCAGGTGCAGGAGCTGCGTGCGGATGTGGACGTGCTGAAGGGGGAGCGTGATGTGCGGGAGGCATCTAAGGCTGCAAAAGCACAGTCGTCTCCCGCACTGCGGACACCGTCGCCCGCAGCTACAGCGTCGTCGGCAACACTGATGCAGGCGCGTGATGAGAGGAAGCGCCAGCGGATGTCACTCAACTTGCAGAACCGAGATGACATCCCTGCAGATGTATCCGCACGGCGACGTGCCAGCTCTGTGCCGCCCGTGCCAGGGGGTGGTCCAAGCGCGCTGTACGCAGCGAAACATTTCTTTGGCTTCTCAAACAACAAAGAATTCAAAGTCTGGCTCGAAGGTGCAGCGCAGGAGCAGACCCCACCCTCATCTGCACAGACGTCGCCGATGACCCCGGAGATCCATGGTGGTATGAGGAGGGTTGTGGGGTTGACACATGGCTTTAAAATGAAATGCATTTTTCAAAACACAGGCAAATGGGATGCCCCAGAGCGACAAACCCCAGAAGCACGAAGCACGTATGTCAAAAATAGCTTTTCCCATTGCTTTACAACGACGCGTCAGTACCTCCGCAACCTATCTTGTTACCAAACCCCGTACGAAGGCAGTGCACCAATGCTCACTCCACCAGGCGTGAGACTGCAAAGTGGCTGCAACCATGCATTGTCAACACTCAACACTCAACACAATAAGGGCCATATTCTGCGCAAGAATTACCTTCACTAGTCATCACAACACAACACAACAGACGTCGCCATAGTAGAGACCAAATGCCATGCCAGCGGCGACAATCTAGCGAACGCAACATCTCCGCACTTTGATGCGCTAACTGTTTTGTGCGAACACTCCGGGGGGTGGTTCTATAACCGGTGTCAAGTGCCTGCGTCCCAGAGGCGTTTGCATCAAGTTCACATTGTGGTGTATTTTTGCTGAGATGAAATGGCAAAGGCCTTTCTAACCATCACCCTCAGGCATCGATAACACTTTGTGGAAGAGATGTGTGCGTTTATTTTTCACCTTTTCTCATATATTCTACTCTCATTGTCTCTGGCCTCAGAGCTTCTGTTGTTATTGAATACCAGTTTTTTTTGTAATTTTCTTTTATAGATCTCTTACGGGGGGAAGAGCGCAAAACTGTGCAAAAAAGCAAAAAATAAAATGCAAAATACAAACAAAAATGAACCAAATTGTGTTGATAGAAAAAGAGAAAAAAAAGAGTGAAAAATAATAATTCTGGTACCAACGACAACAGCGGCTGCTCTGTCTCTCTTACTTTATCACCGATAGAGAGAGGTGTTCGTTTCTCCTCGTTTCTCCCGCACTGACGGAAGTTAGAGAAATGCTGCTCTGTCCTTTCTCGAGCATGCACAGCTGTCATTGCACCCCCACCCAACCTTGCAACCATTTCCACAACAACAGTTCTCTTCATAACACAACACAAACAACACAACAACAAAACACCGATGAGACAGTTTCTTCTGCTGTGCAGTGCTCTGGGTGTAGCGTCACAGGAATGTGCCATCGGTGACCTGCTTGGCGACTACAAAGTCAGCACCTCGACAGAGCTGATCAACAACAGAACAACTGACCTGGGGTCGCGTGTCATGCTGGACGGGTTCTACGCCCAGATGGACGCCTCTGGGCAGGTGTCGGCAGCGCTGTTGAACGAGGCTGGGCAGACGGGTCTGATGCAGTCCTCCCTGAACACCTTTGGGAAGACCTACGCTGAGGGTGCCTTTGCGTCTGCACAGTTCAGGCCTGTTCTCGAGGGGACGTCCTACGCAGTGGCGGATGTGCTGTACAGCAGAATCGAGGCCGCCTTTGGCACCTACTGGAACTTCAGAAAGATGTGGCCCTTCCCTGAGGTGACGCCTGCACAGGTCACGATGCTGAAGGCTGCTGGCATCCCAATTGACTTTGCGGTGGACGGGAACGGCGTGCCGAACAAGTACGGCTACGCGTTTGAGCTGATGAACTCCTGCATGGAGCCTGGCACCAACGCAGGGCAGCTGGACGACTCGATCAGCACACTCGACGGGCTTGCACCGGGCTACCGCTTTGCAAGGAGCACCTTTGCACGCAACCTGAAGGGGTCGGACACACCGCTGTGCTGGGTGACACAGCCTGCACTCGAGGACTCGGCTGTCTTTGGCTACACCTCGTCGTACGGTGTGCAGCAGGAGAACCCTGACAAGAACATCGTCACAGAGCTGCCGAGCAAGTTTGGGAAGTCTGTGTTCGATGTCTACTTCACTGCGCTCTTCAAGCACGAGAGCACACCCGACCTGATGGAGGACCCTGCCATGGCCAACGCTGTCATGTACTCCGCACTGTCGTACACTGCTGCAGTCGTGGAGGAGGGGGACGCGACGTACTTCCACTACACCCTGCGGGAGAGTCTGTCGAGCCAGATGGACATTTACATGACTGCAGGGAAGAAGAAGCAGATTGACGAGCTTGCGGCACAGACGAGGGCCGCTCTGGAGGCTGGTGCCATCTCGCAGGAGCACTTCGATGCGACAATGACGCAGGTCACTGCGCTGTACGAGTCGGGACCTGTGGCAGACAACACACTTGCCTACGATATTGCGGCCGTGCGCATCAACGAGCAGATGCTGATCCACTCTGTGCAGCTGCGCTCGGGCACGTGGCTTCTGCGCAGCGAGATGAGCGCAGGTGTGTGGGCGATGGTGAAGTACCACCTGCAGGCGTTCCTCTCCTACTACGCTGCTGCGGACGGACACAACTGGGTGCACTTTGTGGGCACCGCACAGCTGTCCTACGCAGTCGCAAAGGGGTGGACCTACCCGGACAAGGCTGCGAGCGTCACAGAGAAGCTTCTTGCCATCCTCCCCGAGGCCTTCGTCTCCGCCATGCAGCTTGTCGGGCAGTCGCAGCCGGGTGCTGACCTGCTGACCCAGGTCCTGGGGGCGGCACAGCTTACACAGACGGACACAGCAACGCTTCTCGGGTACCTCTCTGCCGCAGGTGAGCAGGCAGCAGACTGGTACATCAACCCACACACCGTCACCAAGACACGTGAAGCGTCGAAGCTGCCAAACGCGATCCGTTTCCTGGCTGCGTTCCAGGTTGGTGGTAACTACATTGCTGAGACACCGATCTTCAGTGGCACCTACACTGGCGGCTTCGACAGGTTCCCCCCTGCATACTTCGCGAACGGGACAGAGAACCCGAACCCACCTGCTGACTACGTCGCAAACCAGCGTGATCTGCGTACAAACGGCGACGCTGCGATGCTCCAGAGCTTCTTCACACCGCACCAGTCCCCTCACAGCGAGTTCGTGGCATCCATTGCGAACAGGACCATCCAGCAGACCTTCGACTCGCCCGACTTCTGGGACGTGAAGACGTGGTTGGGGGACCTTGCGAAGGAGGACGTGCCGTATGTGACTGAGTTGTACGACATGTGGGAGGTGACGGTGACAATGGTGAAGGACGTCATGAAGGCGCTTGAATCGAAGGACTGTGAGGAACACGACGGGTCAGGCATGTCGACAGAAGACGCACTGGACACGCTGAAGTCGCAGCTGAAGAAGTTGGGGATCCCTGTGGACGCGACACCGTCGAAGTTCGAGCAGGTGTTGGCGACGATGCTGTGGCAGCAGACTGTTGTGCACTCGTTGGACCACGAGGCCGCACACGACACGCACAAGAACATGAACCAGGCGTTTGCCCGTCCCAACTGGAGCATCACCGATGCCATGAACGCTGGTGGCATGGACGACGTGGACGCAGCGCTTGCCTTCATGAACAGCAGGGCCAGCCCAGTGCGTGATGCACAGAGCCGCACCTTCCTCTCGAGTGCAGTGCCCAACTTCGAGCCCACCTTTGCAGACTTCGACCAGGTGCTCACACGCGACCCTTATCAGTCGATCCCTGTCAACTGCAACGAGAAGGGTGCGGAGAAATTTGAGAAAGCCTTCCGCAAGTACCAGGAGGACATCATTGAGGTGTACAAGAAGGCACCCATCAGCTTCAAGCAGAAGTTCGAGTTCTTGACTGATGTCCGTCCTGCCATCAACTGGTGATGCGGGTGTCAGAAGATACGTCAATATTTTAAGATTTGTGTCATTTATTGTATTCATGTGTCCACGAGGCACGCAAACATTTTTTCATCTCCACACACAAACATTTCAAACATACGAGAACACAAATCCTTCATATACGTGTTGTCATATAAAACAAATGGTGGAAACATTCCTTTCCCTCCCCTCACGTCCGGAGCGAGCTCAGCCCTCGTAAAAACCAAGAAAATCAAAATTCAACACAAAAGTCGTCACTTGTCTCTGTCCTGTGCGAAGCAGAGGATAAGTGGAAAGTGATGTATCTGAACAAAACTGCGAGACGCAACTACGTTTGCGACAAGAAATACATTCCATCTCCCCATGCACGTATGCATGATTTCCCCACCCTCCTCTTCCCCCTTTTACCTTTTACCTTTTCCTTTTCTTTGTGCGAACTCCCCACTCCGTAGAAATAATATGCTCGGATGTTGAAAGCATTCAAAACGCTTTCTTCCCGGCAAAGATTTTCATCCCTCCATCTGTAGATGGGCTCCCCTCTTCATCTGAGTCATTGGGTGTACGAGGTTGTGAGACGATGTGAGCCATCTTCTGTTTTAAAGCTTAGAGTACCCTTGGTATGATTCATTCATATCCTGGGTACGAAGCACCATACTCTTGTTGATTTATTTTGTCATTACTGTTCGATACGTTATTTCTTTCGCGAAAAAAAGTTAAAATCAAGAAGCTTTCCCCACACAAAAGGAACTGACGAATAAGTGACCCAAGAGAAAGGATGGATGTATCAGTTCTGCTGGTTTTGTGTCTATCCGACAGCGATGGTCATTATTGAGATGACTAGGCGTGGCTTAGGTTCATCTCAATTTAATTTCTCTATTTCCAATTACTTAGTGGTTAGGCTTTGTAGTCTTTAGGTTTCCTTCAGACACCTTCATGACTTTTTGTATTTTGCACCCCCACAAACCCCCTTTTTTTCCTTGTTTATTTTATCAGTAATGGTACTGCAAGTGTGAGAGTCGTTGCAGTTAGTCTCTGACTTGGTATCATGAACGTACCCCACGAGGATTCCCTCTTGCAATTACTGGGTTTTTCGCTTTTGTCTTTGTCAAAAAACAACAATTTGTGTTCAATTTGTGGATCAATTTTGTTTTGACGCGAAAATGCTTTCTTCTGTCGCTAAGCACCGTGAGGACAGATACGTTCTCTCTCTCTCTCCATGGCTTAACGTACGAAGACATTCACAGGCTTTGCAGCGGATGTACCTTTCCTCAACTTTCCTTTCCCCCTCCCCCATGCGTAGCTCTTTACCAAACAATGAGTGGGGGGCATTTTTTTTCAAACACTTTTGCGTTCCTTCTCTTTCAGTCCGTCTGCCCCTGACTGTCAATCAGAACGTGCTCAAGGACACAGTCACTTCTGCTTCCAATCTTCTCTCACAATGACGTCTCCCCTTTTCGTCACGCCGACGTCTCCCATACCCTGGACAGATCTGCTCTGTCTCATCTACCCTCTGCCTTGCTGCTGCAGTACGCCGCAAACTTTGTTGTGTTCGGAGTTTCGTTGTTGTCTTTGATGTGTTAGTCTCCTCGTTTGTCCCGCACTGACGGAAGTTAGAGAAAGGCTGCTCTGTCCTTTCTCGAGCATGTCCAGCTGTCATTGCCCCCCCACCCAACCTTGCAACCATTTACATATCAACAGTTCTTTTCATAACACAACACAAACAACACAACAACAAGGCGACAGATGAGACAGTTTCTTCTGCTGTGCAGTGCTCTGGGTGTAGCGTCACAGGAATGTGCCATCGGTGACCTGCTTGGCGACTACAAAGTCAGCACCTCGACAGAGCTGATCAACAACAGAACAACTGACCTGGGGTCGCGTGTCATGCTGGACGGGTTCTACGCCCAGATGGACGCCTCTGGGCAGGTGTCGGCAGCGCTGTTGAACGAGGCTGGGCAGACGGGTCTGATGCAGTCCTCCCTGAACACCTTTGGGAAGACCTACGCTGAGGGTGCCTTTGCGTCTGCACAGTTCAGGCCTGTTCTCGAGGGGACGTCCTACGCAGTGGCGGATGTGCTGTACAGCAGAATCGAGGCCGCCTTTGGCACCTACTGGAACTTCAGAAAGATGTGGCCCTTCCCTGAGGTGACGCCTGCACAGGTCACGATGCTGAAGGCTGCTGGCATCCCAATTGACTTTGCGGTGGACGGGAACGGCGTGCCGAACAAGTACGGCTACGCGTTTGAGCTGATGAACTCCTGCATGGAGCCTGGCACCAACGCAGGGCAGCTGGACGACTCGATCAGCACACTCGACGGGCTTGCACCGGGCTACCGCTTTGCAAGGAGCACCTTTGCACGCAACCTGAAGGGGTCGGACACACCGCTGTGCTGGGTGACACAGCCTGCACTCGAGGACTCGGCTGTCTTTGGCTACACCTCGTCGTACGGTGTGCAGCAGGAGAACCCTGACAAGAACATCGTCACAGAGCTGCCGAGCAAGTTTGGGAAGTCTGTGTTCGATGTCTACTTCACTGCGCTCTTCAAGCACGAGAGCACACCCGACCTGATGGAGGACCCTGCCATGGCCAACGCTGTCATGTACTCCGCACTGTCGTACACTGCTGCAGTCGTGGAGGAGGGGGACGCGACGTACTTCCACTACACCCTGCGGGAGAGTCTGTCGAGCCAGATGGACATTTACATGACTGCAGGGAAGAAGAAGCAGATTGACGAGCTTGCGGCACAGACGAGGGCCGCTCTGGAGGCTGGTGCCATCTCGCAGGAGCACTTCGATGCGACAATGACGCAGGTCACTGCGCTGTACGAGTCGGGACCTGTGGCAGACAACACACTTGCCTACGATATTGCGGCCGTGCGCATCAACGAGCAGATGCTGATCCACTCTGTGCAGCTGCGCTCGGGCACGTGGCTTCTGCGCAGCGAGATGAGCGCAGGTGTGTGGGCGATGGTGAAGTACCACCTGCAGGCGTTCCTCTCCTACTACGCTGCTGCGGACGGACACAACTGGGTGCACTTTGTGGGCACCGCACAGCTGTCCTACGCAGTCGCAAAGGGGTGGACCTACCCGGACAAGGCTGCGAGCGTCACAGAGAAGCTTCTTGCCATCCTCCCCGAGGCCTTCGTCTCCGCCATGCAGCTTGTCGGGCAGTCGCAGCCGGGTGCTGACCTGCTGACCCAGGTCCTGGGGGCGGCACAGCTTACACAGACGGACACAGCAACGCTTCTCGGGTACCTCTCTGCCGCAGGTGAGCAGGCAGCAGACTGGTACATCAACCCACACACCGTCACCAAGACACGTGAAGCGTCGAAGCTGCCAAACGCGATCCGTTTCCTGGCTGCGTTCCAGGTTGGTGGTAACTACATTGCTGAGACACCGATCTTCAGTGGCACCTACACTGGCGGCTTCGACAGGTTCCCCCCTGCATACTTCGCGAACGGGACAGAGAACCCGAACCCACCTGCTGACTACGTCGCAAACCAGCGTGATCTGCGTACAAACGGCGACGCTGCGATGCTCCAGAGCTTCTTCACACCGCACCAGTCCCCTCACAGCGAGTTCGTGGCATCCATTGCGAACAGGACCATCCAGCAGACCTTCGACTCGCCCGACTTCTGGGACGTGAAGACGTGGTTGGGGGACCTTGCGAAGGAGGACGTGCCGTATGTGACTGAGTTGTACGACATGTGGGAGGTGACGGTGACAATGGTGAAGGACGTCATGAAGGCGCTTGAATCGAAGGACTGTGAGGAACACGACGGGTCAGGCATGTCGACAGAAGACGCACTGGACACGCTGAAGTCGCAGCTGAAGAAGTTGGGGATCCCTGTGGACGCGACACCGTCGAAGTTCGAGCAGGTGTTGGCGACGATGCTGTGGCAGCAGACTGTTGTGCACTCGTTGGACCACGAGGCCGCACACGACACGCACAAGAACATGAACCAGGCGTTTGCCCGTCCCAACTGGAGCATCACCGATGCCATGAACGCTGGTGGCATGGACGACGTGGACGCAGCGCTTGCCTTCATGAACAGCAGGGCCAGCCCAGTGCGTGATGCACAGAGCCGCACCTTCCTCTCGAGTGCAGTGCCCAACTTCGAGCCCACCTTTGCAGACTTCGACCAGGTGCTCACACGCGACCCTTATCAGTCGATCCCTGTCAACTGCAACGAGAAGGGTGCGGAGAAATTTGAGAAAGCCTTCCGCAAGTACCAGGAGGACATCATTGAGGTGTACAAGAAGGCACCCATCAGCTTCAAGCAGAAGTTCGAGTTCTTGACTGATGTCCGTCCTGCCATCAACTGGTGATGCGGGTGTCAGAAGATACGTCAATATTTTAAGATTTGTGTCATTTATTGTATTCATGTGTCCACGAGGTACGCAAACATTTTTTCATCTCCACACACAAACATTTCAAATATCTGAGAACACGAAAGGTTTTTTGTGTTCCCGAACAAAACAAATGGTGGAAACATTCCATTCCCTCCCCTCACGTCCGGAGCGAGCTCAGCCCTCGTAAAAACCAAAAAATCAAAATTCAACACAAAAGTCGTCACTTGTCTCTGTCCTGTGCGAAGCAGAGGATAAGTGGAAAGTGACGCATCTGAACAAAACTGCGAGACGCAACTACGTTTGCGACAAGAAATACATTCCATCTCCCCATGCACGTATGCATGATTTCCCCACCCTCCTCTTCCCCCTTTTACCTTTTACCTTTTCCTTTTTTTTGTGCGAACTCCCCACTCCGACTTTGGAGATTAGAAATAATATGCTCGGATGTTGAAAGCATTCAAAACGCTTTCGTCCCGGCAAAGATTTTCATTCCTCCATCTGTAGATGGGCTCCCCTCTTCATCTGAGTCATTGGGTGTACGAGGTTGTGAGACGATGTGAGCCATCTTCTGTTTTAAAGCTTAGAGTACCCTTGGTATGATACAGTCATCACCCTGGTACGAAATGTCCCGCCCTTGCTTGTTGATTATTTTTTTTTATACATCATTACTGTTCGATACGTTCTTTTTTTATAACAACATCTTTTAGTTGTCCGAACTACAAATATTGGAGGGAGTGCTTTGAGAAAACAAAAAATAAAAATATACGGAAAACAAAAGCATTGTGATTGTCTGTTTGATTCACTTTGATTCACAAACACCAAACAAATTGCAGTTCACATTTTTCCACTTTTTTTTTGTTGCACCCTTTGCGCACAAACAAAGACCCGATATTTTTTTCCAAACATTGTTGCAAAAATAAAAAATACAGCTTTCCCCACAAAATCAATCCCCACTTTTTCTTTTTCAGACGCATTTTTAGCGCTTTCACTAGCATTATGACGAATTACTGACCAAATAAAAAAAATATGAAAATCAGTTCTGCTTGTTTTGTCATGCGGAAAACGATGGTCATTATTGAGATGACTAGGCGTCATCAAAAAAAATTCTCTGTTTCCTGTTCCAGTGGTCATTAGGGTTTTGTCTTTAGCTTTTGCTTCGGACACTTTCGTGACTATTTTATATATTTTTGCACACCCACAAATCCCCTTTATTTTCTGAGTGTTATTTAATTAGTAATGGTACTGCAAGTGTGAGGGAGTTGCGGTTAGTCTCTCACTTGGTATCATGAACGTACCCCACGAGGATTCCCTCTTGCAATTACTGGGTTTTTCGCTTTTGTCTTTGTCAAAAAACAACAATTTGTGTTCAATATGTGGATCAATTATGTTTTGACGCGAAAATGCTTTCTTCTGTCGCTAAGCACCGTGAGGACAGATACGTTCTCTCTCTCTCTCCATGGCTTAACGTACGAAGACATTCACAGGCTTTGCAGCGGATGTACCTTTCCTCAACTTTCCTTTCCCCCTCCCCCATGCGTAGCTCTTTACCAAACAATGAGTGGGGGGCATTTTTTTTTCGAACCTTTCTACATTTTTTCTTTTTGCAGCCCATCTGCCCCTGACTTTCAATCAGAACGTGCTCAAAGGCACAGTCGCTTCTGCCTCCAATCTTCTCTCACAATGACGTCTGCCCTTTTCGTCACGCCGACGTGTCCCATACCCTGGACAGATCTGCTGTCTCGTGCACCCCCTCAGCGCTACTGGTGGCACGTTTCGCACAACTGCAGCTGTGTGATCCACAAGATGATCGTGTCCTCCAGTCCTGCCACCGGCTTCCGTGTTTCCCACTGATTGTGACTCTGCTGAAGTGTACTCCAGTACAATTTTGCGAGTACGTTGGACAGTTACTGCTCAAGATCGGATGATTTCCTTCCGATGTGCCTTCGGTGGCTGGTGCGATTATGCCTTTGACTCGTTGGGTTCGTCTCGTGCTGGTCGGATGACTCATTTGAGAAGCGCGTGTGCAGCGGGAGGATGGGGTTCACGGCTTTCCCTCCTTATGCACTCATGTACAGCTGTCATTGCACCCCCACCCAACCTTGCAACCATTTCCACAACAACAGTTCTCTTCATAACACAACACAAACAACACAACAACAAAACACCGATGAGACAGTTTCTTCTGCTGTGCAGTGCTCTGGGTGTAGCGTCACAGGAATGTGCCATCGGTGACCTGCTTGGCGACTACAAAGTCAGCACCTCGACAGAGCTGATCAACAACAGAACAACTGACCTGGGGTCGCGTGTCATGCTGGACGGGTTCTACGCCCAGATGGACGCCTCTGGGCAGGTGTCGGCAGCGCTGTTGAACGAGGCTGGGCAGACGGGTCTGATGCAGTCCTCTTTGAACACCTTTGGGAAGACCTACGCTGAGGGTGCCTTCGCGTCTGCACAGTTCAAGCCTGTTCTCGAGGGGACGTCCTACGCAGTGGCGGATGTGCTGTACAGCAGAATCGAGGCTGCCTTTGGCACCTACTGGAACTTCAGAAAGATGTGGCCCTTCCCTGAGGTGACGCCTGCACAGGTCACGATGCTGAAGGCTGCTGGCATCCCAATTGACTTTGCGGTGGACGGGAACGGCGTGCCGAACAAGTACGGCTACGCGTTTGAGCTGATGAACTCCTGCATGGAGCCTGGCACCAACGCAGGGCAGCTGGACGACTCGATCAGCACACTCGACGGGCTTGCACCGGGCTACCGCTTTGCAAGGAGCACCTTTGCACGCAACCTGAAGGGGTCGGACACACCGCTGTGCTGGGTGACACAGCCTGCACTCGAGGACTCGGCTGTCTTTGGCTACACCTCGTCGTACGGTGTGCAGCAGGAGAACCCTGACAAGAACATCGTCACAGAGCTGCCGAGCAAGTTTGGGAAGTCTGTGTTCGATGTCTACTTCACTGCGCTCTTCAAGCACGAGAGCACACCCGACCTGATGGAGGACCCTGCCATGGCCAACGCTGTCATGTACTCCGCACTGTCGTACACTGCTGCAGTCGTGGAGGAGGGGGACGCGACGTACTTCCACTACACCCTGCGGGAGAGTCTGTCGAGCCAGATGGACATTTACATGACTGCAGGGAAGAAGAAGCAGATTGACGAGCTTGCGGCACAGACGAGGGCCGCTCTGGAGGCTGGTGCCATCTCGCAGGAGCACTTCGATGCGACAATGACGCAGGTCACTGCGCTGTACGAGTCGGGACCTGTGGCAGACAACACACTTGCCTACGATATTGCGGCCGTGCGCATCAACGAGCAGATGCTGATCCACTCTGTGCAGCTGCGCTCGGGCACGTGGCTTCTGCGCAGCGAGATGAGCGCAGGTGTGTGGGCGATGGTGAAGTACCACCTGCAGGCGTTCCTCTCCTACTACGCTGCTGCGGACGGACACAACTGGGTGCACTTTGTGGGCACCGCACAGCTGTCCTACGCAGTCGCAAAGGGGTGGACCTACCCGGACAAGGCTGCGAGCGTCACAGAGAAGCTTCTTGCCATCCTCCCCGAGGCCTTCGTCTCCGCCATGCAGCTTGTCGGGCAGTCGCAGCCGGGTGCTGACCTGCTGACCCAGGTCCTGGGGGCGGCACAGCTTACACAGACGGACACAGCAACGCTTCTCGGGTACCTCTCTGCCGCAGGTGAGCAGGCAGCAGACTGGTACATCAACCCACACACCGTCACCAAGACACGTGAAGCGTCGAAGCTGCCAAACGCGATCCGTTTCCTGGCTGCGTTCCAGGTTGGTGGTAACTACATTGCTGAGACACCGATCTTCAGTGGCACCTACACTGGCGGCTTCGACAGGTTCCCCCCTGCATACTTCGCGAACGGGACAGAGAACCCGAACCCACCTGCTGACTACGTCGCAAACCAGCGTGATCTGCGTACAAACGGCGACGCTGCGATGCTCCAGAGCTTCTTCACACCGCACCAGTCCCCTCACAGCGAGTTCGTGGCATCCATTGCGAACAGGACCATCCAGCAGACCTTCGACTCGCCCGACTTCTGGGACGTGAAGACGTGGTTGGGGGACCTTGCGAAGGAGGACGTGCCGTATGTGACTGAGTTGTACGACATGTGGGAGGTGACGGTGACAATGGTGAAGGACGTCATGAAGGCGCTTGAATCGAAGGACTGTGAGGAACACGACGGGTCAGGCATGTCGACAGAAGACGCACTGGACACGCTGAAGTCGCAGCTGAAGAAGTTGGGGATCCCTGTGGACGCGACACCGTCGAAGTTCGAGCAGGTGTTGGCGACGATGCTGTGGCAGCAGACTGTTGTGCACTCGTTGGACCACGAGGCCGCACACGACACGCACAAGAACATGAACCAGGCGTTTGCCCGTCCCAACTGGAGCATCACCGATGCCATGAACGCTGGTGGCATGGACGACGTGGACGCAGCGCTTGCCTTCATGAACAGCAGGGCCAGCCCAGTGCGTGATGCACAGAGCCGCACCTTCCTCTCGAGTGCAGTGCCCAACTTCGAGCCCACCTTTGCAGACTTCGACCAGGTGCTCACACGCGACCCTTATCAGTCGATCCCTGTCAACTGCAACGAGAAGGGTGCGGAGAAATTTGAGAAAGCCTTCCGCAAGTACCAGGAGGACATCATTGAGGTGTACAAGAAGGCACCCATCAGCTTCAAGCAGAAGTTCGAGTTCTTGACTGATGTCCGTCCTGCCATCAACTGGTGATGCGGGTGTCAGAAGATACGTCAATATTTTAAGATTTGTGTCATTTATTGTATTCATGTGTCCACGAGGCACGCAAACATTTTTTCATCTCCACACACAAACATTTCAAACATACGAGAACACAAATCCTTCATATACGTGTTGTCATATAAAACAAATGGTGGAAACATTCCTTTCCCTCCCCTCACGTCCGGAGCGAGCTCAGCCCTCGTAAAAACCAAGAAAATCAAAATTCAACACAAAAGTCGTCACTTGTCTCTGTCCTGTGCGAAGCAGAGGATAAGTGGAAAGTGATGTATCTGAACAAAACTGCGAGACGCAACTACGTTTGCGACAAGAAATACATTCCATCTCCCCATGCACGTATGCATGATTTCCCCACCCTCCTCTTCCCCCTTTTACCTTTTACCTTTTCCTTTTCTTTGTGCGAACTCCCCACTCCGTAGAAATAATATGCTCGGATGTTGAAAGCATTCAAAACGCTTTCTTCCCGGCAAAGATTTTCATCCCTCCATCTGTAGATGGGCTCCCCTCTTCATCTGAGTCATTGGGTGTACGAGGTTGTGAGACGATGTGAGCCATCTTCTGTTTTAAAGCTTAGAGTACCCTTGGTATGATTCATTCATATCCTGGGTACGAAGCACCATACTCTTGTTGATTTATTTTGTCATTACTGTTCGATACGTTATTTCTTTCGCGAAAAAAAGTTAAAATCAAGAAGCTTTCCCCACACAAAAGGAACTGACGAATAAGTGACCCAAGAGAAAGGATGGATGTATCAGTTCTGCTGGTTTTGTGTCTATCCGACAGCGATGGTCATTATTGAGATGACTAGGCGTGGCTTAGGTTCATCTCAATTTAATTTCTCTATTTCCAATTACTTAGTGGTTAGGCTTTGTAGTCTTTAGGTTTCCTTCAGACACCTTCATGACTTTTTGTATTTTGCACCCCCACAAACCCCCTTTTTTTCCTTGTTTATTTTATCAGTAATGGTACTGCAAGTGTGAGAGTCGTTGCAGTTAGTCTCTGACTTGGTATCATGAACGTACCCCACGAGGATTCCCTCTTGCAATTACTGGGTTTTTCGCTTTTGTCTTTGTCAAAAAACAACAATTTGTGTTCAATTTGTGGATCAATTTTGTTTTGACGCGAAAATGCTTTCTTCTGTCGCTAAGCACCGTGAGGACAGATACGTTCTCTCTCTCTCTCCATGGCTTAACGTACGAAGACATTCACAGGCTTTGCAGCGGATGTACCTTTCCTCAACTTTCCTTTCCCCCTCCCCCATGCGTAGCTCTTTACCAAACAATGAGTGGGGGGCATTTTTTTTCAAACACTTTTGCGTTCCTTCTCTTTCAGTCCGTCTGCCCCTGACTGTCAATCAGAACGTGCTCAAGGACACAGTCACTTCTGCTTCCAATCTTCTCTCACAATGACGTCTCCCCTTTTCGTCACGCCGACGTCTCCCATACCCTGGACAGATCTGCTCTGTCTCATCTACCCTCTGCCTTGCTGCTGCAGTACGCCGCAAACTTTGTTGTGTTCGGAGTTTCGTTGTTGTCTTTGATGTGTTAGTCTCCTCGTTTGTCCCGCACTGACGGAAGTTAGAGAAAGGCTGCTCTGTCCTTTCTCGAGCATGTCCAGCTGTCATTGCCCCCCCACCCAACCTTGCAACCATTTACATATCAACAGTTCTTTTCATAACACAACACAAACAACACAACAACAAGGCGACAGATGAGACAGTTTCTTCTGCTGTGCAGTGCTCTGGGTGTAGCGTCACAGGAATGTGCCATCGGTGACCTGCTTGGCGACTACAAAGTCAGCACCTCGACAGAGCTGATCAACAACAGAACAACTGACCTGGGGTCGCGTGTCATGCTGGACGGGTTCTACGCCCAGATGGACGCCTCTGGGCAGGTGTCGGCAGCGCTGTTGAACGAGGCTGGGCAGACGGGTCTGATGCAGTCCTCCCTGAACACCTTTGGGAAGACCTACGCTGAGGGTGCCTTTGCGTCTGCACAGTTCAGGCCTGTTCTCGAGGGGACGTCCTACGCAGTGGCGGATGTGCTGTACAGCAGAATCGAGGCCGCCTTTGGCACCTACTGGAACTTCAGAAAGATGTGGCCCTTCCCTGAGGTGACGCCTGCACAGGTCACGATGCTGAAGGCTGCTGGCATCCCAATTGACTTTGCGGTGGACGGGAACGGCGTGCCGAACAAGTACGGCTACGCGTTTGAGCTGATGAACTCCTGCATGGAGCCTGGCACCAACGCAGGGCAGCTGGACGACTCGATCAGCACACTCGACGGGCTTGCACCGGGCTACCGCTTTGCAAGGAGCACCTTTGCACGCAACCTGAAGGGGTCGGACACACCGCTGTGCTGGGTGACACAGCCTGCACTCGAGGACTCGGCTGTCTTTGGCTACACCTCGTCGTACGGTGTGCAGCAGGAGAACCCTGACAAGAACATCGTCACAGAGCTGCCGAGCAAGTTTGGGAAGTCTGTGTTCGATGTCTACTTCACTGCGCTCTTCAAGCACGAGAGCACACCCGACCTGATGGAGGACCCTGCCATGGCCAACGCTGTCATGTACTCCGCACTGTCGTACACTGCTGCAGTCGTGGAGGAGGGGGACGCGACGTACTTCCACTACACCCTGCGGGAGAGTCTGTCGAGCCAGATGGACATTTACATGACTGCAGGGAAGAAGAAGCAGATTGACGAGCTTGCGGCACAGACGAGGGCCGCTCTGGAGGCTGGTGCCATCTCGCAGGAGCACTTCGATGCGACAATGACGCAGGTCACTGCGCTGTACGAGTCGGGACCTGTGGCAGACAACACACTTGCCTACGATATTGCGGCCGTGCGCATCAACGAGCAGATGCTGATCCACTCTGTGCAGCTGCGCTCGGGCACGTGGCTTCTGCGCAGCGAGATGAGCGCAGGTGTGTGGGCGATGGTGAAGTACCACCTGCAGGCGTTCCTCTCCTACTACGCTGCTGCGGACGGACACAACTGGGTGCACTTTGTGGGCACCGCACAGCTGTCCTACGCAGTCGCAAAGGGGTGGACCTACCCGGACAAGGCTGCGAGCGTCACAGAGAAGCTTCTTGCCATCCTCCCCGAGGCCTTCGTCTCCGCCATGCAGCTTGTCGGGCAGTCGCAGCCGGGTGCTGACCTGCTGACCCAGGTCCTGGGGGCGGCACAGCTTACACAGACGGACACAGCAACGCTTCTCGGGTACCTCTCTGCCGCAGGTGAGCAGGCAGCAGACTGGTACATCAACCCACACACCGTCACCAAGACACGTGAAGCGTCGAAGCTGCCAAACGCGATCCGTTTCCTGGCTGCGTTCCAGGTTGGTGGTAACTACATTGCTGAGACACCGATCTTCAGTGGCACCTACACTGGCGGCTTCGACAGGTTCCCCCCTGCATACTTCGCGAACGGGACAGAGAACCCGAACCCACCTGCTGACTACGTCGCAAACCAGCGTGATCTGCGTACAAACGGCGACGCTGCGATGCTCCAGAGCTTCTTCACACCGCACCAGTCCCCTCACAGCGAGTTCGTGGCATCCATTGCGAACAGGACCATCCAGCAGACCTTCGACTCGCCCGACTTCTGGGACGTGAAGACGTGGTTGGGGGACCTTGCGAAGGAGGACGTGCCGTATGTGACTGAGTTGTACGACATGTGGGAGGTGACGGTGACAATGGTGAAGGACGTCATGAAGGCGCTTGAATCGAAGGACTGTGAGGAACACGACGGGTCAGGCATGTCGACAGAAGACGCACTGGACACGCTGAAGTCGCAGCTGAAGAAGTTGGGGATCCCTGTGGACGCGACACCGTCGAAGTTCGAGCAGGTGTTGGCGACGATGCTGTGGCAGCAGACTGTTGTGCACTCGTTGGACCACGAGGCCGCACACGACACGCACAAGAACATGAACCAGGCGTTTGCCCGTCCCAACTGGAGCATCACCGATGCCATGAACGCTGGTGGCATGGACGACGTGGACGCAGCGCTTGCCTTCATGAACAGCAGGGCCAGCCCAGTGCGTGATGCACAGAGCCGCACCTTCCTCTCGAGTGCAGTGCCCAACTTCGAGCCCACCTTTGCAGACTTCGACCAGGTGCTCACACGCGACCCTTATCAGTCGATCCCTGTCAACTGCAACGAGAAGGGTGCGGAGAAATTTGAGAAAGCCTTCCGCAAGTACCAGGAGGACATCATTGAGGTGTACAAGAAGGCACCCATCAGCTTCAAGCAGAAGTTCGAGTTCTTGACTGATGTCCGTCCTGCCATCAACTGGTGATGCGGGTGTCAGAAGATACGTCAATATTTTAAGATTTGTGTCATTTATTGTATTCATGTGTCCACGAGGCACGCAAACATTTTTTCATCTCCACACACAAACATTTCAAACATATGAGAACACAAATCCTTCATATACGTGTTGTCATATAAAACAAATGGTGGAAACATTCCTTTCCCTCCCCTCACTTCCGGAGCGAGCTCAGCACTCGTACCAAAATTCAACACAAAAGTCGTCACTTCTCTCTGTCCTGTGCGAAGCAGAGGATTTGCCGAGTCTGACGTAACTTAACAAAACTGCGAGACGCAACTACGTTTGCGACAAGAAATACATTCCATCTCCCCATGCACGTATGCATGATTTCCCCACCCTCCTCTTCCCCCTTTTACCTTTTACCTTTTCCTTTTTGTTTGTGCGAACTCCCCACTCCGACTTTGGAGATTAGAAATAATATGCTCGGATGTTGAAAGCATTCAAAACGCTTTCGTCCCGGCAAAGATATTCATCCCTCCATCTGTAGATGGGCTCCCCTCTTCATCTGAGTCATTGGGTGTACGAGGTTGTGAGACGATGTGAGCCATCTTGCAGTTCAAAGTTGAGAGGTACCCTTGACATGATGTCCTTCAACCCTTGTCTGAAACGCCATACTCTTGTTGATTTATTGTCATTATTACTGTTCGATACGTTATTTTATTCAAAAACAAAATATACAAAAACAAATCATCAAAGCTTTCCCCAAACAAAACCAGTTCCATTTTTCTTTATTCAGGCACGCTTTCAATAGCGTTCTGACGAATTACTGACCAAAAATAAACAAAAAGATGAAAATCAGTTCTGCTGGTTTTTTGTCCTTTCGAAAACGATGGTCATTATTGAGACTAGGCGTCATCAATCAAAATTCTCTGTTTCCTGTTCCTCAGTGGTCATGAGGGTTTTGTCTTTAGCTTTTGCTTCGGACAGATGCTTTCAAGGCCTTTTTTTTTTTTTTGCACCCCTTTTTCCTGAGTGTTTATTTGATCAGTAATGGTACTGCAAGTGTGAGGGAGTTGCGGTTAGTCTCTCACTTGGTATCATGAACGTACCCTACGAGGATTCCCTCTTGCAATTACTGGGTTTTTCGCTTTTGTCTTTGTCAAAAAACAACAATTTGTGTTCAATTTGTGGATCAATTATGTTTTGACGCGAAAATGCTTTCTTCTGTCGTTAAGCACCGTGAGGACAGATACGTTCTCTCTCTCTCTCTCCATGGCTTAACGTACGAAGACATTCACAGGCTTTGCAGCGGATGTACCTTTCCTCAACTTTCCTTTCCCCCTCCCCTATGCGTAGCTCTTTGCCAAACAATGAATGGGGGGCATTTTTTTTTTTTTTTCAAACACTTTTTTCACATTCCTTCTTTTTTCAGTCCGTCTGCCTCTGACTTTCAATCAGAACGTGCTCAAAGACACAGTCGCTTCTGCCTCCAAAGCTTCTCTCACAAACGTATCCAATCGAGCAAAACGCCTCTTTCTCTCTCTCTCTCTCTCTCTCTCTGTCTCAGTTCTCCTTCTGGCGTTAATCCTTCTATTTTGTATCGAATGATAGCAATAACGTTGTGTCCCCCCTGCCTCCTTCTGCTTCCTATGATAACTTCACACCCTACAGAATGGCGTTGCCGGTGCTTGCGGCTGCCCTGGTGCTGACCGGGGAGCCCCAATGCACGATAGGGCTTCCCTCCTGCCTGCATAGGTTCAACAATGCGCGCTTTGGCAATGCGTACCAAAACATCGGGAGTGACAGCGACAGCATCTCAGAAGGCGACCGTGAACAGCTGTGCAACGCGACGAACTGGGTAGGGCACGATCTATGCTACACTGCATGCCCTCTGCGTCTCGAGGTGACAGAGCCGCCTGAGCTGCGTATGTCCTCCTGCGTCACGGACAACACCTTCGAGCCGTACAAACCAGCAGGCCACATCGACCTGGAACACCATCTGAACAACCGTGAGATGGACTTCGCTGCTGTCGGCGACGATGAGACGTCACGGTTCGGATGCATCACCTCCCACTTCACGAACCACTCGCCTGACCTGACCGGCAAGATTGCGATCATCCGCCGTGGTGGCTGCTATTTTTACATGAAATTCACTCTGGCGAGGGCCGCCAAAGCGGCGGCAGGTGTTCTCGTGAACGGCCGTCTGTACAACAGCCTTGAACAGCAGCAGCACGTCATGGTGGGTGTCAGCGAAGGTGTCGACGATCTACCTGCAGTCATGCTCCCACGGCACTACGGCGACGTCATCCTTGACGCACTCAATAAGGGGATCCGCGTGCGCGGCAAGTTTGTTCTCGACTGCAGCCCGCTCCCGTTTCCCAAGGACCCAGAGAGCCTTCCGTCGGACAACTGCCCTGATCAGCGGCTGCGCGACTCGCAGACGTCTAACATATGTGGTAGGACATGGCCGCTCAGCAGCCGTCCCTGCGCAAAGTGTCCTATGCGCCTCAACGCTCACGACGCGTCCCTCTGTCTCTGGGGCAACTCTCTGCTCCCACGCAAGGCAGGCACGCTGCTGCAGTACGAACACACACTGCCGCTGGATCTGGCGGCAAACCGCGTCGTGCTTGCGACCGAGCTTCCTGGGGGTGGGTGCGAGGCGTCGGACTTCAGCACCCTTGGGGGGAAGGTTGTCTTTGTGTCGAAGACGGCGTCGTGCCTGCCGCTGCAGAGCGTCCGGCTTGCACAGGCTGCGGGTGTGACGACGTACGTTCTGTTGACACCTGCGTCGGAGGCGACTGCAGTGCTCGTTACTGGGCCTTCTATTGTGGTCAACATCTCCGTGCACAGCGTCGATCCGCAAGAAGTTGCAGCCTTCCTCAAAATCGCAGCGCGCTTTGGCCAGCATGCGCCCAACGTGGGTTACGTCATCAACTTCTCGCTTTCTATCGAAGACGGTGACATGTTCCCTGTCATCCCGCCCGCCAACGTCACCACCGATGTCAGAACCATACAAGTGGCCGTCGTGGAGGAAGAGGTGCCCGAGATGGAGATCACTACTGCGTTTGGTGTCTGCATTGCATTGATGGCGGCAGAGTGTGTGTTTCTTGTGTTGTTCGTGATCCGCCAGAGGCGGGACAGTGTGCAGCTCAAGGTGAAGCCGAAGAAGAACGAACACCGCGAGCTCACTCTCCCGCTTGCTGTGGCGAGCATTGGGTTGAGTGTGACGCTGTTGGTCACAATTGCGGCAGTGTCTTTTACGCTTGCGCACTTTGCGGGGAAGGATTCTGCGGACACAGCGACACGCGACGGGCTTGTTGCTGTTGAGTCTACGTACTCCAATGCACGCCGCAACGTGGAGGACCTTTCCGACCAGATCAGCAATCTTGTGGTCGAGCGTGTCCTCGACGCTCTTGACAGCAAAATCAACAAATCCGAAACACGTCTCCTCGGCGCTGCCGGTGTCTTCATGTCCTACGACGGGACGTGGAAGTCCTTCGACGCTGCGTACCTTCCATTCACAGACGTAGCGAACCGCTGGGAAGGCCTCATGCGGGTGTTCACCAAACAAGGCTTCTTTGGTGCAAATATCTACAAAACGGACGACCGCCCGGACCACCAGCGAGAGGACAACCTCACGGGCACTGTCGCAGACAACGACAAGGGGTGGCTCTACGGGGTCAACTCCTTCGCAAAAGACGACAGACGCCGTCTGCAGTACTGGGCAACGTACGAGGTGTATGAGTTCAACGCCTCCGTCATGCTTGGTGGAGGACGTGGCGACCCCTTGCTGATCACCAAAGACCTCTCAGAAGGGGTCATGCGGTGGCACGTCACGGAACGCACCTTCCCCCAACTCGGAAACCGCGAAGACCGCATTTTGCAGCCAATCAGCGTGTTTACCCCATTATTTTCACGTGAAGGGCATAGACATGGTACACTGGAGTGTCAAATGCAGATGTCCTCCTTTGGGACGATCATCAAGAAGAGTATGACCGACGCTGCCCTTGCGAACATGACTGTCTTGATTGTGGACAATGAGAAGTTTACGATTCTCGGCACCAACGCGTTTCACCGCCCGAAGTCCGTTGGCATGGTGCTGAAGACGTCCACCGAGCATATCCTTGGTGTGTACACTGTGGACGACTTCCCGACTGTGGACATCAAGGCTGCGGGGGCGTACCTCTCGACACCGGACAGATGGAAGAAGCATGAAGGGCGCTTCGACCAGAAGGAGTACTGGGCAAACCAGGACTACCTCATGGTCATGAACATCTCGGTCCTGCGTAGCCTTGTTGCGGACACAAGCTCTGAAGAGTGGGACGCAGAGATCCGCGGTGGTGGCTGCGGGCAATGCACGATCTACGACCCGGAGCTGAAGAAATGGGTCATGATCTTCGACGGGGCTGCTGTCCTCCACATCTACACCAACTTCACCACACGCATCCCTATGGTGAGCAAGACACGCATCTCCGCACCAAGCGAGCCCTGGGCCTCTAGCGACTGGTTGTTCAACGATACAATCAAATTCTCGGACGGCACAGTTTGCATTGCCCATGCCGATCCGGTCACCCCCACCACAACACGCAAGGCGTGCCTCAAACGTACCAGCGTGACCAGCAGCGATGCCTACACAGTCTCAATGCGCGTCAACCCGAGTGTCCTGTACACGAACCTCTCAGATCTCACGTACGCGCCTAGGCTGCTCTCCGACACACTCCACGGCGAGACGAACTTCCGCCTCTTCGCAAACGGGCAGGTCTTCATCAATGTCGTCAGCCTCGGCTGCTTCACAGAGCCCTTTGAGGAGCCTATCGCCGTGGGTGCCTGGACAACCGTCACCGCAGTCGTCTCTGTCGGCGAGTACTGCTCTGTGTACAGAGACGGTGTGCTGCAGACGAAGTCGTACTTCGCCTCGTCGTACAAAACGATGAAGCTAGGCGAGGCCTACACAGTAGGGCAGCACTATGAAGGGAGGATACACGGGGTGCAGATGTTCTCCCTGAACCTGACGGATACGGAGGTGAGGAGTCTGCACACCCATGACGCCTTTGTGCGTGATGTGCCTCACAAGGAGTGGTTGGTGCAGTCGAAGGCAGTGGATGCGTCGCTGTATAAGAATTCTCAGGGGATTTCGTGGAGTGTGGCTGCGATGCTTCCTGTGGACGATATTATCCGTCGTGTCAACAGCAACAACGTGGCCACGTCGCAAATCCTGCAACAGAAGCTGCGCAACACAGACAGACGTCTCAACCAAAAGGCCGTCGAGTCGATCCTCATCATCGCCGTCATTGCGCTCTTTGCGGTGCTCATCTTCCTCACCTTCAACGAGGCCCTGACAAAGCCCTTTGCAATGTACGCGTTCCACATGGCAGAGGCGTCGGTCATGAACATAGACCACTCGACACAACGCATGTCGCACTCGTTCTTCAAAATCAAGGAAATCCTCGCCATGGACAGCGCCCTCGACATCATGCTTAAGAACCTAAGAGAGTACCGCTCCTTTCTGCCTGAGGCGGTGCTTCTGAGTCAACGTCAGCAGCGCGGCAAGGTGGCCAACGCGCCTGGACGGAAGTCGGGTGTTGCGGCAATCGTTTTCACGGACATCGAAAACTCGACGCAGCTGTGGGAGAGCTGGCACGACGGCATGCGTGTAGGGCTGCGTCTGCACAATGAGATCATCCGGAAGTGCATCGACAAGTTTGAGGGCTACGAAGTGAAGACGATCGGCGACGCCTTTATGGTGACCTTTGAGACGTTCCAGCAGGGCCTGCTCTTCAGCATGGAGGTGCAGGAGAGCTTGTCGCGTGTTGACTGGAAGAGCATCTTTGTTGAGCACTCCCCGTCGCGGTGTGTGAGCAGGGAAGACACTGTGAACGACATCCGCGTGCGCATCGGTGCTAACTTCGGCCCCGTCTCCGTCGAGTACAACGACGTGACGCACCGCTTCGACTACTTCGGCACAACTGTGAACCGTGCTGCCAGGCTAGAGGCGTGCTGTAAAGGCGGCTCTGTCGCAGTCGTCGACGAGGTGCTCGAGCAAGACAAGGATTGGAAGCCTGCAGACGTCGCCATCCAGCGCCTCGGCAAGGTTGTCTTGAAGGGCTTCAGCGACCCTGTCTTCGTCACCACAATACAGCCTAGGTCCATTGCCCTCGCAGACAGCAGACGCCCTGTGCAGAACCCGCTCACGAAAGACGCCACACCGCCACGTGACGGCACGTGGTCGTGCACAATAAGCGACCCAGCAAGCGATACACTAAGCCAGAACTCCGACGTGTCGTCTCGCTCAGCACACTCACGGCACTGGAAGGAGTCGCGTCTTGGCCTGGACGGGCTGCGTGTGGTCGACACTGCCACCATTGCCCATGTAGAGCCGCACCACGACTATGGAAAGAACCCGTTTGAGGTGACTGCCGAGGTGAACAACGTGCTGGCCCGCATTGTCTCGTCCTTGGAGCGCACAGACGGGCAGATCATTGGTGTGATGGGCGGCGGCGTGCTGGCTGGGTGGAACGTGATGAAGCCCTGCGGGTCGCACCTGGAGGGATGCTTCCGCTTTGTGGGTGTCCTCAGCAAGTCCTGCAGGTTGTACACGGCACGCGTCGGGTGCTCCTCCGGCAAGGTCTTCACAGGGTACGTCGGCACCACAGGGCAGCGCTTTGTGACAGCTGTGGGGGTCTGCATCAACCAGGCATCGGCGCTGTTCTACCGCTGCTGTGCGCTCAACCTGGAGTGCCTTTTTGCGAACAACGAAGGCTTCGTGACGAACGGACTGATCAATCGTGGCTACATCCGTCCCGTAGAACGCTTCGAGCTTGCTGGGAAGGTGGTGACTGCTTATGAGGTGCACAAACAGAAGATCCGCGAGTGGTGCGACAATAAGTTCGACACCCTCATCAACGCAAACGACGGCAAGGCCAAGAGCGCCGGCACAACACCCGAGACACCTGAAGGGCGGTGCTGGTCGCAGGCGTACGTGACAGCCTTCCACGCGAACGACATCGCCGAGCTGACAAGCATGGCGGCCATCGACCCGTCACTCAGAAAGGTGATTGCGATGCTTGCCGTGCAGCCCACAGAGCGTGACGAAGAGGAACAGCAGCAGCAGGCAGACGTCACCTGTGCAGCAGATATTGGTGCAGATATCGCAGACGACGTGGCGTACTTTCTGACATAGAAAGATGTTAGTTTTTTGAAAAAACGAAAAAGGTGTCAGAACCGAGTTTCATTTCTGCCACATGGATGAGTATAGTGTCCAAGCCTTCTGGTGACATTGAGTGCAAGTAACCCATCTTTTACTGGACGATACGTTGATGCAAAAACAACAAAAACAAACAAAAATTTGTGCCTATACCTTCCGTAGTACAAAAGGCTTTGACATTGAGAGCAGATTGTTATACCAGTAGGGAAAATGTTGTTGTCGAAACAACAAGAAAAAAAGAAAAAAAGAAAAAGAAAAAAAGAGTAGAGAAAAAGAAGGTCTACTCACGTACCCTTTACGATTGGTCTTCTTTTCATCTGGATTATTTTTTTTTATTGTATTTCGGGGTCAGTTCCCTTTTTAGGGATCATCTGAGTTGGGGGATATTTTGTTGGAACCGAGTACTGAGCCATGATTGCCCTAAGGGTCCCCGCCATGCTCCCACGGTAACATGCGTATTAGGGGGTTTTTTTGCTTGTTAAAAAAGACTTGAGTTTCAAGAGGTCGCCGAGCAGTTGGGACCCGCCTCCGTTCTCTTGCGGACCACTCACGTCCCACCCTTTGCATGACTCGACTGAGATGCGTTTTTAGCACGTTTCAACTACTTTTTTTTTGTTCTGCGAGGTGACTAAGCACGAGAGGCTTAGGTTCATCTTATAAACTCTTTTCTGTTCTTTTGTGTGCGTTATGTTTGAGTGTAAACGTTCACCCCCCCTTCCCAACCCAACCCTTTGACGAAAATGAAATGCGTGAAGTGTCCATTCAGAACAAAAATGAAATACCCCCCCCTTCTTTGTTTATTCGTTGTTTGTTGTTTGTTGATCGCATCCATTTTTTTTTTTTCAAACCCCAAAAGTCCCGAAAACCCCGAAAAACCCGCGTCCTGAAGTACGGTGGAGAGGTGGAGCACAAGGGGGGAAGGGGAAAACGGTAAAACTCATGACCACCGACGAGCGCGTCTTTCATTTCCAGACGTATTGCATACTCGTACAAAATAAAAAAAACAAAAAATTAAAAAACACACACAGACTGCCTTTTGGCAACTACACTAACAGATTATCAACAACAAAAGCGATAATCCCCCCCTGTTCTTTCCCACCATTTTAGTAATGCTTTTGAGGCCAACGAAAGCTCTCAATGCTTGGAACGAAACCTGCTCCGCACCCTCCCCTCCCCTCATCGTACGATCTTTCTTCAGTGCCTTGCGTCCTCCAATGTACGGTGAGGCGTATGCACGTTCACCTACTCTTTCTTTCAGAAGCGTTTTCCTATTTTATTGTCAAGATGGGAGCAGTTTCCCCGAAGTGGTGCCAGCATTTTTTTTAAAGATAGTTTTTTTGTAGTTTTTTTGTGAAGTCTTTTTTTTGCGACAAAATTTGGTACATTTTAGGGCAAGCAAAAAAAAGTCGTTTTTTTTAAGTTTTCCTTCGATCACATCAGAGAAAAGAGATAGTTTCACCTCCCTCCCGGGGCTTGCATTTTTGAGACAACTGCCTTGCAAAGGTTGTAGGGGAGGAAATGAAAACGTAAACCTGAGTGTGCCCGAATTTTTTGTGAGAGCGATGTAAACACAACACAACTTCTCCACAGAAAAGTTTTTTGATTGTGCTCCTAAACACTCCACAAAAATCCGGTGCCATCAACGGAAAAAAAATTCTTTTTCTGATTTCGTTTCTTTCTTTATCAGACTAGCTTAAACTCAGATATCAGTTTCTATTTTTAAAAATTAAGGTGGCTAAGCACGAGCTTGGTTCGTCTTATAGGCTTTTGTTTTGTTCACCCAACAGTTTTCTGTTGCGTTTTTTTTTTAAATACTCGTTACGCGCATAGAAGCTTGCGCTGCGTACTTCGCCGTACCCAGCGGTTTATTTTTTTTTTCATTCAGCGTATCAGATGTACTGGCTGTACCCTACTTTTTGCAAAAAACAAAAGATTCTTTTTATATTTACAAAAGAGGAGACACTGGTGGATAAAACTCCATCTTTCGATTGAAAAAATAATATCTTAATTTCATTCAGCGTTTCAGATGTCAACCCCGAATTTTTTTTTTCGAGTTGTTCTTCATTTCTTGTCGTCTCGCATGTGGGCTTCTGCTTGGTGATACCTAACCACCCGTGTACTGGTGACTGAGCACAGAGAGCTAGGGGGTCATTTTCACCAACTATTCTCTTTGTATTTTGAAAGGTGCCACGAAGTACTTTTGAGAGGCATCTTACCCTCCTATACAAACCCAATAAAAACCTTTGTGAATGTGTTCTTTTTCTAATGTGTGCTTTAAGGTGAAAGCGTGAGGCTTTTTTGTTCATCTTAAGATTTTCTTCTTCTTCTCTATTTTCTTTTTTTTTTCGAATTCACTAAAACAGAAAAAAAACATAAAAACTGTTTTTTTTTAACGGTCTTTTTAGGCCATCTTGGTTGGGTTGATTACTTCCTACAACTCACCTGAGATTTTTGCGAGGGATATTATGAAGGGAATTATTAGTTAGCAGTTTGATAGATGATAGAACTTTGCTGTCTTGTGCACCGTTTCTTCCTTTGAGTCGTTTTACCGAAACCTAAAAAAATTCCACTCAGATTCCACCCAATGAGTTAACGCTTATTGGGCTGAGAGGGAGGCAGTTGACCGAAACGAAAACTAACGCTAGCAATAGCAGTGGTTCTTTGGATGAAACAGGTCAACCGAGCGATAGCACACAAGACTTGGTCTGGTGCAAGCCCGCAGGAGTATCTGCCCTATCAGCTTTTGACGGTAGTGTAGTGGACTACTGTGGCTGTAACGGGTAACGGGGAATTAGGGTTCGATTCCGGAGAGGGGGTTGATTATGTGCGCGTTCAGCTCTTAAGTTGTCTTCAAGACAGTCGTAATATTGTTTTTTTCTTTTGTGGTTGCACACCTTCGCAGATGCGTTTTTTGCAATTTCTTTTTCTCGCGAAGTTGTTGTGCAGATAGCCATTGCACAGAGAGGCTCAGTCATCATTGTTTTCTCTCTCTTTATTTGTCACAGAAAAAGACTTCAAGCAAAAAACCTGCGGAGAGGCCTTTCTTTTCTTTATATTAAGGGTGACTTCAGCCTCTTCATTGCTCAAAGATTCCTCTTATCGAAACATTTCTCACCTTCGTCACTAGACCGTCAGCCCAGAGTCAAGAGGCTCTGCCACCTCTTGGGGGAAGAGTGCGGGCTGTGTCCCCAGGAAAGGTGGTAGTTTTTTTTAACAGATTTTTTTATTTTAGTAAACACGTAGTATTTGACAAAATGCTCGAGACCCTCGTGAAAAGTCGCGCGTCTGCGTATCCCGCTCCCCGCTTGTTTCCCCCTCTTTTCCCCCCTGTGCTCCACGACACTTTCTGTACTTCAGGCAAACACAACCATATCGTAAATCAAGTCGAAGAAAAAAAAAAAAAAATGGTGGAAGCGAACAACAAACAACTTTTACTTTTTTCCCCCCCGTTTATAGTCTTTTGAGCAACAAGCAAAGAGGAACGAGTCTCTCGAGCATTTTTTATTTTCATATTTTTGAGGTGATCCAGCGCACACTTTTCCACACTTTTTCACACCGTGAAAACGTGTGAAAACAAGTGAAAACGTGTGAAACCAAGGTGAAAATGTGTGAAATTAAGTGAAAATATGTGAAACCAAGTGAAAATATGTGAAACCATGTGAAAACGCCAAGTTTTTTTTCTGGAGGAATCCACTCAGAGTGCGTGAAGCAGTTTTTTTTTCACTTTCGTACACACTTATTCACACCGTGAAACCATGTGAAAATGTGTGAAACCAAGTGAAAATGTGTGAAACCAAGTGAAAATATGTGAAACCAAGTGAAAATGTGTGAAAAAGCGTGAGACTGGATCACCTCAATTTTGCGCGCGCGCACTTTTGGGTGATCTATGAACGGGGAGAGATTTTTTTACTAGCTCTCAGTAAGCTCTCACAGGCTCTCACAGCCTGTTAGGTGTCCCACGGAGACGATCATAGATCACCCAACTTTATTTTGAGGTCGCCAAACCAAGAAAAAAAAAAAATTGCGCTCCCTTTTAAACTATTGTTTCATTGTGGTCTTAAAAATACCGAATGTTTTGGGACACTGTCCAAAAAGCCACACTGAGTGGGCCAGACTGTTCTTATACCAAACAAGGTGGAACAGTGTTACCCTCCTTAGAGATGGCTTCCTTTTCAAATAACTGTATCAAGAATCTCAAATTTGAACAAAAGTTTTTTTTTCCTCAATTTTATTTCGTTTTAAGCGCCTTCTTTGGCGCGCAATTATAACAAAACAATGCGCAGAGAGACGGGGCAAACCTGCTTTCAAAACATACGCATAATATGGCACTGTTCCGCAAGGAAAAACACATTAACCATTATTTCGAATATGAATTTTAGTTTCACCTTTTCCAAGTTATTTGACACTCTTGAGTAGCAATGCGAACAAAAAAAGCGGTTTTTTCGTTCATTGAAAGTCGGAAAAGAAAGAATAGTTTTCACAAAGATTAGAGCACGTATCGGGGTGTTTTTTTTCACTACAAAACCCGCACCGCTTTAGTTCAGATTCACAACCAAAACGTTTAATTCAAATAAAGCAGTTATATGACCCAAAAGACACCAGATGCGTCCTATTTTGTCAGTAAATGCACCCGGATGGCACAAAAGCGTTTGGAGGACTAACAACCTTCTGAGAACGTTTTTCTCTTATTTCTGTGTTCATTTATCATTTCATGCTCAGAGCATTACAGAGTTAAAAGCATAGTTTTCTTTTGTTCTTTTATTTATCTCACCGATGAACAGTGAGGCGTTTGCACTTTTTTTGGTGCATGTGTTGACCCTCTCAAATACTTTCAATTCTTTGAACTGAAAGTATATGAATCCAAACTTTTTTAATCTAAGACGTGCAGATGTGAGGCAACAATATATTTGAACTTTCCCCTCACTTCCCTGAGTCTGTCGCAAATTTCATTTACCAAGGATCCCGAGCCTGTGTGTGTGCTCAAGACGCATAGTTAAGTTGACTCCTGATAGGAGGGTGGAGGGGGTGGGCAACGTGCTTCGTGCTTTTAATGTGAGAGGGGTTCTTTATGAAAAACAAGTAATTGCTATCGGAAAAAAAACGGGGTGTGATGTGGAACTCCATCCTGTAGAAATAATCTACAGCACGTCCAGCATTCTGCTCTTCTGCAGGTATGTTAACGCTCTTCGTACGCTGCCAGATCCACTGGGACGCCAGCATCTGAAACGTTCAAGAAGGGGCGCTGTCCTCTCCGTCCAGCACCATCTGCTCGATAGCGTTGTTGGACGTCGGCTCGGTAGGCTCGGCGTGTTCCAGCTCGTTTTTGTCCACAGGCTCCCCACATTGTCGTCGTCGTTGGAGTGCGGAAGAAGCACAGAATGCACAGACTACAACACATCGATCACACCAGGCACATCAGCACCTCCAGCAAATCGCCAGGATGCTACGGTGGTTTCGAAAATCGCGCGGGGTTTTCCACAGCACACCCCGTTTTTTTCTTAGCAATTACTTGTCCTTGTTGTTATTGTTGTTTTCAACCACCTTCCTTCAACCCTTGTGGGATCAGTCGTTATTTTTTCGCGAAAACATGAAATTACACATTTCAAGAGAACAAATTAAAAAGGGTCCTTATTTGCATTTTTGGGCTCCGCCCGTGCAGTGGTGGGGTCAATCTCGAAAATTGGACAATTTTTTGACCACTTAAATTTTGAGAAATATGAGCCCGGTTGCTTATACGTGGGGCCCATTTTCGGCTAAAATTTTCCTCAAAATCTGGTTTTGTAAAATTGACCCTTTACTCCCCCCCCCCACATCGATTTCAATACTATACCTTACTTCACCTACGGTTGCCCTTACAGGGGGGTGAAGGAAGGTAAGTTGAAAAAACAAAAAGAAAAAAAATATTATTGCAAACCAACTCCAACCCCTTTGCTTTGCTTCTTCTCTCTCTTTTTTTTTCTTTCCCTCTCTTGTATTTTTTGGTCATGTTTCGTTTCGTCTACGTCAATTCTTCTATTGTTTTTATTCTTTTTTTGAGTGTACAATGTGCCGCCTTCAACAGAACATTTATGTCGCTTTTTTGGTGCCGTTTTTTTTTGCCATATCCACTGCGATTGAAGACCATGATGTGTGATGTACGCAACCACTTTTTCAAAGTCTTTCATTTCCTTTTTGTTCACGTGCCCAGTTCGTGAGTTGAGGCTAGACTATATCTTACAAACTGTTCTTTGTTGCATGGTTGGGGGTCCACCCACGGTGCACCGGTCATGTACCAAAGGTACACTGTTCACGAGAGGACTTTTGTATTTCGATTAATTTTTTTGTGCAGAAACTTTGTTTAGACGTGTATTGCTTCCCATGCATTCAAAGCGCAACCATCTTTGTTATGCAAACACAGCCATGATGGGAGCAAAAGCTTGCCTTTTATTTTGGTGATTTTTGATGACTAAGCGCAGAGAGGCTTAGGTTCATCCTCCCAACTTTTCTTTCTTTTTTACGATACTGAAATAAATAGTATACAAGTTGCCCCTCCCCATTCCCCCCCCCCATGGGCCTCCACCCACCCTGTTACCTGTGTTACGTACTAGTCCTCTCCGGAAGCCAGGGGACAGTGCAGGTAAAGAAAAAAAAAAGGGGGCAGCAGTCTTCGGACAGGTGCGTAGCGACACCTCCCTTGCGAGCTCACAGAAGTCGTTCATAATTTTTGTGTTGACAGGTCTAGGTTTTAGTTTTTGAAAAGACAAGTAGTGGCCAAAGACTGTTTGATAATAGCAACAGTGGTTAAAACTCTTTACATCTCAGAGGGTCTTGCACTGACGATGTCCCCCTCTGATACTACCAATGTATGCAGTTAGGACTGAAACATGATGTACTGAATTTCTAACCAACTACTTTATTTTCTCACGTGACCCCTTTAACCCACCCTATCCCCCAAACTTTGATGATGCAACTTTTGTGTATATTACAGCACTCGAATGCATAAACAACAAATAAAAGCGACTTTCCAGAGTTGAGGACGACCTCCGTCTATATCTTTTAAGTACAATAGCCTTCGGGCGACATTGAGTACAGATCCTGCACTAGCAGGTGATTGTCGACACAACAAAAAAACACACAATTTTTTTTTAGCGTCAGTGCTGCCAGCGGCGTTTTGCACTATCAACTTCTGTTTTCTTTGTATTTTGTAAACCATTCGGAAACCTTCTGTCAGATGTTATGGGGAAAGCAACGCCAAGGCGTAAAAGGGTGTGTGGCGTAAATTATGTTTTTTTTTTTTTTGGGACTGTCAGAACGTTGGGAGTGCCGAAACTAAGTGAGGAATATTTCCCAACATGAGCACAGTTTTTTTTTTTTTTTTGACATATTTGCGTACACAACGCTGCTGTTCATACCAATCTCACGGAAAATAGCGAGTGGTGGTGGGTGTGTCTGGTAACTAATAGGGGTAGTTCTTGCGCAGAATATGCCCTAACGTGTGTGCGTGCCTGCATTCACTTTTTTTTTCAATGCAACGGAGGAGAGGTGCTGGCCGATCTTTACATTTGTGGAAAGGCCTCTTGAAGGCGTTCCCGCTCCTTTTATTATTCATTTTTTGTGCATGAAGCATTTATTTTTCTTTTTCTACGTTTTGCAAAACATTCCAAAAAAAAAGCAAGGGTGCATTTGTCGCACCCTCTTTGCTTTCTTTTCGTTTCATTTAAGAAAAGAAAGTACATGAAATAATTCATTTTTTGGGCAAAATTTACTATTTTTCTCCTTTGACACAACTGTTCCAGCAATATTTTCTCAAATATTTGCGTGTTGTGGATGCCTACTGCCTCACATTTTTTTCCAGCAACGAGTTTTGCTTCCTCTCTTTAGGTCACACATAAAAAAAGAAAACACAAAAAAAAGTCCACAAAGCGCGGCGGAAAAACAAATAAAAAAGCGTACCTTTATTATTCATTACCCCTTCTGCGCGGCACCAACTGTTGACTGATAGTACCGCATGTAATTTTTTGCATTTAAATTATGGAACCGCCAAATCTGGAAGGTTTTAATTAATCTACCATTGCTTTCCGCAAACGCGCAGCTGTGACACGCGCCGCACTCCTCCAACAGAAAGTCACACACACCCGTGGTTACTTTAGCAGGTCGAAAAAGGTTTCGGTTCCGCAGGCGAATTAAATAATTATTTCGGATTTTTGGTGTGACCTATACAGGGGTAGTGGTATACCTTAGAAGGACCTTTTTTACACCTTTTTTTTAGAAAAATCATACTAATTTTTCAGATTTTTATTGCCCAAAATCCGATTCTATAAATTAAACGGTCATAAATTATAGGCGTGGCTGTACGCGTATGAGCGTTCAATGCACCTCCGTGTTCGCCGTGCGCTGGACTTGAATACCCGTACTATTCAGGGAAGATATTTTACACCATATTTATTCTCTGCGTCCACTGATGTCCGTAGGTTTTTGTACTTGCAGCTACAGGCATCTTAATTGCTTTTTAGTGACCCTTTCTTTTGAAACCGACACACCAACGAACACCACAGATCACACTCTTTCCCTTCTCCCCTGTCCCTTCCAAGCATCACAATGCGCACGGCCACACTCCTGTGCCTGCTGTCTGCAGCAGTGCTCTCGGACGCAGTCTGTGAGACCGCGTGGAGCAAGGGTAGCAACGACGTCTGCATCATCACGCTGAATGGCGTCAACAGGTGGGGGTGGACGAGCAAGGTGGACCAGGGTGCAACGGAACGCATGGAGATCTGGGCAGGTGCCGGACAGTGCGATACAAGCAAGGGCACGCTGGTGGGCTACGCAGACGTGTCGTACCTGAACGACCGTGTGAAGGTGACGGTGTCGGGCCTTACTGCGCCGTGGGAGATGACCACATCACACCTCTGGGTGGGCGAGGACTACCTTCCCAAGAACGACAAAAACGGTAAGTACATCGCGGCACCAGGCCAATTGTCCGACCAACAGGCGAACAAAGCTGACTACGACATGCACCACACCACCGCCTTCGTCTACGTTGCCCTGCACCTTGACGTCTGCGACACGGGTGCACCACCCACACCCCCTGTGTGCGACCCTGTGAACACCCACAATGCTGTTGTGCGCGACATGTGGCGCCCCTCGGACTCCAACACACTCAGCGCAAACGACGTCTCCGAGCTGATGAAGGGGTGGCGCTTCAACGAGGACGAGGTCACAATGTCGGACTTCCCGCCTGCTCTGCTGCTGCCTGGTGTGCAGGCGTTCTTCCCTGATCAGAACGAGGGTGTGCCGGAGGGCAGCCAGAACAGTGTGAAGTGCCCTGAGAACTGCGACGACAAGCCGTGCGAAGTCATCACTGTTGTGTACCACTGCCCGCCGTGCTCTGGTCCGACGAACGGCGGGTTCCCTTCGTCGATGCCTGCTCACGGGTGGAAACCGGGACAGTGCGCACCACGCTTTGCGTACCCGACAGACACAGGGAAGCATCCCACGGTTTCGTTCAGGAAGCTTGTGGCTGCAGGCGAAGTCGAGGAGTTCCCTGAGACCACAGGCATTCTGTCCAACTACGCGATCTTCGTGCGCCAGGGTGCTGAGGACTGCACCGGACATCTCCAGTCCGACGTCTGCACCGCAAGTTCCGAGTGCCGCTGGCTCGATGGTGAGTGCCTTTCGAACTGGTGCGTCGCACTGCCGCCTGGCGGACACAACCTTCCTCCGGCACCGTGCTCCCCATGTGCACAGACAGTCCCGACAGACGCGTAGAGGAGAGATGTGGCGGAAAGAGTAAAAGTCAAAAACGTAGAGCCCCGACTCCTCCCCTTTTTTTATTTGGATTTTTTTGATTTGATTTATATGCACACTTTTCCTCATTTCCGGTTTCCGGTCACGCCCTTCCCTACCATTTTCTTTTCTTTTCTTTTCTTTTTTTTTCTTTGAACAACATATCCTCCTTTTTTTTTGTGCTCACGTATTTCACATTGCTGTAAGTATGGTATTTTTTTGTTCTTTTTTTCCCCTTTAGTTTTTCCAACTATGTTATCTTTTAGACGAGAATACCAATGACATAGTAGCTGGGGATTTTATACAAGAAACGCAATAAAGAAACATACAAACACACAGCAGCAGCAAAAATGCGCAACACACAAAATATAAAAAAAGAGAGATCGACCTCTCTGTCCACTCATGGGCAATGCAGTGTTTTTCTAATCGGGGATTTCTTTTTCATCTTTTCAGCGTGTTTTTTCCCCTCTTTTTTTATCATCCACACCCCTCCCTCCTCCCCCCTCCCTCCCTTGCTCCCGAATGGTGTCGTGTCACAATGCAATAGAGTTGCAGCATGCGTTATAGAGGTGTTTTGATGGATTTATGACCATCAAAATCTATGACCACCATTCACCTCCCTCGTCTCCCTTCGAAACTCACTGACACGAAACGAAGTGTACTTTTTTGTTTACAATTGTTTACAATCAAATGTAGCAGTTTGATAATGCAAGAAAACGGTTTTTTTTGCTGTAGATTTTTGCTGTGAGGGGTTTGTGTGGGGGCAGTGTAGTTGCTTCCCCCCTCCCGACCCTCTCTTTTCGCAAATATACGCCTTTAATCTGGTATTGTGGCGGTCTTTTTGTGACAGTTGCTAGATGGGGAATAGGAGCAAATCTGCGATGAAGGTTTTGTGTGTGTGATTATACATAAAAACCCTTTGTCAGCGTATTACGACTCCGTGAGGGCCGAACTTGCTATCGTAAAGCAAAGGAACGTAAATGACCACCACTTTCAAGAAAAGCACTTCTAATAGGCAAAACGCTATCAACAAATGCCATTCATCTTGCAATTTCAAAAAAGAACTAGTATCCGCGCAGTTGAAATTCGTTGTTCTTGTCTCCTCAATGTTTAGCTGGCTGCTCTGACGCAACTCAGACTTTTTTTTGTTTTCAAACACTAACAAAAATATGCAGTCAGTAAAAACCTGAGGGACATCATTTTTTATTGGTAAACACAGCTAAGTTTTTCCTCACCCCCTTTTTTTTGAGTTTTCCTTTTCCAAAAGATTTTTCATCTTTTACAAACGAGGTGTGGTGTGTTTTTTTCTCCCTACAAAAAACACACACAAAGTACACATGCCTCCCCCTGCTGTCTCCCCTTATGAGGGCGGCACCACACCCCTTTTGACCATCAATAGGTAGCACTTAATCATTTGTTTAAACAATTCCGATATTGAGTGCAGACCCTAGTTACCCACCAAGGTGGGTACTTAGGTGCATTACCGAAGCGAAAAACAAAACAAAAAACGTGCCCACTCCATGCATGCGGCTAACTTGGATTGGAACAGGAGATCTGAAAAATCTCGTATTTATTTCTACGCTTACAGGCACTGCAATAGCAAATAACACCGCACCCTAACTCCCTTCCTTTTTTCTCTTCTGGGCAGAACCACACTTCACCGGTGTGCGTTTCACCACAAAGGTCACACAACCTCTCCTTACCTATGAAGCTTCGTGCGCACCGACCAGCGGTGAAAATCTTGGGCAGTAAGCCGGGAAAACTCGGGCTTAATTAATTTTGCGCAGAGCAAGCCCGGGTTTACCCGGGCTTAAGCCTGGGTTTTCCCCGGGTTTAACTTTTCTGGGGTGGGGCTGCCCCACCCCTCTCGGGGGGTGTAGCCTCAGGGTGCAGCCCGGGGTAGTCAGTCGCCGAAACGAAACTCTGTTGACAGAAAACAACAAAGTCAGTAAAGAAAACACACACGTCTATACTCAAAGGTTACCCACACCCAGAGCGCGACTCAATTGGTCAAACGCCGAAGGAAGAGGAAGCATGCATCATGGCGAAATAATAAATGTAGCGTACCGTGCGCCTGCGGCGCAAGATTGCAACCCACCCTTCCCATGACATAGTTTGGCTGTAAAAATGTGCAATTTTAATCGCAATTTTTTGAAATGTTGCGTACGGTGGCTTCGCTTTGGGTGCCATGACCGCCCTTTCTTTGTTATAAATGTATTGTGGCTACTGACAATTCGCGCCTGGTGCACGAATTGCTCTCAATGAAGTGCTGAATTAGATAACTGAGGAATTTTCATATTCCGCCGGAAGCACCAACTTGAGCTGGTTGGGGACCCGGGCTCGACCGAGTTTCAGCGTAAACCCCCAAAACCTATAATATCCCCTGCGGAGGGGAAATTTTTTTTTTGGGCTGACCGAGCCAGCCCCTCGTGGGCGGAATTCTCTATACAACCCTGGGTTTGCAGAAAATTTCTTTACCAGTATTTTAATTATTTTCACAAAAAAAACCAAGCCTGGGTACAAACCCGGGCTTCGAATTAATTTTGCTAGCTGGGGGAGCCCGGGATTTTCAACCCTGGCTTAACAGTGTTCGGTTTTGCTACCTTGGGCTGGGAGTGCCCTCTATATTGCCTCCAAGATGGGACACTTGGGAAAGCGCGGATGTGACCAGGACTTGAATACCCGCACTACTCAGGGAAGAAATTGTACACCATATTTATTCTCTGCGTCCATGTGGAATGTTGACAGGCATCTTAATTGCTTTTTAGTGACCCTTTCTTTTGAAACCGACACACCAACGAACACCACAGATCACACTTTTTTCCCCTTCTCCCCTGTCCCTTCCAAGCATCACAATGCGCACGGCCACACTCCTGTGCCTGCTGTCTGCAGCAGTGCTCTCGGACGCAGTCTGTGAGACCGCGTGGAGCAAGGGTAGCAACGACGTCTGCATCATCACGCTGAATGGCGTCGACAGGTGGGGGTGGACGAGCAAGGTGGACCAGGGTGCAACGGAACGCATGGAGATCTGGGCAGGTGCCGGACAGTGCGATACAAGCAAGGGCACGCTGGTGGGCTACGCAGACGTGTCGTACCTGAACGACCGTGTGAAGGTGACGGTGTCGGGCCTTACTGCGCCGTGGGAGATGACCACATCACACCTCTGGGTGGGCGAGGACTACCTTCCCAAGAACGACAACGGTGAGTACATCGCGGCACCAGGCCAATTGTCCGACCAACAGGCGAACAAAGCTGACTACGACATGCACCACACCACCGCCTTCGTCTACGTTGCCCTGCACCTTGAGGTCTGCGACACGGGTGCACCACCCACACCCCCTGTGTGCGACCCTGTGAACACCCACAATGCTGTTGTGCGCGACATGTGGCGCCCCTCGGACTCCAACACACTCAGCGCAAACGACGTCTCCGAGTTGATGAAGGGGTGGCGCTTCAACGAGGACGAGGTCACAATGTCGGACTTCCCGCCTGCTCTGCTGCTGCCTGGTGTGCAGGCGTTCTTCCCTGATCAGAACGAGGGTGTGCCGGAGGGCAGCCAGAACAGTGTGAAGTGCCCTGAGAACTGCGACAACAAGCCATGCGAAGTCATCACTGTTGTGTAACACTGCCCGCCGTGCTCTGGTCCGACGAACGGCGGGTTCCCTTCGTCGATGCCTGCTCACGGGTGGAAACCGGGACAGTGCACCACGCTTTGCGTACCCGACAGACACAGGGAAGCATCCCACGGTTTCGTTCAGGAAGCTTGTGGCTGCAGGCGCAGTCGAGGAGTTCCCGGCGACCACAGGCATTCTGTCCAACTACGCGATCTTCGTGCGCCAGGGTGCTGAGGACTGCACCGGACATCTCCAGGCCGACGTCTGCACCGCAAGTTCCGAGTGCCGCTGGCTCGGTGAGTGCGTTTCGAACTGGTGCGTGGCACCGACGCCTGGCGGAAACAACCTTCCTCCACAACGGGGGTGCTCCCCATGTGCACAGACAGTCCCGACAGACGCGTAGAGGAGAGAGAGAGAGAGATGCGCAAGTGAATAAAGTGGAGATTGCACAACTGTGGCAACACGAGCAAGAACTACGCTACTCCAACAATTTCTCAAGAAAAATGCAATTCATGAAAATGAAGAGGAAGCGAAATAAAACAGAACAAGGGTTTTAGGGTAAGCAGAACAAAGAGTTTTGCTCGCTGTGAAATGAATATAATGTGTTTTTAGGCTCTCTGCGTGCAGAAGTGCCGTTCACAAATATCTGTTTTCTTGGAGCTACCACGCGAGGTATGTACCCAAGTTAAAACAAAAAGAAGCTATAGTGGAGCTCTTGAATTGTTTTCTTCATTTCTATCCACACTTTTCCTCATTTCCGGTTACCGATTTTTGGTCACGCCCTTCCCTATACAAGAGATCGACCTCTCTGTCCACTCATGGGCAATGCAGTGTTTCTCTAATTGGGGATTTCTTTTTGTTTATTTTATCTTTTCAGCGTGTTTTTTCCCCTCTTTTTTTTATCATGCACACCCCTCCCTCCTCCCCCCTCCCTCCCCTGCTCCCGAATGGTGTCGTGCATTTTACCTGTCACAATGCAATAGAGTTGCAGCATGCGTTATAGAGGTGTTTTGATGGATTAAAAACCATCAAAATCTATGACCACCATTCACCTCCCTCGTCTCCCTTCGAAACTCACTGACACGAAACGAAGTGTACTTTTTTGTTTACAATCAAATGTAGCAGTTTGATAATGCAAGAAAACGGTTTTTTTTGGTGTAGATTTTTGCTGTGAGGGGTTTGTGTGGGGGCAGTGTAGCTGCTTCCCCCCTCCCGACCCTCTCTTTTCGTAAGTCTTTTCGCAAATATACGCCTTTAATCTGGCATTGTGGCGGTCCGTAAGCCGTGCTGAACTTTCCATCGTAGAGGAAAGAAAGGTAAGTGACCACCACTTTCAAGAAAAGCACTTCTAATAGGCAAAAAGCTATCAACAAATGCCATTCATCTTGCAGTTTCAAAAATGAAAAAGATTTCAGCACAGTTGAAATTCCCTCTGTTGTCTCCTCAACGTTTTAGCTGGCTGCTTTGATGTACCTCAGACATTTTTTTTTTTTTTTTTGTTTTCAAACACAAAAGAAAAAATATGTACAGTCAGCAACAAACCGGAAAACAAGAGGGGGGCTTTCATCATTTTTTTATTGGTACACACACAGCAACGTTTTCCCCCTCACTCGCTTTTTCGCGTGTTATTTTTTCCAAAAAGATTTTTAATCTTTTACAAACGAGGTGTGGTGTGTTTTTTTCTCCCTTCAAAAAGCACACACAAAGTACACGTGCCTCCCCCCCTGCTGTCTCCCCTTATGAGGGCGGCACCACACCCCTTTTGACCATCAATAGGTAGCACTTCATCATGTGTTTGAACACTTCCGATATTGAGTGCCGACCCTAGTTACCCACCAAGGTGGGTACTTAGGTGCATTACCGAAGCGAAAAACAAAAAAAAACGTGCCCACTCCATGCATGCGGCTAACTTGGATTGGAATTGGATATGAAAGGTCTCGTTTTTGGGATTTCGAAAAACGCCAACAAAATTCTCATTTAGCCGCGTGCATGGCACACTCCATTTACCCCCCTCCCTAACTTTATGGGATCATCCGAGCCTGGAGTCATCACGCTTGCGTGAGCTGCTTACAGGGCACAACAGTCAATGCTTGCGCATTCTTCCCTGCGCACACCATCTTTCAAGTTTTCTCTTCACCTCTTGTCCCCATTCCCCTTCATTACACATTTCGCGTGATCATCACGTAGCGGAACTGCCCCCCCCTTTATGCCTCACCACGTTGTGTGAAGACACCACTGTGCAGGTCTGGGAAGGGTCGTGAATTTGTTATCGTTGTTTTTCTTTTTTCAGGGCAGGCCCTCTATTTTCAGAAAGTCCGCAAAGCGCGGAAGAGGGAAAAACAAGAAAAAAAGACAACTGCACACCTTTGCTATTCATATTACCACCTGCCTGCTGCAGGGATTTCTTCCAGTGCACCAACCGTTACCATACGCGAATGAACGTCCAAGAGTGTATCTACTGTCCGGGCGAGCTGTTTTTGGGCGAGTGACTCGCCCACTCCTGATTTGCAGGAAAATGTCTCCCAAAGTATTCGGGTGCAAACCCTGGTGCAGGTTGGAACTCTCTTTTGTATAGAATGCTGACAGGCATCTTAATTGCTTTTTAGTGACCCTTTCTTTTGAAACCGACACACCAACGAACACCACAGATCACACTTTTTTCCCCTTCTCCCCTGTCCCTTCCAAGCATCACAATGCGCACGGCCACACTCCTGTGCCTGCTGTCTGCAGCAGTGCTCTCGGACGCAGTCTGTGAGACCGCGTGGAGCAAGGGTAGCAACGACGTCTGCATCATCACGCTGAATGGCGTCGACAGGTGGGGGTGGACGAGCAAGGTGGACCAGGGTGCAACGGAACGCATGGAGATCTGGGCAGGTGCCGGACAGTGCGATACAAGCAAGGGCACGCTGGTGGGCTACGCAGACGTGTCGTACCTGAACGACCGTGTGAAGGTGACGGTGTCGGGCCTTACTGCGCCGTGGGAGATGACCACATCACACCTCTGGGTGGGCGAGGACTACCTTCCCAAGAACGACAACGGTGAGTACATCGCGGCACCAGGCCAATTGTCCGACCAACAGGCGAACAAAGCTGACTACGACATGCACCACACCACCGCCTTCGTCTACGTTGCCCTGCACCTTGAGGTCTGCGACACGGGTGCACCACCCACACCCCCTGTGTGCGACCCTGTGAACACCCACAATGCTGTTGTGCGCGACATGTGGCGCCCCTCGGACTCCAACACACTCAGCGCAAACGACGTCTCCGAGTTGATGAAGGGGTGGCGCTTCAACGAGGACGAGGTCACAATGTCGGACTTCCCGCCTGCTCTGCTGCTGCCTGGTGTGCAGGCGTTCTTCCCTGATCAGAACGAGGGTGTGCCGGAGGGCAGCCAGAACAGTGTGAAGTGCCCTGAGAACTGCGACAACAAGCCATGCGAAGTCATCACTGTTGTGTACCACTGCCCGCCGTGCTCTGGTCCGACGAACGGCGGGTTCCCTTCGTCGATGCCTGCTCACGGGTGGAAACCGGGACAGTGCGCACCACGCTTTGCGTACCCGACAGACACAGGGAAGCATCCCACGGTTTCGTTCAGGAAGCTTGTGGCTGCAGGCGCAGTCGAGGAGTTCCCGGCGACCACAGGCATTCTGTCCAACTACGCGATCTTCGTGCGCCAGGGTGCTGAGGACTGCACCGGACATCTCCAGGCCGACGTCTGCACCGCAAGTTCCGAGTGCCGCTGGCTCGGTGAGTGCGTTTCGAACTGGTGCGTGGCACCGACGCCTGGCGGAAACAACCTTCCTCCACAACGGGGGTGCTCCCCATGTGCACAGACAGTCCCGACAGACGCGTAGAGGAGAGAGAGAGAGAGATGCGCAAGTGAATAAAGTGGAGATTGCACAACTGTGGCAACACGAGCAAGAACTACGCTACTCCAACAATTTCTCAAGAAAAATGCAATTCATGAAAATGAAGAGGAAGCGAAATAAAACAGAACAAGGGTTTTAGGGTAAGCAGAACAAAGAGTTTTGCTCGCTGTGAAATGAATATAATGTGTTTTTAGGCTCTCTGCGTGCAGAAGTGCCGTTCACAAATATCTGTTTTCTTGGAGCTACCACGCGAGGTATGTACCCAAGTTAAAACAAAAAGAAGCTATAGTGGAGCTCTTGAATTGTTTTCTTCATTTCTATCCACACTTTTCCTCATTTCCGGTTACCGATTTTTGGTCACGCCCTTCCCTATACAAGAGATCGACCTCTCTGTCCACTCATGGGCAATGCAGTGTTTCTCTAATTGGGGATTTCTTTTTGTTTATTTTATCTTTTCAGCGTGTTTTTTCCCCTCTTTTTTTTATCATGCACACCCCTCCCTCCTCCCCCCTCCCTCCCCTGCTCCCGAATGGTGTCGTGCATTTTACCTGTCACAATGCAATAGAGTTGCAGCATGCGTTATAGAGGTGTTTTGATGGATTAAAAACCATCAAAATCTATGACCACCATTCACCTCCCTCGTCTCCCTTCGAAACTCACTGACACGAAACGAAGTGTACTTTTTTGTTTACAATCAAATGTAGCAGTTTGATAATGCAAGAAAACGGTTTTTTTTGGTGTAGATTTTTGCTGTGAGGGGTTTGTGTGGGGGCAGTGTAGCTGCTTCCCCCCTCCCGACCCTCTCTTTTCGTAAGTCTTTTCGCAAATATACGCCTTTAATCTGGCATTGTGGCGGTCCGTAAGCCGTGCTGAACTTTCCATCGTAGAGGAAAGAAAGGTAAGTGACCACCACTTTCAAGAAAAGCACTTCTAATAGGCAAAAAGCTATCAACAAATGCCATTCATCTTGCAGTTTCAAAAATGAAAAAGATTTCAGCACAGTTGAAATTCCCTCTGTTGTCTCCTCAACGTTTTAGCTGGCTGCTTTGATGTACCTCAGACATTTTTTTTTTTTTTTTTTGTTTTCAAACACAAAAGAAAAAATATGTACAGTCAGCAACAAACCGGAAAACAAGAGGGGGGCTTTCATCATTTTTTTATTGGTACACACACAGCAACGTTTTCCCCCTCACTCGCTTTTTCGCGTGTTATTTTTTCCAAAAAGATTTTTAATCTTTTACAAACGAGGTGTGGTGTGTTTTTTTCTCCCTTCAAAAAGCACACACAAAGTACACGTGCCTCCCCCCCTGCTGTCTCCCCTTATGAGGGCGGCACCACACCCCTTTTGACCATCAATAGGTAGCACTTCATCATGTGTTTGAACACTTCCGATATTGAGTGCCGACCCTAGTTACCCACCAAGGTGGGTACTTAGGTGCATTACCGAAGCGAAAAACAAAAAAAAACGTGCCCACTCCATGCATGCGGCTAACTTGGATTGGAATTGGATATGAAAGGTCTCGTTTTTGGGATTTCGAAAAACGCCAACAAAATTCTCATTTAGCCGCGTGCATGGCACACTCCATTTACCCCCCTCCCTAACTTTATGGGATCATCCGAGCCTGGAGTCATCACGCTTGCGTGAGCTGCTTACAGGGCACAACAGTCAATGCTTGCGCATTCTTCCCTGCGCACACCATCTTTCAAGTTTTCTCTTCACCTCTTGTCCCCATTCCCCTTCATTACACATTTCGCGTGATCATCACGTAGCGGAACTGCCCCCCCCTTTATGCCTCACCACGTTGTGTGAAGACACCACTGTGCAGGTCTGGGAAGGGTCGTGAATTTGTTATCGTTGTTTTTCTTTTTTCAGGGCAGGCCCTCTATTTTCAGAAAGTCCGCAAAGCGCGGAAGAGGGAAAAACAAGAAAAAAAGACAACTGCACACCTTTGCTATTCATATTACCACCTGCCTGCTGCAGGGATTTCTTCCAGTGCACCAACCGTTACCATACGCGAATGAACGTCCAAGAGTGTATCTACTGTCCGGGCGAGCTGTTTTTGGGCGAGTGACTCGCCCACTCCTGATTTGCAGGAAAATGTCTCCCAAAGTATTCGGGTGCAAACCCTGGTGCAGGTTGGAACTCTCTTTTGTATAGAATGCTGACAGGCATCTTAATTGCTTTTTAGTGACCCTTTCTTTTGAAACCGACACACCAACGAACACCACAGATCACACTTTTTTCCCCTTCTCCCCTGTCCCTTCCAAGCATCACAATGCGCACGGCCACACTCCTGTGCCTGCTGTCTGCAGCAGTGCTCTCGGACGCAGTCTGTGAGACCGCGTGGAGCAAGGGTAGCAACGACGTCTGCATCATCACGCTGAATGGCGTCGACAGGTGGGGGTGGACGAGCAAGGTGGACCAGGGTGCAACGGAACGCATGGAGATCTGGGCAGGTGCCGGACAGTGCGATACAAGCAAGGGCACGCTGGTGGGCTACGCAGACGTGTCGTACCTGAACGACCGTGTGAAGGTGACGGTGTCGGGCCTTACTGCGCCGTGGGAGATGACCACATCACACCTCTGGGTGGGCGAGGACTACCTTCCCAAGAACGACAACGGTGAGTACATCGCGGCACCAGGCCAATTGTCCGACCAACAGGCGAACAAAGCTGACTACGACATGCACCACACCACCGCCTTCGTCTACGTTGCCCTGCACCTTGAGGTCTGCGACACGGGTGCACCACCCACACCCCCTGTGTGCGACCCTGTGAACACCCACAATGCTGTTGTGCGCGACATGTGGCGCCCCTCGGACTCCAACACACTCAGCGCAAACGACGTCTCCGAGTTGATGAAGGGGTGGCGCTTCAACGAGGACGAGGTCACAATGTCGGACTTCCCGCCTGCTCTGCTGCTGCCTGGTGTGCAGGCGTTCTTCCCTGATCAGAACGAGGGTGTGCCGGAGGGCAGCCAGAACAGTGTGAAGTGCCCTGAGAACTGCGACAACAAGCCATGCGAAGTCATCACTGTTGTGTACCACTGCCCGCCGTGCTCTGGTCCGACGAACGGCGGGTTCCCTTCGTCGATGCCTGCTCACGGGTGGAAACCGGGACAGTGCGCACCACGCTTTGCGTACCCGACAGACACAGGGAAGCATCCCACGGTTTCGTTCAGGAAGCTTGTGGCTGCAGGCGCAGTCGAGGAGTTCCCGGCGACCACAGGCATTCTGTCCAACTACGCGATCTTCGTGCGCCAGGGTGCTGAGGACTGCACCGGACATCTCCAGGCCGACGTCTGCACCGCAAGTTCCGAGTGCCGCTGGCTCGGTGAGTGCGTTTCGAACTGGTGCGTGGCACCGACGCCTGGCGGAAACAACCTTCCTCCACAACGGGGGTGCTCCCCATGTGCACAGACAGTCCCGACAGACGCGTAGAGGAGAGAGAGAGAGAGATGCGCAAGTGAATAAAGTGGAGATTGCACAACTGTGGCAACACGAGCAAGAACTACGCTACTCCAACAATTTCTCAAGAAAAATGCAATTCATGAAAATGAAGAGGAAGCGAAATAAAACAGAACAAGGGTTTTAGGGTAAGCAGAACAAAGAGTTTTGCTCGCTGTGAAATGAATATAATGTGTTTTTAGGCTCTCTGCGTGCAGAAGTGCCGTTCACAAATATCTGTTTTCTTGGAGCTACCACGCGAGGTATGTACCCAAGTTAAAACAAAAAGAAGCTATAGTGGAGCTCTTGAATTGTTTTCTTCATTTCTATCCACACTTTTCCTCATTTCCGGTTACCGATTTTTGGTCACGCCCTTCCCTATACAAGAGATCGACCTCTCTGTCCACTCATGGGCAATGCAGTGTTTCTCTAATTGGGGATTTCTTTTTGTTTATTTTATCTTTTCAGCGTGTTTTTTCCCCTCTTTTTTTTATCATGCACACCCCTCCCTCCTCCCCCCTCCCTCCCCTGCTCCCGAATGGTGTCGTGCATTTTACCTTGTGTGGGGGCAGTGTAGCTGCTTCCCCCCTCCCGACCCTCTCTTTTCGTAAGTCTTTTCGCAAATATACGCCTTTAATCTGGCATTGTGGCGGTCCGTAAGCCGTGCTGAACTTTCCATCGTAGAGGAAAGAAAGGTAAGTGACCACCACTTTCAAGAAAAGCACTTCTAATAGGCAAAAAGCTATCAACAAATGCCATTCATCTTGCAGTTTCAAAAATGAAAAAGATTTCAGCACAGTTGAAATTCCCTCTGTTGTCTCCTCAACGTTTTAGCTGGCTGCTTTGATGTACCTCAGACATTTTTTTTTTTTTTTTTTGTTTTCAAACACAAAAGAAAAAATATGTACAGTCAGCAACAAACCGGAAAACAAGAGGGGGGCTTTCATCATTTTTTTATTGGTACACACACAGCAACGTTTTCCCCCTCACTCGCTTTTTCGCGTGTTATTTTTTCCAAAAAGATTTTTAATCTTTTACAAACGAGGTGTGGTGTGTTTTTTTCTCCCTTCAAAAAGCACACACAAAGTACACGTGCCTCCCCCCCTGCTGTCTCCCCTTATGAGGGCGGCACCACACCCCTTTTGACCATCAATAGGTAGCACTTCATCATGTGTTTGAACACTTCCGATATTGAGTGCCGACCCTAGTTACCCACCAAGGTGGGTACTTAGGTGCATTACCGAAGCGAAAAACAAAAAAAAACGTGCCCACTCCATGCATGCGGCTAACTTGGATTGGAATTGGATATGAAAGGTCTCGTTTTTGGGATTTCGAAAAACGCCAACAAAATTCTCATTTAGCCGCGTGCATGGCACACTCCATTTACCCCCCTCCCTAACTTTATGGGATCATCCGAGCCTGGAGTCATCACGCTTGCGTGAGCTGCTTACAGGGCACAACAGTCAATGCTTGCGCATTCTTCCCTGCGCACACCATCTTTCAAGTTTTCTCTTCACCTCTTGTCCCCATTCCCCTTCATTACACATTTCGCGTGATCATCACGTAGCGGAACTGCCCCCCCCTTTATGCCTCACCACGTTGTGTGAAGACACCACTGTGCAGGTCTGGGAAGGGTCGTGAATTTGTTATCGTTGTTTTTCTTTTTTCAGGGCAGGCCCTCTATTTTCAGAAAGTCCGCAAAGCGCGGAAGAGGGAAAAACAAGAAAAAAAGACAACTGCACACCTTTGCTATTCATATTACCACCTGCCTGCTGCAGGGATTTCTTCCAGTGCACCAACCGTTACCATACGCGAATGAACGTCCAAGAGTGTATCTACTGTCCGGGCGAGCTGTTTTTGGGCGAGTGACTCGCCCACTCCTGATTTGCAGGAAAATGTCTCCCAAAGTATTCGGGTGCAAACCCTGGTGCAGGTTGGAACTCTCTTTTGTATAGAATGCTGACAGGCATCTTAATTGCTTTTTAGTGACCCTTTCTTTTGAAACCGACACACCAACGAACACCACAGATCACACTTTTTTTCCCTTCTCCCCTGTCCCTTCCAAGCATCACAATGCGCACGGCCACACTCCTGTGCCTGCTGTCTGCAGCAGTGCTCTCGGACGCAGTCTGTGAGACCGCGTGGAGCAAGGGTAGCAACGACGTCTGCATCATCACGCTGAATGGCGTCGACAGGTGGGGGTGGACGAGCAAGGTGGACCAGGGTGCAACGGAACGCATGGAGATCTGGGCAGGTGCCGGACAGTGCGATACAAGCAAGGGCACGCTGGTGGGCTACGCAGACGTGTCGTACCTGAACGACCGTGTGAAGGTGACGGTGTCGGGCCTTACTGCGCCGTGGGAGATGACCACATCACACCTCTGGGTGGGCGAGGACTACCTTCCCAAGAACGACAACGGTGAGTACATCGCGGCACCAGGCCAATTGTCCGACCAACAGGCGAACAAAGCTGACTACGACATGCACCACACCACCGCCTTCGTCTACGTTGCCCTGCACCTTGAGGTCTGCGACACGGGTGCACCACCCACACCCCCTGTGTGCGACCCTGTGAACACCCACAATGCTGTTGTGCGCGACATGTGGCGCCCCTCGGACTCCAACACACTCAGCGCAAACGACGTCTCCGAGTTGATGAAGGGGTGGCGCTTCAACGAGGACGAGGTCACAATGTCGGACTTCCCGCCTGCTCTGCTGCTGCCTGGTGTGCAGGCGTTCTTCCCTGATCAGAACGAGGGTGTGCCGGAGGGCAGCCAGAACAGTGTGAAGTGCCCTGAGAACTGCGACAACAAGCCATGCGAAGTCATCACTGTTGTGTACCACTGCCCGCCGTGCTCTGGTCCGACGAACGGCGGGTTCCCTTCGTCGATGCCTGCTCACGGGTGGAAACCGGGACAGTGCGCACCACGCTTTGCGTACCCGACAGACACAGGGAAGCATCCCACGGTTTCGTTCAGGAAGCTTGTGGCTGCAGGCGCAGTCGAGGAGTTCCCGGCGACCACAGGCATTCTGTCCAACTACGCGATCTTCGTGCGCCAGGGTGCTGAGGACTGCACCGGACATCTCCAGGCCGACGTCTGCACCGCAAGTTCCGAGTGCCGCTGGCTCGGTGAGTGCGTTTCGAACTGGTGCGTGGCACCGACGCCTGGCGGAAACAACCTTCCTCCACAACGGGGGTGCTCCCCATGTGCACAGACAGTCCCGACAGACGCGTAGAGGAGAGAGAGAGAGAGATGCGCAAGTGAATAAAGTGGAGATTGCACAACTGTGGCAACACGAGCAAGAACTACGCTACTCCAACAATTTCTCAAGAAAAATGCAATTCATGAAAATGAAGAGGAAGCGAAATAAAACAGAACAAGGGTTTTAGGGTAAGCAGAACAAAGAGTTTTGCTCGCTGTGAAATGAATATAATGTGTTTTTAGGCTCTCTGCGTGCAGAAGTGCCGTTCACAAATATCTGTTTTCTTGGAGCTACCACGCGAGGTATGTACCCAAGTTAAAACAAAAAGAAGCTATAGTGGAGCTCTTGAATTGTTTTCTTCATTTCTATCCACACTTTTCCTCATTTCCGGTTACCGATTTTTGGTCACGCCCTTCCCTATACAAGAGATCGACCTCTCTGTCCACTCATGGGCAATGCAGTGTTTCTCTAATTGGGGATTTCTTTTTGTTTATTTTATCTTTTCAGCGTGTTTTTTCCCCTCTTTTTTTTATCATGCACACCCCTCCCTCCTCCCCCCTCCCTCCCCTGCTCCCGAATGGTGTCGTGCATTTTACCTTGTGTGGGGGCAGTGTAGCTGCTTCCCCCCTCCCGACCCTCTCTTTTCGTAAGTCTTTTCGCAAATATACGCCTTTAATCTGGCATTGTGGCGGTCCGTAAGCCGTGCTGAACTTTCCATCGTAGAGGAAAGAAAGGTAAGTGACCACCACTTTCAAGAAAAGCACTTCTAATAGGCAAAAAGCTATCAACAAATGCCATTCATCTTGCAGTTTCAAAAATGAAAAAGATTTCAGCACAGTTGAAATTCCCTCTGTTGTCTCCTCAACGTTTTAGCTGGCTGCTTTGATGTACCTCAGACATTTTTTTTTTTTTTTTTTGTTTTCAAACACAAAAGAAAAAATATGTACAGTCAGCAACAAACCGGAAAACAAGAGGGGGGCTTTCATCATTTTTTTATTGGTACACACACAGCAACGTTTTCCCCCTCACTCGCTTTTTCGCGTGTTATTTTTTCCAAAAAGATTTTTAATCTTTTACAAACGAGGTGTGGTGTGTTTTTTTCTCCCTTCAAAAAGCACACACAAAGTACACGTGCCTCCCCCCCTGCTGTCTCCCCTTATGAGGGCGGCACCACACCCCTTTTGACCATCAATAGGTAGCACTTCATCATGTGTTTGAACACTTCCGATATTGAGTGCCGACCCTAGTTACCCACCAAGGTGGGTACTTAGGTGCATTACCGAAGCGAAAAACAAAAAAAAACGTGCCCACTCCATGCATGCGGCTAACTTGGATTGGAATTGGATATGAAAGGTCTCGTTTTTGGGATTTCGAAAAACGCCAACAAAATTCTCATTTAGCCGCGTGCATGGCACACTCCATTTACCCCCCTCCCTAACTTTATGGGATCATCCGAGCCTGGAGTCATCACGCTTGCGTGAGCTGCTTACAGGGCACAACAGTCAATGCTTGCGCATTCTTCCCTGCGCACACCATCTTTCAAGTTTTCTCTTCACCTCTTGTCCCCATTCCCCTTCATTACACATTTCGCGTGATCATCACGTAGCGGAACTGCCCCCCCCTTTATGCCTCACCACGTTGTGTGAAGACACCACTGTGCAGGTCTGGGAAGGGTCGTGAATTTGTTATCGTTGTTTTTCTTTTTTCAGGGCAGGCCCTCTATTTTCAGAAAGTCCGCAAAGCGCGGAAGAGGGAAAAACAAGAAAAAAAGACAACTGCACACCTTTGCTATTCATATTACCACCTGCCTGCTGCAGGGATTTCTTCCAGTGCACCAACCGTTACCATACGCGAATGAACGTCCAAGAGTGTATCTACTGTCCGGGCGAGCTGTTTTTGGGCGAGTGACTCGCCCACTCCTGATTTGCAGGAAAATGTCTCCCAAAGTATTCGGGTGCAAACCCTGGTGCAGGTTGGAACTCTCTTTTGTATAGAATGCTGACAGGCATCTTAATTGCTTTTTAGTGACCCTTTCTTTTGAAACCGACACACCAACGAACACCACAGATCACACTTTTTTCCCCTTCTCCCCTGTCCCTTCCAAGCATCACAATGCGCACGGCCACACTCCTGTGCCTGCTGTCTGCAGCAGTGCTCTCGGACGCAGTCTGTGAGACCGCGTGGAGCAAGGGTAGCAACGACGTCTGCATCATCACGCTGAATGGCGTCGACAGGTGGGGGTGGACGAGCAAGGTGGACCAGGGTGCAACGGAACGCATGGAGATCTGGGCAGGTGCCGGACAGTGCGATACAAGCAAGGGCACGCTGGTGGGCTACGCAGACGTGTCGTACCTGAACGACCGTGTGAAGGTGACGGTGTCGGGCCTTACTGCGCCGTGGGAGATGACCACATCACACCTCTGGGTGGGCGAGGACTACCTTCCCAAGAACGACAACGGTGAGTACATCGCGGCACCAGGCCAATTGTCCGACCAACAGGCGAACAAAGCTGACTACGACATGCACCACACCACCGCCTTCGTCTACGTTGCCCTGCACCTTGAGGTCTGCGACACGGGTGCACCACCCACACCCCCTGTGTGCGACCCTGTGAACACCCACAATGCTGTTGTGCGCGACATGTGGCGCCCCTCGGACTCCAACACACTCAGCGCAAACGACGTCTCCGAGTTGATGAAGGGGTGGCGCTTCAACGAGGACGAGGTCACAATGTCGGACTTCCCGCCTGCTCTGCTGCTGCCTGGTGTGCAGGCGTTCTTCCCTGATCAGAACGAGGGTGTGCCGGAGGGCAGCCAGAACAGTGTGAAGTGCCCTGAGAACTGCGACAACAAGCCATGCGAAGTCATCACTGTTGTGTACCACTGCCCGCCGTGCTCTGGTCCGACGAACGGCGGGTTCCCTTCGTCGATGCCTGCTCACGGGTGGAAACCGGGACAGTGCGCACCACGCTTTGCGTACCCGACAGACACAGGGAAGCATCCCACGGTTTCGTTCAGGAAGCTTGTGGCTGCAGGCGCAGTCGAGGAGTTCCCGGCGACCACAGGCATTCTGTCCAACTACGCGATCTTCGTGCGCCAGGGTGCTGAGGACTGCACCGGACATCTCCAGGCCGACGTCTGCACCGCAAGTTCCGAGTGCCGCTGGCTCGGTGAGTGCGTTTCGAACTGGTGCGTGGCACCGACGCCTGGCGGAAACAACCTTCCTCCACAACGGGGGTGCTCCCCATGTGCACAGACAGTCCCGACAGACGCGTAGAGGAGAGAGAGAGAGAGATGCGCAAGTGAATAAAGTGGAGATTGCACAACTGTGGCAACACGAGCAAGAACTACGCTACTCCAACAATTTCTCAAGAAAAATGCAATTCATGAAAATGAAGAGGAAGCGAAATAAAACAGAACAAGGGTTTTAGGGTAAGCAGAACAAAGAGTTTTGCTCGCTGTGAAATGAATATAATGTGTTTTTAGGCTCTCTGCGTGCAGAAGTGCCGTTCACAAATATCTGTTTTCTTGGAGCTACCACGCGAGGTATGTACCCAAGTTAAAACAAAAAGAAGCTATAGTGGAGCTCTTGAATTGTTTTCTTCATTTCTATCCACACTTTTCCTCATTTCCGGTTACCGATTTTTGGTCACGCCCTTCCCTATACAAGAGATCGACCTCTCTGTCCACTCATGGGCAATGCAGTGTTTCTCTAATTGGGGATTTCTTTTTGTTTATTTTATCTTTTCAGCGTGTTTTTTCCCCTCTTTTTTTTATCATGCACACCCCTCCCTCCTCCCCCCTCCCTCCCCTGCTCCCGAATGGTGTCGTGCATTTTACCTGTCACAATGCAATAGAGTTGCAGCATGCGTTATAGAGGTGTTTTGATGGATTAAAAACCATCAAAATCTATGACCACCATTCACCTCCCTCGTCTCCCTTCGAAACTCACTGACACGAAACGAAGTGTACTTTTTTGTTTACAATCAAATGTAGCAGTTTGATAATGCAAGAAAACGGTTTTTTTTGGTGTAGATTTTTGCTGTGAGGGGTTTGTGTGGGGGCAGTGTAGCTGCTTCCCCCCTCCCGACCCTCTCTTTTCGTAAGTCTTTTCGCAAATATACGCCTTTAATCTGGCATTGTGGCGGTCCGTAAGCCGTGCTGAACTTTCCATCGTAGAGGAAAGAAAGGTAAGTGACCACCACTTTCAAGAAAAGCACTTCTAATAGGCAAAAAGCTATCAACAAATGCCATTCATCTTGCAGTTTCAAAAATGAAAAAGATTTCAGCACAGTTGAAATTCCCTCTGTTGTCTCCTCAACGTTTTAGCTGGCTGCTTTGATGTACCTCAGACATTTTTTTTTTTTTTTTTTGTTTTCAAACACAAAAGAAAAAATATGTACAGTCAGCAACAAACCGGAAAACAAGAGGGGGGCTTTCATCATTTTTTTATTGGTACACACACAGCAACGTTTTCCCCCTCACTCGCTTTTTCGCGTGTTATTTTTTCCAAAAAGATTTTTAATCTTTTACAAACGAGGTGTGGTGTGTTTTTTTCTCCCTTCAAAAAGCACACACAAAGTACACGTGCCTCCCCCCCTGCTGTCTCCCCTTATGAGGGCGGCACCACACCCCTTTTGACCATCAATAGGTAGCACTTCATCATGTGTTTGAACACTTCCGATATTGAGTGCCGACCCTAGTTACCCACCAAGGTGGGTACTTAGGTGCATTACCGAAGCGAAAAACAAAAAAAAACGTGCCCACTCCATGCATGCGGCTAACTTGGATTGGAATTGGATATGAAAGGTCTCGTTTTTGGGATTTCGAAAAACGCCAACAAAATTCTCATTTAGCCGCGTGCATGGCACACTCCATTTACCCCCCTCCCTAACTTTATGGGATCATCCGAGCCTGGAGTCATCACGCTTGCGTGAGCTGCTTACAGGGCACAACAGTCAATGCTTGCGCATTCTTCCCTGCGCACACCATCTTTCAAGTTTTCTCTTCACCTCTTGTCCCCATTCCCCTTCATTACACATTTCGCGTGATCATCACGTAGCGGAACTGCCCCCCCCTTTATGCCTCACCACGTTGTGTGAAGACACCACTGTGCAGGTCTGGGAAGGGTCGTGAATTTGTTATCGTTGTTTTTCTTTTTTCAGGGCAGGCCCTCTATTTTCAGAAAGTCCGCAAAGCGCGGAAGAGGGAAAAACAAGAAAAAAAGACAACTGCACACCTTTGCTATTCATATTACCACCTGCCTGCTGCAGGGATTTCTTCCAGTGCACCAACCGTTACCATACGCGAATGAACGTCCAAGAGTGTATCTACTGTCCGGGCGAGCTGTTTTTGGGCGAGTGACTCGCCCACTCCTGATTTGCAGGAAAATGTCTCCCAAAGTATTCGGGTGCAAACCCTGGTGCAGGTTGGAACTCTCTTTTGTATAGAATGCTGACAGGCATCTTAATTGCTTTTTAGTGACCCTTTCTTTTGAAACCGACACACCAACGAACACCACAGATCACACTTTTTTCCCCTTCTCCCCTGTCCCTTCCAAGCATCACAATGCGCACGGCCACACTCCTGTGCCTGCTGTCTGCAGCAGTGCTCTCGGACGCAGTCTGTGAGACCGCGTGGAGCAAGGGTAGCAACGACGTCTGCATCATCACGCTGAATGGCGTCGACAGGTGGGGGTGGACGAGCAAGGTGGACCAGGGTGCAACGGAACGCATGGAGATCTGGGCAGGTGCCGGACAGTGCGATACAAGCAAGGGCACGCTGGTGGGCTACGCAGACGTGTCGTACCTGAACGACCGTGTGAAGGTGACGGTGTCGGGCCTTACTGCGCCGTGGGAGATGACCACATCACACCTCTGGGTGGGCGAGGACTACCTTCCCAAGAACGACAACGGTGAGTACATCGCGGCACCAGGCCAATTGTCCGACCAACAGGCGAACAAAGCTGACTACGACATGCACCACACCACCGCCTTCGTCTACGTTGCCCTGCACCTTGAGGTCTGCGACACGGGTGCACCACCCACACCCCCTGTGTGCGACCCTGTGAACACCCACAATGCTGTTGTGCGCGACATGTGGCGCCCCTCGGACTCCAACACACTCAGCGCAAACGACGTCTCCGAGTTGATGAAGGGGTGGCGCTTCAACGAGGACGAGGTCACAATGTCGGACTTCCCGCCTGCTCTGCTGCTGCCTGGTGTGCAGGCGTTCTTCCCTGATCAGAACGAGGGTGTGCCGGAGGGCAGCCAGAACAGTGTGAAGTGCCCTGAGAACTGCGACAACAAGCCATGCGAAGTCATCACTGTTGTGTACCACTGCCCGCCGTGCTCTGGTCCGACGAACGGCGGGTTCCCTTCGTCGATGCCTGCTCACGGGTGGAAACCGGGACAGTGCGCACCACGCTTTGCGTACCCGACAGACACAGGGAAGCATCCCACGGTTTCGTTCAGGAAGCTTGTGGCTGCAGGCGCAGTCGAGGAGTTCCCGGCGACCACAGGCATTCTGTCCAACTACGCGATCTTCGTGCGCCAGGGTGCTGAGGACTGCACCGGACATCTCCAGGCCGACGTCTGCACCGCAAGTTCCGAGTGCCGCTGGCTCGGTGAGTGCGTTTCGAACTGGTGCGTGGCACCGACGCCTGGCGGAAACAACCTTCCTCCACAACGGGGGTGCTCCCCATGTGCACAGACAGTCCCGACAGACGCGTAGAGGAGAGAGAGAGAGAGATGCGCAAGTGAATAAAGTGGAGATTGCACAACTGTGGCAACACGAGCAAGAACTACGCTACTCCAACAATTTCTCAAGAAAAATGCAATTCATGAAAATGAAGAGGAAGCGAAATAAAACAGAACAAGGGTTTTAGGGTAAGCAGAACAAAGAGTTTTGCTCGCTGTGAAATGAATATAATGTGTTTTTAGGCTCTCTGCGTGCAGAAGTGCCGTTCACAAATATCTGTTTTCTTGGAGCTACCACGCGAGGTATGTACCCAAGTTAAAACAAAAAGAAGCTATAGTGGAGCTCTTGAATTGTTTTCTTCATTTCTATCCACACTTTTCCTCATTTCCGGTTACCGATTTTTGGTCACGCCCTTCCCTATACAAGAGATCGACCTCTCTGTCCACTCATGGGCAATGCAGTGTTTCTCTAATTGGGGATTTCTTTTTGTTTATTTTATCTTTTCAGCGTGTTTTTTCCCCTCTTTTTTTTATCATGCACACCCCTCCCTCCTCCCCCCTCCCTCCCCTGCTCCCGAATGGTGTCGTGCATTTTACCTGTCACAATGCAATAGAGTTGCAGCATGCGTTATAGAGGTGTTTTGATGGATTAAAAACCATCAAAATCTATGACCACCATTCACCTCCCTCGTCTCCCTTCGAAACTCACTGACACGAAACGAAGTGTACTTTTTTGTTTACAATCAAATGTAGCAGTTTGATAATGCAAGAAAACGGTTTTTTTTGGTGTAGATTTTTGCTGTGAGGGGTTTGTGTGGGGGCAGTGTAGCTGCTTCCCCCCTCCCGACCCTCTCTTTTCGTAAGTCTTTTCGCAAATATACGCCTTTAATCTGGCATTGTGGCGGTCCGTAAGCCGTGCTGAACTTTCCATCGTAGAGGAAAGAAAGGTAAGTGACCACCACTTTCAAGAAAAGCACTTCTAATAGGCAAAAAGCTATCAACAAATGCCATTCATCTTGCAGTTTCAAAAATGAAAAAGATTTCAGCACAGTTGAAATTCCCTCTGTTGTCTCCTCAACGTTTTAGCTGGCTGCTTTGATGTACCTCAGACATTTTTTTTTTTTTTTTTGTTTTCAAACACAAAAGAAAAAATATGTACAGTCAGCAACAAACCGGAAAACAAGAGGGGGGCTTTCATCATTTTTTTATTGGTACACACACAGCAACGTTTTCCCCCTCACTCGCTTTTTCGCGTGTTATTTTTTCCAAAAAGATTTTTAATCTTTTACAAACGAGGTGTGGTGTGTTTTTTTCTCCCTTCAAAAAGCACACACAAAGTACACGTGCCTCCCCCCCTGCTGTCTCCCCTTATGAGGGCGGCACCACACCCCTTTTGACCATCAATAGGTAGCACTTCATCATGTGTTTGAACACTTCCGATATTGAGTGCCGACCCTAGTTACCCACCAAGGTGGGTACTTAGGTGCATTACCGAAGCGAAAAACAAAAAAAAACGTGCCCACTCCATGCATGCGGCTAACTTGGATTGGAATTGGATATGAAAGGTCTCGTTTTTGGGATTTCGAAAAACGCCAACAAAATTCTCATTTAGCCGCGTGCATGGCACACTCCATTTACCCCCCTCCCTAACTTTATGGGATCATCCGAGCCTGGAGTCATCACGCTTGCGTGAGCTGCTTACAGGGCACAACAGTCAATGCTTGCGCATTCTTCCCTGCGCACACCATCTTTCAAGTTTTCTCTTCACCTCTTGTCCCCATTCCCCTTCATTACACATTTCGCGTGATCATCACGTAGCGGAACTGCCCCCCCCTTTATGCCTCACCACGTTGTGTGAAGACACCACTGTGCAGGTCTGGGAAGGGTCGTGAATTTGTTATCGTTGTTTTTCTTTTTTCAGGGCAGGCCCTCTATTTTCAGAAAGTCCGCAAAGCGCGGAAGAGGGAAAAGCAAGAAAAAAAGACAACTGCACACCTTTGCTATTCATATTACCACCTGCCTGCTGCAGGGATTTCTTCCAGTGCACCAACCGTTACCATACGCGAATGAACGTCCAAGAGTGTATCTACTGTCCGGGCGAGCTGTTTTTGGGCGAGTGACTCGCCCACTCCTGATTTGCAGGAAAATGTCTCCCAAAGTATTCGGGTGCAAACCCTGGTGCAGGTTGGAACTCTCTTTTGTATAGAATGCTGACAGGCATCTTAATTGCTTTTTAGTGACCCTTTCTTTTGAAACCGACACACCAACGAACACCACAGATCACACTTTTTTCCCCTTCTCCCCTGTCCCTTCCAAGCATCACAATGCGCACGGCCACACTCCTGTGCCTGCTGTCTGCAGCAGTGCTCTCGGACGCAGTCTGTGAGACCGCGTGGAGCAAGGGTAGCAACGACGTCTGCATCATCACGCTGAATGGCGTCGACAGGTGGGGGTGGACGAGCAAGGTGGACCAGGGTGCAACGGAACGCATGGAGATCTGGGCAGGTGCCGGACAGTGCGATACAAGCAAGGGCACGCTGGTGGGCTACGCAGACGTGTCGTACCTGAACGACCGTGTGAAGGTGACGGTGTCGGGCCTTACTGCGCCGTGGGAGATGACCACATCACACCTCTGGGTGGGCGAGGACTACCTTCCCAAGAACGACAACGGTGAGTACATCGCGGCACCAGGCCAATTGTCCGACCAACAGGCGAACAAAGCTGACTACGACATGCACCACACCACCGCCTTCGTCTACGTTGCCCTGCACCTTGAGGTCTGCGACACGGGTGCACCACCCACACCCCCTGTGTGCGACCCTGTGAACACCCACAATGCTGTTGTGCGCGACATGTGGCGCCCCTCGGACTCCAACACACTCAGCGCAAACGACGTCTCCGAGTTGATGAAGGGGTGGCGCTTCAACGAGGACGAGGTCACAATGTCGGACTTCCCGCCTGCTCTGCTGCTGCCTGGTGTGCAGGCGTTCTTCCCTGATCAGAACGAGGGTGTGCCGGAGGGCAGCCAGAACAGTGTGAAGTGCCCTGAGAACTGCGACAACAAGCCATGCGAAGTCATCACTGTTGTGTACCACTGCCCGCCGTGCTCTGGTCCGACGAACGGCGGGTTCCCTTCGTCGATGCCTGCTCACGGGTGGAAACCGGGACAGTGCGCACCACGCTTTGCGTACCCGACAGACACAGGGAAGCATCCCACGGTTTCGTTCAGGAAGCTTGTGGCTGCAGGCGCAGTCGAGGAGTTCCCGGCGACCACAGGCATTCTGTCCAACTACGCGATCTTCGTGCGCCAGGGTGCTGAGGACTGCACCGGACATCTCCAGGCCGACGTCTGCACCGCAAGTTCCGAGTGCCGCTGGCTCGGTGAGTGCGTTTCGAACTGGTGCGTGGCACCGACGCCTGGCGGAAACAACCTTCCTCCACAACGGGGGTGCTCCCCATGTGCACAGACAGTCCCGACAGACGCGTAGAGGAGAGAGAGAGAGAGATGCGCAAGTGAATAAAGTGGAGATTGCACAACTGTGGCAACACGAGCAAGAACTACGCTACTCCAACAATTTCTCAAGAAAAATGCAATTCATGAAAATGAAGAGGAAGCGAAATAAAACAGAACAAGGGTTTTAGGGTAAGCAGAACAAAGAGTTTTGCTCGCTGTGAAATGAATATAATGTGTTTTTAGGCTCTCTGCGTGCAGAAGTGCCGTTCACAAATATCTGTTTTCTTGGAGCTACCACGCGAGGTATGTACCCAAGTTAAAACAAAAAGAAGCTATAGTGGAGCTCTTGAATTGTTTTCTTCATTTCTATCCACACTTTTCCTCATTTCCGGTTACCGATTTTTGGTCACGCCCTTCCCTATACAAGAGATCGACCTCTCTGTCCACTCATGGGCAATGCAGTGTTTCTCTAATTGGGGATTTCTTTTTGTTTATTTTATCTTTTCAGCGTGTTTTTTCCCCTCTTTTTTTTATCATGCACACCCCTCCCTCCTCCCCCCTCCCTCCCCTGCTCCCGAATGGTGTGATGCATTTTACCTGTCACAATGCAATAGAGTTGCAGCATGCGTTATAGAGGTGTTTTGATGGATTAAAAACCATCAAAATCTATGACCACCATTCACCTCCCTCGTCTCCCTTCGAAACTCACTGACACGAAACGAAGTGTACTTTTTTGTTTACAATCAAATGTAGCAGTTTGATAATGCAAGAAAACGGTTTTTTTTGGTGTAGATTTTTGCTGTGAGGGGTTTGTGTGGGGGCAGTGTAGCTGCTTCCCCCCTCCCGACCCTCTCTTTTCGCAAATATATGCCTTTAATCTGGCATTGTGGCGGTCCGTAAGCCGTGCTGAACTTTCCATCGTAGAGGAAAGAAAGGTAAGTGACCACCACTTTCAAGAAAAGCACTTCTAATAGGCAAAATGCTATCAACAAAAGCCATTCATCTTGCAATTTCAAAAATGAAAAAGATATACCAGCACAGTTGAAATTCCCTCTGTTGTCTCCTCAACGTTTTAGCTGGCTGCTTTGATGTACCTCAGACATTTTATTATTTTAGTTTTCAAACACAAAAGAACAAATATGTACAGTCAGCAACAAACCGGAAAACAAGAGGGGGGCTTTCATCATTTTTTTATTGGTACACACACAGCAACGTTTTCCCCCTCACTCGCTTTTTCGCGTGCTATTTTTTCCAAAAAGATTTTTAATCTTTTACAAACGAGGTGTGGTGTGTTTTTTTCTCCCTTCAAAAAGCACACACAAAGTACACATGCCTCCCCCCCTGCTGTCTCCCGCTAACTTGGATTGGAATTGGAAATCTGAAAAGTCTCGTTTTTGGGATTTCGAAGAAAACGCCAAAGAAAATCTCATTTAGCCGCGTGCATGGCACACTCCGTTTACCCCCCTGCCTAACTTTATGGGATCATCCGAGCCTGGAGTCATCACGCTTGCGTGAGTTCCTTACAGGGCACAACAGTCAATGCTTGCGCATTCTTCCCTGCGCACACCATCTTTCAAGTTTTCTCTTCCCTCTTGTCCCCATTCCCCTTCATTACACATTTCGGGGGATTATCATGTAGCGGAACTGCCCCCCCCTTTTATGCCTCACCACGTTGTGCGAAGACACCACTGTGCGTGAGGTATGGGGAGGGGTAAGTCGTGATTTTGTTTTTGTTGTTTTTCTTTTTTCAGGGCAGGCCCTCTATTTTCAGAAAGTCCGCAAAGCGCGGAAGAGGGAAAAGCAAGAAAAAAAGACAACTGCACACCTTTGCTATTCATATTACCACCTGCCTGCTGCAGGGATTTCTTCCAGTGCACCAATCGTTGACGCGAATGAACGTCCAAGAGCGTATCTACTGTCCGGGTGAGCTGTTTTTGGGCGAGTGACTCGCCCACTCCTGCTTTGCAGGAAAATGTCACCCAAAATATTCGGGTGCAAACCCTGGTGCAGGTTGGAACTCTCTTTTGTATAGAACGTTGACAGGCATCTTAATTGCTTTTTAGTGACCCTTTCTTTTGAAACCGACACACCAACGAACACCACAGATCACACTCTTTCCCTTCTCCCCTGTCCCTTCCAAGCATCACAATGCGCACGGCCACACTCCTGTGCCTGCTGTCTGCAGCAGTGCTCTCGGACGCAGTCTGTGAGACCGCGTGGAGCAAGGGTAGCAACGACGTCTGCATCATCACGCTGAATGGCGTCAACAGGTGGGGGTGGACGAGCAAGGTGGACCAGGGTGCAACGGAACGCATGGAGATCTGGGCAGGTGCCGGACAGTGCGATACAAGCAAGGGCACGCTGGTGGGCTACGCAGACGTGTCGTACCTGAACGACCGTGTGAAGGTGACGGTGTCGGGCCTGACTGCGCCGTGGGAGATGACCACATCACACCTCTGGGTGGGCGAGGACTACCTTCCCAAGAACGACAAAAACGGTAAGTACATCGCGGCACCAGGCCAATTGTCCGACCAACAGGCGAACAAAGCTGACTACGACATGCACCACACCACCGCCTTTGTCTACGTTGCCCTGCACCTTGACGTCTGCGACACGGGTGCACCACCCACACCCCCTGTGTGCGACCCTGTGAACACCCACAATGCTGTTGTGCGCGACATGTGGCGCCCCGCGGACTCCAACACACTCAGCGCAAACGACGTCTCCGAGCTGATGAAGGGGTGGCGCTTCAACGAGGACGAGGTCACAATGTCGGACTTCCCGCCTGCTCTGCTGCTGCCTGGTGTGCAGGCGTTCTTCCCTGATCAGAACGAGGGTGTGCCGGAGGGCAGCCAGAACAGTGTGAAGTGCCCTGAGAACTGCGACGACAAGCCATGCGAAGTCATCACTGTTGTGTACCACTGCCCGCCGTGCTCTGGTCCGACGAACGGCGGGTTCCCTTCGTCGATGCCTGCCAACGGGTGGGCACCAGGACACTGCGCACCACGCTTTGCGTACCCGACAGACACAGGGAAGCATCCCACGGTTTCGTTCAGGAAGCTTGTGGCTGCAGGCGAAGTCGAGGAGTTCCCGGAGACCACAGGCATTCTGTCCAACTACGCGATCTTCGTGCGCCAGGGTGCTGAGTACTGCACCGGACATCTCCAGTCCGACGTCTGCACCGCAAGTTCCGAGTGCCGTTGGCTCGACGGTGAGTGCCTTTCGAACTGGTGCGTGGCACCGACGCCTGGCGGAAACAACCTTCCTCCGGCACCGTGCTCCCCATGTGCACAGACAGTCCCGACAGACGCGTAGAGGAGAGATGTGGCTGAAAGAGTCAACGTGAAAAACGTAGAGCCCCGACTCCTCCCCTTTTTTTATTTGGATTTTTTTGATTTGATTTATATGCACACTTTTCCTCGTTTCCGGTTTCCGGTCACGCCCTTCCCACCTTCTTTTCTTTTCTTTTCTTTGAACAACATATCCTCCTTTTTTTTTGTGCTCACGTATTTCACATTGCTGTAAGTATGGTATTTTTTTGTTCTTTTTTTCCCCTTTAGTTTTTCCAACTATGTTATCTTTTAGACGAGAATACCAATGACATAGTAGCTGGGGATTTTATACAAGCAATACAAAAAAGAAATATACAAACACACAGCAGCAACAAAAATGCGCAACACACAAAATATAAAAAAAGATAGATCGACCTCTCTGTCCACTTATGGGCAATGCAGTGTTTCTCTAATTGGGGATTTCTTTTTGTTTATTTCATCTTTTCAGCGTGTTTTTTTTCCCCTCTTTTTTTATCATGCACACCCCTCCCTCCTCCCCCCTCCCCTGCTCCCGAATGGTGTCGTGCATTTTACCTGTCACAATGCAATAGAGTTGCAGCATGCGTTATAGAGGTGTTTTGATGGATTAAAAACCATCAAAATCTATGACCACCATTCACCTCCCTCGTCTCCCTTCGAAACTCACTGACACGAAACGAAGTGTACTTTTTTGTTTACAATCAAATGTAGCAGTTTGATGATGCAAGAAAACGGTTTTTTGCTGTGGATTTTTGCTGTGAGGGGTTTGTGTGGGGGCAGTGTAGCTGCTTCCCCCCTCCCGACCCTCTCTTTTCGTAAGTTTATGCCTTTAATCGGGCATTGTGGCGGTCTTTTTGTGACAGTTGGTAGATGGGGAAAAGGAGCAAATCTGCGATGAAGGTTTTGTGTGTGTGATTGTGCATGAAAACCCTTTGTCAGCGTATTACGACTCCGTGAGGGCCGAACTTGCTATCGTAAAGCAAAGGGACGTAAGTGACCACCACTTTCAAGAAAAGCAGTCAATTAGGCAAAAAGCTATCAACAAATGTCATTCATCTTGCAATTTCAAAAAAGAAATAGTATCAGCCCAGTTGAAATTCCCTCTGTTGTATTCTCAATGTTTTAGATGACTGCTCTGATGCAACTCAGAATTTTTTTTGTTTTCAAACACAAACAAAAATATGCAGTCGGCAAAAACCTAAGAACAAGAGGGGTACATCATTTTTTTATTGGTACACACACAGCTAAGTTTTTCCTCACCCCCTTTTTTTTGAGTTTTCCTTTTCCAGAAGATTTTTCATCTTTTACAAACGAGGTGTGGTGTGTTTTTTTCTCCCTACAAAAAGCACACACAAAGTACACATGCCTCCCCCTGCTGTCTCCCCTTATGAGGGCGGCACCACACCCCTTTTGACCATCAATAGGTAGCACTTAATCATTTGTTTAAACAATTCCGATATTGAGTGCAGACCCTAGTTACCCACCAAGGTGGGTACTTAGGTGCATTACCGAAGCAAAAACTTAGAGTAGAGTTCATCCTCGGGTGTCTACACTAATACAACCAAGTTTTCAAAAACAAATAAAACGTGCCCACTCCATGCATGCGGCGATCTGAAACATCTCGTATTTTTTTCTATGTTTACATGCAATGCTAAAAGCAAATAACACCGTAACCCAACTCCCTTTTTTTCTCTTCTGGGCAGAACCACACTTCACCGGTGTGCGTTTCACCACAAAGTTCACGCTACCTCTCCTTACCTATGAAGCTTCGTGCGCACCGACGCAAGAAGGAAGAAAACCAACACCGTGGCGAAGGACGAAAACAACGCGGCACATTACCCTAGCAGCGGTGCTGGTGGTCATGGTGGGGACTCATGCGCACGAGGCTGTATTTGCGAGGATGTGACCAACAACGCCGTGTCTGAGATGTTGAGATTCAGTGTTCGGTTTTGCAACCTGGGCTGGGAGTGCCCTCTACACTGCCTCCAAGATGGGACACTTGGGACAGCGTGGATGTGACCAGGACTTGAATACCCGCACTACTCAGGGAAGATATTTTACACCATATTTATTCTCTGCGTCCACTGATGTCCGTAGGTTTTTGTACTTGCAGCTACAGGCATCTTAATTGCTTTATAGTGACCCTTTCTTTTGAAGAAAGGGTCACTACAAAAAAGGTGACTAAGCACGAGAGGCTTAGGATCATCTTATAAACTTTTCTTTGAAACCGACACACCAACGAACACTACAGATCACACTTTTTTCCCTTCTCCCCTGTCCCTTCCAAGCATCACAATGCGCACGGCCACACTCCTGTGCCTGCTGTCTGCAGCAGTGCTCTCGGACGCAGTCTGTGAGACCGCGTGGAGCAAGGGTAGCAACGACGTCTGCATCATCACGCTGAATGGCGTCAACAGGTGGGGGTGGACGAGCAAGGTGGACCAGGGTGCAACGGAACGCATGGAGATCTGGGCAGGTGCCGGACAGTGCGATACAAGCAAGGGCACGCTGGTGGGCTACGCAGACGTGTCGTACCTGAACGACCGTGTGAAGGTGACGGTGTCGGGCCTGACTGCGCCGTGGGAGATGACCACATCACACCTCTGGGTGGGCGAGGACTACCTTCCCAAGAACGACAAAAACGGTAAGTACATCGCGGCACCAGGCCAATTGTCCGACCAACAGGCGAACAAAGCTGACTACGACATGCACCACACCACCGCCTTCGTCTACGTTGCCCTGCACCTTGAGGTCTGCGACACGGGTGCACCACCCACACCCCCTGTGTGCGACCCTGTGAACACCCACAATGCTGTTGTGCGCGACATGTGGCGCCCCTCGGACTCCAACACACTCAGCGCAAACGACGTCTCCGAGCTGATGAAGGGGTGGCGCTTCAACGAGGACGAGGTCACAATGTCGAACTTCCCGCCTGCTCTGCTGCTGCCTGGTGTGAAGGCGTTCTTCCCTGATCAGAACGAGGGTGTGCCGGAGGGCAGCCAGAACAGTGTGAAGTGCCCTGAGAACTGCGACGACAAGCCGTGCGAAGTCATCACTGTTGTGTACCACTGCCCGCCGTGCTCTGGTCCGTCGAACGGCGGGTTCCCTTTGTCGATGCCTATGGACGGGTGGAAACCAGGACACTGCGCACCGCGCTTTGCGTACCCGACAGACACAGGGAAGCATCCCACGGTTTCGTTCAGGAAGCTTGTGGCTGCAGGCGAAATCGAGGAGTTCCCGGAGACCACAGGCATTCTGTCCAACTACGCGATCTTCGTGCGCCAGGGTGCTGAGGACTGCACCGGACATCTCCAGTCCGACGTCTGCACCGCAAGTTCCGAGTGCCGCTGGTTCGACGGTGAGTGCCTTTCGAACTGGTGCGTGGCACCGACGCCTGGCGGACACAACAGTCCTCCGGCACCGTGCTCCCCATGTGCACAGACAGTCCCCAGAGATGCGTAGAGGACAGAGAGAGATGCGCAAGTGAATAAAGTGGAGATTGCACAACTGTGGCAACACGAGCAAGAACTACACTACTCCAACAATTTCTCAAAAAAAAAAACAAAAAAAATGCAATTCATGAAAATGAAGAGGAAGAAGAGAAAAAAAACAGAACAAGGGTTTTAGGGTAAGCAGAACAAAGAGTTTTGCTCGCTGTGAAATGAATATAATGTGTTTTTAGGCTCTCTGCGTGCAGAAGTGCCGTTCACAAATATCTGCTTTCTTGGAGCTACCACGCGAGGTATGTCCCCAAGTTAAAACAAAAGAAGCTATAGTGGAGCCCACCCTCAGGTGTCTCCGCTAGTACAACAAAGTTTTCAAGGGGAAAAAAATATATTCCCCCGAAAGCAGAAACAACATACTTGGACCGCCCGGAATATATTAAGGGAGGTATTAACAGGGTGTCGCTAATCCAGGTCCAGTTCAAATAAAGAAATGAAGCCTTTTTTATTTCACCGCCTCTTTTATTTTTCTTCAGGAATTTGTTAGGGGAGTGAAATTAAAGTGCCCCGACGTGCAATAAAATAAATGATTCAAATTGCACGCCTGTAGAAGGATTTTGTGAAGGGTCTATACTTGCACGTCATTAAAATAAATTGCAGCCCGATTTCAGATTTTTTGAAAATTTCCCCAGAATTAGCGACACCCTCTGGGAAAAAGTGAAACAAAAACAAACCAAGCGTTTTTCTCCAACTCTTTTTGTTTTTTGAGGTGATCCAGCGCACACTTTTCCACACGTTTTCACACCGTGAAAACGTGTGAAAACAAGTGAAAATATGTGAAACCAGGTGAAAACACCAAGTTTTTTTTCTGGAGGAATCCACTCAGAGTGCGTGAAGCAGTTTTTTTTTCACTTTCGTACACACTTTTTCACACCGTGAAACCAAGTGAAAATGTGTGAAAAGGCGTGAGACTGGATCACCTCATTTTTGAATTTTTTCTTTATTTTTTTCCCACACTTTTCCTCATTTTCGGTTACCGATTTTTGGTCACGCCCTTCCCTATACAAGAGATCGACCTCTCTGTCCACTCATGAGCAATGCAGTGTTTCTCTAATTGGGGATTTCTTTTTGTTTATTTCATCTTTTCAGCGTGTTTCCCCCTCTTTTCACACTCCCCCCCTTGATGGATTTATGACCATCAAAATCTATGACCACCATTCACCTCCCTCGTCTCCCTTCGAAACTCACTGACACGAAACGAAGTGTACTTTTTTGTTTACAATCAAATGTAGCAGTTTGATGATGCAAGAAAACGGTTTTTTTGCTGTAGATTTTTACTGTGAGGTGTTTGTGTGGGGGCAGTGTAGCTGCTTCCCCCCTCCCGACCCTCTCTTTTCGCAAATATATGCCTTTAATCTGGCATTGTGGCGTTCCAGTTTTTTTCCCCGAACGCGCGTTTGTAAAAACACCATTTTCAAACGCGCGTTCGGGAAAAAAACTGGAACGCCCTACTTTTTCCACGCGCGTTTTATTTTTCCGTTTTTTCAAACGCGCACTTGAAAACGCCCTAAAAAACCGGAACGTGCGTTCGGATGCTATGTTCAAACACAAAAGAAAAATAAATGTGAGCTAAAATCTCGTTAGGCGTATACTGGGCCTCGTTCACTTAATAAACCACAGATAACAGTTTTTATGTTCAGAATGTGCCTGGGCCATAAAATCGATAAAATCCACCTGGGGTGTAATATTTTCCCCCGAAAAAGCGCTTGTATGCATTTCCGGAGCAATCTGAAAAAATTCCGGGGCCGCAACATTTTTTTGGCGGATTTTTTATCACTTTAAAGTGACTCCAAAAGCAGGCCTTTATATACGCCTAACGAGATTTTGGCATGTACAGTCAGCAAAAAACCTGAAAACGAGAGGGGGACTTTCATCTTTTTATTTATATTGGTTACAATGGTAGTAACATACGGAGCAAAGGTATTTCCCCCCCCACCCCTCTTTTTCGCGTGTTGTTTTTCCAAAAGATTTTTAATCTTTTACAAACGAGGTGTGGTGTGTTTTTTTCTCCCTACAAAAAACACACACAAAGTACACATGCCTCCCCCTGCTGTCTCCCCTTATGAGGGCGGCACCACACCCCTTTTGACCATCAATAGGTAGCACTTACTGGGGGGGGTCGAATAAAGCACGTACGTGTTTTATTAGGCGTCCCTACACTTCAGATCCTGAGGTTTAAAAAAAAAAAAAAGTTCGAAAAGGCGAATAAAGCACGTACTGTAAAATCGTTTAATTTGTCACTTACGATAATGTGACAGAATGTCAAAAATGGTGACAAAATGACATATTATATAAGTGACACATTTTTATGATGATTTAATTATGTTTTGGGACCACATATGGGGAGGCTGTGGTGGGAAGGGTGGTCAGGTGTGAGAAGACGCTGTAGACGGTTGAAAGGGGGCTGTGCGGAGCACAGGAGACAACGCTTTCTCTACTGGCTGACATCGAGACGAACACAGAACAGAAAAGTACTTTTTGTTGTGTCGACAATCGCCGAGTAATCCCACCAGGTGGGAGAATTCGGGTTTGTATTCAAAGTTGGCCGAAGCCTTTACTACGGAAGGTATAGACGTAGTTCGTCCTGAACCCTTAAGAGCAACTTTAAGGAAGAAAAGAACCTTCAAAGGGGTAGTCCGCGTCACGGTGCACGGCTACATGCTAAGAAGGGGTTTTGGAGGTTACAGTTGAGAGACTGCCCTCATTTCAAAAGTGGGAAGGTGAGGTGGAAACATTTTTTTAAACTTTTTTTGTACTCAGGGAGCGAAAAGCATCGCGTACTTTAAAAAGTAGACACAAAAATAACCATAAACATAAATTAAATCATCATTTAATGTGACACATATTATTAGGGTGTGACAAAGTTTATTTATGACTGATATTTCAAATCAGTTAATTAAATTGTGACAAATTAAACGATTTTACAGTACGTGCTTTATTCGCCTTTTCGAACTTTTTGGAAAGTTTTTCCAGTCACAATTTTTTTTTCGATTTTTTTTTTCGCCCAAGAGGTGATTTTGCTGCATTTCCGAGCCAATCCCGGCTTGTGGTGGGGGATATACGGAAAAATGGACAAAATTTCAGCGACTTAAATTTTCACAAAATACGAACTACCTTGTTACAACACAGGAAAAGTTCAAAAAGTCGAATAAAACACGTACGTGCTTTATTCGACGCAAAAAAAAGCAAAAAACCCATTTTTCAAATGCGTGCTTTATTCGACGTACGTGCTTTATTCGAATTACCTCGTTTATTCGGCCCCCCCCAGTAATCATTTGTTTAAGGGCACGGTAATTTTTTTTCTTGGTAAGCGTCAGAGCACTTCTCAAAAAAAAGTACGCACGCACGCAAAAAAAAATTATGCAGTAAAAAAAATTATGAGTGGTGAAAAACATTATAGAGGAAAATTACAGTGGGGGAAATACAGGTACCAAAAATATTTTCCCACCAATTTTTGCCCACAAAAAATCGGGGGAAATTTTTTTTTATTTCGGCTCTCAGGAGTCTGTGTGTGCTGTGATGGGGTCAATTTGCGCTGAAAAATGTACATTTTTTACCTAAAATACATTGTTGAGTTATTGAGGGCCCCCCTTTATAATTTTTTTTCTGCATAATTTTTCCCCCTGGAATCTCAAAAAAAAAGTACGCACGCAGACGCTTACCAAAAATAAAAATTACCGTGCCCTAAACAATTCCGATATTGAGTGCAGACCCTAGTTACCCACCAAGGTCGGTACTTAGGTGCATTACCGAAGCGAAAAACAAAAATAAAAACGTGCCCACTCCATGCATGCGGCTAACTTGGATTGGAACAGGAGATCTGAAAAATCTCGTTTTTGGGATTTCGAAGAAAACGCCAAAGAAAATCTCATTTAACCGCGTGCATGGCACACTCCATTTACTTGGCCAGTTGTGTTTACCCCCTCCCTAACTGTATGGATCATCCGAGCCTGGAGTCATCACGCTTGCGTGAGCTGCTTACAGGGCACAACAGTCAATGCTTGCGCATTCTTCCCTGCGCACACCATCTTTCAAGTTTTCTCTTCCCTCTTGTCCCCATTCCCCTTCATTACACATTTCGCGGGATTATCATGTAGCGGAACTGCCCCTCCCTTTTATGCCTCACCACGTTGTGTGAAGACACCACTGTGCGTGAGGTATGGGGAGGGGTAAGTCGTGATTTTGTTTTTGTTGTTTTTCTTTTTTCAGGGCAGGCCCTCTATTTTCAGAAAATCCGCAAAGCGCGGAAGAGGGAAAAACAAGAAAAAAATTAGTATAGTGGAGCACACTCTAGGGTGGCTACACTAATACAACCAAGTTTTCAAAAAAAAAAAAAAAAAAGACAACTGCACACCTTAGCTATCCATTCATATTACCACCTGCCTGCTGCAGGGATTTGTTCCACTGCACCAATCGTGACCATACGCAAATGAGCGTCCAAGAGCGTATCTACTGTCCGGGCGAGCTGTTTTTGGGCGAGTGACTCGCCCACTCCTGATTTGCAGGAAAAACACACAAAGTATTCGGGTGCAAATCCTGGTGCAGGTTGGACTCTCTTTTGTATAGAATGTTGACAGGCATCTTAATTGCTTTTTCTTTTGAAACCAACACACACCGACGAACACTTACAGACCACTTTTTTTTCCCTTCTCCCCTTCCAAGCATCACAATGCGCACGGCCACACTCCTGTGCCTGCTGTCTGCAGCAGCGTTCTCCGAGGCAGGCCACTCCGGCTCGCAGCAACAAACGGGCACCTGTGAGACCGCGTGGATCAAGGGTAACTACAACCGCTGCATCAACACGCTGAATGGTTGCAGCAACAAGTGGGGATGGACAAACAGGGTGCACCAGGGTGCAACGGAACGCATGGAGATCTGGGCAGGTGCCGGACAGTGCGTTACAAGCAAGGGCACGCTGGTGGGCTACGCAGACGTGTCGTACGTGAACAACCGTGTGAAGGTGACGGTGTCGGGCCTGACGTCGCCGTGGGTGATCACCAAATCAGACCTCTGGGCAGGCGAGGGCTACCTCCCCTACAGACGCAGCAAGTACGTCTCATCCCCGGGCCAATTCCCCGACCATCAGGTGAAGACCGCTGTGTACGACGTGTACCACACCACCACCTACGTCCACGTTGCCCTGCACGTCGACGTCTGTGAGAACCAGGCCGCCCCACCCACAGACGCACCCGACACAGACGCTCCGATGATGTCGCCCATGTGCGACCCTGTGAACACCCACAACGCTATTGTGCGCGACATGTGGCGTCCTTGGAACACCAACACACTCACCGCAAACGACGTCTCCGAGCCGATGCTGGGGTGGCGCTTCAACGAGGACGAGGTCACAATGTCGAACTTCCCGCCTGCTCTGCTGCTGCCTGGTGTGAAGGTGTTCTTCCCTGATCAGAACGAGGGTGTGCCGGAGGGCAGCCGCAACGGTGTGAAGTGCCCTGAGAACTGCGACAATGCGCCGTGCGAAGTCATCACTGTTGTGTACCACTGCCCGCCGTGCTCTGGGGCGTCGAACGGCGGGTTCCCTTCGTCGATGCCTGTGGACGGGTGGGCACCGGGACACTGCGCACCACGCTTTGCGTACCCGACAGACACAGGGAAGCACCGTATGGTTGCGTACAGGAAGCTTGTGGCTGCAGGCGAAATTGAGGAGCTCCCGGAGACCACAGGCATTCTGTCCAACTACGCGATCTTCGTGCGCCAGGGTGCTGAGGACTGCACCACACGTCTCCACAGCGACGTCTGCACCGCACGTTCCGAATGCCGTTGGTTCGACGGTGAGTGCCTTTCGAACTGGTGCGTCCCACTGCCGCCTAACGGACCGACGGAGTGCTCCCCATGTTCACAGACAGTCCCGACAAACGAGTAGAGAGCTGCAACGGAAAGTGCAAAAATAAAAAAGGACAACAGGAAAAATGGGAGAAAATAAAAAGGGAAAAAGGGTTTCAGAGCAGAAAGCAGAACAAAAAAAGAGTTTTGCTCGCTTCGCTGTGAGAAAATCAGGGGTGGGCGGGCACCCTGGGGTTTTTTCCATTTTTTTGGATCGGGCACCCGGGTTTTTTCTAAGGATTTTTACAGGCAATTTTTTGGATTTTTCTGAGAACACGCTGCCCCCCCTGCCGAAATATGTTCTCGGTTTTCCCGTTTCGGGGGTTTTTTTGGCCTTTTTCGGGTTTTCCGAGCTTTTACCCTCACTGTCACGGGGTCATTTTGAAAAAAATGGGCAAGTTCTTGGCTGATACACGTTTTGGTCCTTACCACCAGCGAGTTGCTTAGCGGGGTTAAATTGAACTATGATTCTGGACCCACTGTAACGTGAACTGCCCCCTCGAAATTCAAGAAGGGGTCCTAAACCCGGGCGCGCTACGTGCACTACGAATGTTCGGGATGAATATAAAACGGCGCCGCAGGCGGAAAAAAAATAGGGTACAGTATAAAAAATGCAGCTTTTACACCACAAAGCCACTCTGCGAATCCTTTTTTGCAGAGCAAAAAAGGGAAAATGGCGCCGCAGGCAAATTTTTTTTTAAGGTGCAGCCCTGGGCGGCGCGGAACTATTTTCTTTTTCGTTCCTCAGTGCCGTCAGGGCCTGCCCAAGTGCGCCAACGCAATGCACTTTGCTACCACCGTGGTGGCGAGCACTTGCAGCACTGCAAGAAGCAAGGTTCCCTCGACGTTTGCAGTCACACGCACCATACTGTATTATTATTTATTCTGTTGTGCGGGAGGTGAAAGGGACCAGACCGAAGGAAGCGGGGTGGAGACTTTTTTGTTCATTATGGCTTGGTACCGCACTCCCCGGGCAGAGTGCGAGTTATTCTCAGCCACGCGGGGCCCGGCCCGACCCCCCAGACTTTTTCCCCTAAGAAAAACCCTTAGAAAAATGAATTTTCCCCGTATAAAATCCTTAGAAAAAATAATTTTTCCCCCGTGTAAAATCCTTAGAAAAGAAAAAATAAAATCAAAATCGGGCCCCGGGCACCCACTTTAGGCCCAGGCCTGGAGAAAATAATGTTTTTTTTTTTTTTTTTTTTTTTTTTTTTTTTTTTTTATACCTCACGGCATCCATAAGCCCTTACTAAGGGATTTGAGCTCCACCTCTTAATTTTTTAAGCCCTTAATTTTGGGATCAGCTAAAATTAAGGGCTTAATTTAAGGGCTTAGTTTCTTACTAAGAGCTTACTAAGGGCTTAGTAAGAAATTAAGGGCTTAATTTAAGGGCTTAAAAAGAGCTTACCAAGAGTGCACTTACCCTAGGCATACTGTGCGGGCGAGTAGAAAAAACTCGCCCATTTTTGGAGGGCGAGTTTTTTTTTGGTAGGGATTTTACCTTGGGAAAAGTGCACCTGCGAAAATATGAGTGAAATTTGATTTGCCTGCAGGTATACTATTAACCGGCATGGCGAGTACGTTGTTGTACAGCGAATCTAGCCCCTACCCATGCCTTTGTGGTCCCCATATTGTAGTGCATCTTGTCCCCGGGATCCTGCGGGGATCCCGGGGACAAGATGCACTACAATAGATACACACAGGATCTGAATTTGGGCGAGTTTTGGAAGAATTTTGGCCGATGTAGTCATAAACTCGATGCGAGTCGCATTCTCGGACTATTTTTGGTCTGGCGAAAGATTCTTACACAATTCTCGCACGATTCTCCGTGGTCACGTAACGCTAAATCCTCCGTGATGCGAGAATTACAGGCGAGAATGCGATAATGATTCTCGCATGCGAACACCCAAAACCACGAAGGAGGACGCAAGGAAGGCTTTACTGCACTTAGGTACAGGATACGTTGTCATTTTTAGGTACAAACAAGGGTACTTTGAAGCGGTTGAGGCGCACACACACCCGTTGCAAAATGCATCTGTACTTCATTTCTGTGGGACCCACGCTAGACTGGCGCTAACTCTGAGGGATTTTTTGTACTTTAGTGGTGGCTGGCAACCTGTATTCTGTGGTGGTCAAACGTGAAATATTCCTTCTCCAATGGATTTATTGGGTGTATGTTATACTGGGACAATGTGGTCAGATCACTCTTCAGACCACTTGGAAAAGTGCACAGCATATAAAAGTTTCCGCCTGCGGCGGGCGGCCCTTTTACTGTACTGTACTGTACTGTACTGTACTGTACTGTACTGTACTGTACTGTACTGTACTGTACTGTACTGTACTGTACTGTACTGTACTGTACTGTACTGTACTGTACTGTACTGTACTGTACTGTACTGTACTGTACTGTACTGTACTGTACTGTACTGTACTGTACTGTACTGTACTGTACTGTACTGTACTGTACTGTACTGTACTGTACTGTACTGTACTGTACTGTACTGTACTGTACTGTACTGTACTGTACTGTACTGTACTGTACTGTACTGTACTGTACTGTACTGTACTGTACTGTACTGTACTCCCAATCCCCCGTGTATACTGTGTATACTGTGTATACTGTGTATACTGTGTATACTGTGTATACTGTGTATACTGTGTATACTGTGTATACTGTGTATACTGTGTATACTGTGTATACTGTGTATACTGTGTATACTGTGTATACTGTGTATACTGTGTATACTGTGTATACTGTGTATACTGTGTATACTCACAATTATCGCATTTTAATTTGCTGAGGTCCAAAAGTACCCCTAATGATCTTAGTACACTCTTGGTAAGCTCTTTTTAAGCCCTTAAATTAAGCCCTTAATTTCTTACTAAGCCCTTAGTAAGCTCTTAGTAAGAAACTAAGCCCTTAAATTAAGCCCTTAATTTTAGAGTGCCTTAAAATTAAGGGCTTAATGTAAGAGGTGGGAGGTGGTATTTTTACCTCCGGAGGGTAGGTCCTGGTAAGGGCTTATGGATGCCGTGATACCTACAAGCGTAGCTTAAAGGAGAAATAGTTCCTCAGATACGGTCGCCAATCACCCCTCAAACAGGGTAATTGTGCAATCAACGAAAAAACCTTTTTTCCTTTTACTTACCTATCAGAGTTTCTATTTTTGATGTGACCCTCTTTTTTGGGATGTCTGGCAAGTCCGGCATGTGAACCTGCTAGGACGCTTCCCCACACCACAACCTCTGTAACCTCTGTATCAACTCTACGAAGCCTTGCAAGCCCTCTTAGGAGAGATCGGAGAGAGGAACGGCACTGAAGGGATACTCAGTGTGCTATGAGGTAACCCAGTCATCGAAACTGCCATGTATTAGACCGGTGGAGAGGAAGGCGCTCTACGTACAGAAGTGCCGCTCCATCAGTCGCGTTCGTTATTATCTGCTTTTCTTGGAGTTACGACAGTACCGAGGTAAGTCCCCAAGTACTTTAAAAAAAACAAAAACAACTTATAGTGGAGTTCATCTTCGGGTGTCCACTAAAACAACCAAGTTTTCAAAAAAAAAAAAATATGGAGCTCATTCTCGGGGTGTCAATACAATACGACCAAAACTTTCAAAGCAAAAGCAAAAACAAAAAAATAGTGGAGTTCATCCTCGGGTGTCTACACTAATACAACCAAGTTTTTCAAAAAAAATGCAAAACCAAATATTTTTCTCCCTCTCCCCTCTCCCAAATAAGTGCTTTTTTTCGGATGTAAAACACACCACCTTTCGAGATGAATGTGCCCATTCATCTTCCCCCCTCTTCGACCCCCCATTTTTTTTCCGGGGTTTTCTTTTTCATATTTCTATCCACACTTTCCCTCATTTCCGGTCACCCCCCCCCCCCCCTTAGGGGGAGCCACCAAAGGCGTTTTGCTGTCCAAAACCCATTTTTTTGAAATTTCGGTGAAGAAATCCGCTAAAATGGGCGTACCTGGCCGCAAATCGCCCTGGGGATCACCCATATATCCCAATAAACCACCTGACGACCTTAATAGAGCATTTCTTGTCCCAAAAAAATGGTTTTTTTGTGAAAAAACACCCCAAAAATGCGTAACGCTCGCGTAACGCTTGGGGGCCAAAATTTAGCACTTGCCAATCAGACAAAACTCCTTCTAAACACCCGAAAAACACCTCAGTCCACATCTTCTGGGGTCCCGGGGTGGAAATGTATGGTTTTGGGGGCTTTTAGGGGTCCTGTGTAATTTCGGGCATTATAAGCGGTTCCGTCCCTCATAAATACGCCTGGGACCCACACAGGACCCCTAAAAGCCCCCAAAACCATACATTTCCACCCCGGGACCCCAGAAGATGTGGACTGAGGTGTTTTTCGGGTGTTTAGAAGGAGTTTTGTCTGATTGGAGCAATTTCTTGGCAAGTGCTAAATTTTGGCCCCCAAGCGTTACGCGAGCGTTACGCATTTTTGGGGTGTTTTTTCACAAAAAAACCATTTTTTTGGGACAAGAAATGCTCTATTAAGGTCGTCAGGTGGTTTATTGGGATATATGGGTGATCCCCAGGGCGATTTGCGGCCAGGTACGCCCATTTTAGCGGATTTCTTCACCGAAATTTCAAAAAAATGGTTTTGGACAGCAAGTCCTTAAGGATTTCCTTCTACGTGGCTCCCCCTACCCCCCCCCCCCCCCCTTCCCAACCTTTTTCTTCAACAAAATATCCTCACTCCCTTTTTTTTGCTTGCGTATTTCACATTGTATGGGTATCTTTTTTTCCCCTTTAGTTTTTCCAACTATGTTATCTTTTAGACGAGAATACCAATGACATAGTATCTGGGATTTTTATGCAAAATAAAAATGCACACCCATACAACAGAATGCGCACCACACAATATAAAATTTAAAAAAAAAAAACAAGAGAGATCGACCACATTATCCACTCATGGACAATGCAGGGTTTCTCTAATTGGGGATTTCTTTTTGTTCATCTTACCAACCATTTTAGTTCTTTCATTTTTATCATCCACACCCCTCCCTCCTCCCCCCCCTCCCTCCCCTGCTCCTGAATGGTGTCGTGCATTTTACCTGTCACAATGCAATAGAGTTGCAGCTGTTTTTTTTTTTTGAATCTTTTAGATGATTTGAAGGATTTATGGTACCATAATACACATCCACCATGTGCCCCCCCCGTCTCTTTTCGAAACTCACTGGAAAAAAAAAAACCTATTTTTTTAAAATCAAATGTAGCAGTTTGATAATGCAAGAATGAAGAAAACGGTTTTTTTTACTGCAGATTTTTGCTGTGAGGGGTTTGTGTGGGGGCAGTGTAGTTGCTTCCCCCCTCCCGACCCTCTCTTTTCGTAAGTCTTTTCGCAAATATATGCCTTTAATCTGGCATTGTGGCGGTCCGTAAGCCGTGCTGAACTTTCCATCGTAGAGGAAAGAACGGTAAATGACCACCACTTTCAAGAAAAGCACTTCTAATAGGCAAAAAGCTATCAACAAATGTCTTGCAATTTCAAAAAGACAGTGGAGATTGCACAACTGTGGCAACACAACCGAGGCAACTACACTACTCCAACAATTTATCAAAAAAAAAAAAAGAAAAAAGAAGAAGTGTCTTCCCCAGTTGAAATTTCCCTCTGTTGTCTCCTCAACTTTTTAGCTGGCTGCTTTGATGTACCTCAGACATTATTTTTTTTTTGTTTTCGAACGCAAAAAAGTGTGCAGTCAGGAAAAAACCTGAAAACAAGAGGGCGACTTTCATCATTTGTTTTGGTACACAGCCAACAAAGTTTTTTTTCCCCTTCACAACCCCCCCTTTTATTTTGCGTTTTTTTTTTTGCTAATATGTAATACTTTGTGGATCATTTGTCCTAAAAATTCCGATATTGAGGACAGACCCTAGTTACCCACCAAGGTGGGTACTTCGGTGCATTACCCAACAGCAAAGGAGAACGTGCCCTACCCCATGTCCCCCCCCCCCTAGGCATAGGTGCCCGCCGAGTCGTTTTTGGGCGAGTTGTCGGAACTTTACGATTTCACCTAACAACTCGCCCAAAACTCGGACAACTCGGCCACAACTCGCCCTATACTCGGCACAACTCGCCCTATACTCGGCACAACTCGGCCACAACTCGGCCACAACTCGCCCATTTATACAGGCAAAAACATACAGGGATGGGAGGTGACGTTGTAAGGTTACACACATGTAACGTTGGTACAACACATAATCTCAAGAAAAACAACCAGGGCTAAGGCCAAACGCCACTCATTACATGCACCTTGTCATATGACTAGTCATAGGTGGTAACTAGGTCGCGGTGGTCCATGGGCCACCGTGCACTTTTGGTAATTGCTGGGGGGAATGGGATATACTCCGTACATGGATACACACAGAACACACGGTTCCCCAGACATCTGTCAGGCAATCACTGATTCACTTCACACAGGTCGGGCAGGCGCTGCCTGCCCATCCTCTTTTCCTGTCTGCTATCGATTCCAGGTTCACAACGTTCACACGTTTAGTCAAAATGCTTTGGGCGACGACTTCCTTTGGGATACACAAAACCACACAAAGCGCACATTCACAGACCAGCTGTGAAGCGTGGGATGCACGAGATAAAACGTGATGTGGTGTACCTGTGTACCTGTGTACCTGTGTACCTGTGTACCTGTGTACCTGTGTACCTGTGTACCTGTGTACCTGTGTACCTGTGTACCTGTGTACCTGTGTACCTGTGTACCTGTGTACCTGTGTACCTGTGTACCTGTGTTTTTGTAGCCATAAAAAATCCCAAAAAAAAACAACTCGCCCAAAAAAAATGGGCGAGTTGTTGGCCGAATTTGGGCGAGTTGCCGAGTTGTTTTAACTCGCCGGGCACCTATGCCTAGGGGATATCAAAGGGGTGTCACATTTGACGTTTTTCAAATTAGTGAAAACCGCCTATCAGAAAGTGCCAAAACCGCCTCCAACCACCCCACACCCCCCAGAAAACCTGTTCTTGCCCCGAAACTACCCATAGGGAGGTTTTCTGGGCCGTAAAATGCAATTCTAAAAAAGTGGTCACACTTCTGTACCTGGGCACCCCCACAGAACCCCCTTCAGAATACTAGAAAATAAAGTTCGATAACGCCACGGTCGGAGAGGGTTGGAAAGCAGGCTGAGGCACACGCGACGCTTGTGCTGGTGTTCTTCGGGGGAGAACTGTGCAGAAAGCCCCTGGGCAGCATCTTGCATGGCCGCAGAGAGGTTGAGGAGAAGGGGGGAGTTAGGGGGTGCGACTCCACTGTTTATAGGTGGGAACCATTGTCGTAATAACTTCTTACGGCATTTTTGGTCATTTCCATGCCACCTCCGGTCGGAAAACCCCCCAGAAATGGGTCAGAAACGCACTGTGACCCGAAAACCCATGATAAGGGCGACTCAGAATATGATAAAATGCAAAAAAATAGTGAAAAAGTGGCTTTTTGACGGTTTTGGCCATGTTGGGTAAAATAGCCATTTTTGAGGGAAAATTCAAAAAAAACAGCAAAATTTCGACGTCATGACAGCTGCTTAGGCACAAACCTGCCCCAAAAATGTCCTGTGAGTCTATTCCGACCTGTTTTGGACACTTTCGGTACTTTTTTTGACCGTTTTTTGCTGTTTTTGTGGTAAAAAACGTCCTATGATAGTCCTATACTAATCGCAAGACACCGTTTGTCCCGTCTGGACCAATATGTGGGCCAAAAAATGGGTGAAAACCCCCGAAAAAGCACTCGGGAGCCCAGATAGTTCCAAATTTCCACCAGAAACCCACCCAAACACCTCAAAAACATGCCAGGAAAACATTTTTAAAACTATAGGGAGCCACACCCCCTATGGTGAGGTGTGCCCAGGTACAGAAGTGTGACCACTTTTTTAGAATTGCATTTTACGGCCCAGAAAACCTCCCTATGGGTAGTTTCGGGGCAAGAACAGGTTTTCTGGGGGGTGTGGGGTGGTTGGAGGCGGTTTTGGCACTTTCTGATAGGCGGTTTTCACTTATTTTGAAAAACGTCAAATGTGACACTTTTAAATAGGCCTTTGATATCCCCTACCCCCCCCCCCCCCTGATTTTGCAATTCTCCCTGCACCTGAAAGCCTCACCATCTTTCATGTTTTCTCGTCCCTCTTCCCCCCTTGTCCCATTCCCTCCATTACACATTTCGCGGGATTTAGCGGAACTGCCCCCCTTCTTACCTCACCACTTTGTGTGAAGACATCACTGTGCATATAGGTATGAAAGGAGGGGTGAGTGGTGGTGATTTTTCATTTTTCTTCCAAAAGTTTTTTTTCCATATTTTCCATTCTTTTTTGTGTCCATCCAGTTTTTTTTTTCTTCTTTATTCCCCCCCCGGATTCCCCCTCTCCCCTTACTCCGCGCAATTTCTACTTTGGGAAGGCTCGTTTTTTGTAGCCGTCCCTTTATTATGTTTTTCAAATAAACCCCTACCTCCGCGAGCGGAAGAAAAAAAATTGGGGTGTACTAAATTGCCACCCGTTGTTATTCAAATTTTAAATTCCAACCTCACTGCCTACCCTCCCAACAAATAGTTTAAACGACGTGTTTGAACTTTGTTTTTTTCCCCCCCACCTACGTTCGCCGTAAGGTGGGCACTTAGGCGATTGTTGACAAAACCTGCACCAATCAAATGTAGCGAAGAAAACACCGCTGAGGTTCGTCTACAAACTGAGAAAGGGGGGAAAACAGTATACACAATTTTAAAGAAAACAACCAAAAAAAGGGAAAAAAAACACACGAAAAAAGGTGTAGAGAAAGAGCAACATACCCCCTCCCATTATTTTTAAAACACTCTGTCCTCCCTCCTCCCTCCTCCCTCCCCCATACCCCATACCCCATTCCTCCACCAGGTAATTCCCCCTTTCTCTTTACCCTTGGATCTTTTCTATTCTTCTAAACTTCTTATAAGTAACACAATGATCCACCGGGCTGTGTGTGTCATCCACATATTGTTTCTGTCACATCTCGCCTCTGTACATGGGACGTCCTCTGTTGCCACCCAGGTCACGTGGTGTGCCTCACATGCTACCTGTCAAATGCACGGTGATGCCTCTGGGGTGTGCTCTTCCCAGCAGTGCTCCTGCAGCAGTTCCTACAGCGGAAAGCAGCTCTGCCTTAAGAAAAAGAAGGAGAAGTCTCCTGTGCAGGTGCAGGTGCACTTTGCGATCACTGCGTTCCAGAGCACACATGTTGCGCTGATCAATGCTGTGCTGGAGGTCGTGCTGGACACAGAAGCGTCGCGCACTGAAGTGGAGGACGGTGTGGTGAGTGCGGTGTTCTCTGCTGTGAAGTACCGTGACATCGTGGGTGCGGACATCGGCTCGCACCTTGCGTCGCTTGCGTCCACTGCGAAGGAGTACAAAGCACTGCACGCCGTGCTCGGCAGCCCTACAGCAATCCACCTCGCCGTGCTCGCCCCCTGCAATGTCTCCTCTGCCGACGCCACCGAACGGCTTGCAAACGGAACCTGCGTCGCACTGTCCTGTGAAGACGGCTTTCTCCTGCAAGGTGGCGCCTGCATAGTCGCCCCCGCAGCGCCGCCTACACAGGGGCTCTTCAAGTGGTGTGTCGCAGATGAGTCCTGCAGAATGCATGGTGACGGTGCAGCGGCGTGCGATGCTGCTGCGTGTGCGTGCAGTCCAGGCTACTCGAGTGTCGGTGCTGCGCAGGTGTGTGTGCCTGCAGTGTCGGCGGCAACAGCGTCGGCGGATGTGCTTGTGGAGATGGTGTGGAAGGTGAACTGCATGTTCTTCTCGACAACCTTTGTGGCGCTTGTGAAGGAGGTTGTGGAGGATGCGTTTGGTGTTGCGCCGTCGGATGTGGATGTCGACTGTGGCACTGTGCGTGCGGTGGTGCTGGACGTAGCGTATGCGGACATGCCTGCCGCAGGTGCCAGCATCGAGGCGAAGCTGAACCTGCGCTACGCGAACAGCCCGCTCTTCTTCCTGATGCGCATTCTCCTGGGCATGCCAGTCTCCACCTCTGTCACCGTGCAGCCGCCCTGCCACATCGCAGGGGCCACACAGACACGCAGGATCGCAGACGGCAGCTGCACTATTGTCGCCTGCAGTGCGGGCCTCATCCCCACTGGGGGGACATGCTCTGCTGCAGGCCAATGCACCGATGCGTGGACAAAGGGCGCCACCTCGCTGTGCCTGCTGAACATCCCGAACCTGCACTCCCGCAAATGGGGTTGGACGAACAGGCTGTATGGCTCGGAGACGATGCAGATGTACAGCGGTGCGACGAACTGCAACACCGGTGCGGGGACGATTGTTGCCGACGTGAAGGTGCTGTTCAACGGGAACCTGCTGGACGTGGTGGTGTACATGCGTGCGGGGTGGAGGGTGGAGGATATGTCACTGCACATTGCGAGCAGCATCCTCCCCTACACAAGCAGCAAGGTGTACACCGCTTCGCCTGCGTATTTCCGCTTCAAGAAGTCAGGCACTGAGGGCACCATCTTCAAGTTCCGTGTCTACACCTACCACCTCTTCCTCGCCTTCCACACAGTCGTCTGCCCAGACATCCCCGAAACAGCACTCCCCTCCACGGACACACCTGCCGTCGCGCCACCCACCACCCAAGCTACCTTGATACAGTGGTGCCTCGATGACGCCTCCTGCCAGATGCACGGCGACACTGCTGCGACCTGCTCTGACAACCTCTGCACCTGCAACGCACCGTACGACGGTGTTGTTGCCGGAGCTGAGGTCTGTGCGGCCACGATGTGGGACACTGCGGATGTGATGGTGCGTCTTGCGTGGGACGTCTCGTTTGGGGTGTCTGAGGCTGCGTATTTGGCGTTGCTGGGGCGCGCTTTGGAGGGTGTGTTGGTGAGCACAGTGTCGCAGATGGACGTCGACGAAGGTGTGGTGCGTGCAGTGCTGATGGACGTCGCCTACACACACCTCGCAGCAGCAGACATCAACCAGACGCTCGCAGGCCTCTACAGCAGCGAAGCCGCGTACACCGCAATGCGCGACGGTGCAGGTCTGCCGCGCTCTGTTGTCATCTCCGTCTTCGGCCCCTGCACACTCCCCGGGGCAAACGAAACAGAGCGCCTCACAAACGGCCTCTGTGCTGCAGTGTCCTGCACACAGGGATACATCCTCGACGACACGACATGCCTCGTTCAGGACAACGTGACCACAGTGGAGTACATCTGGTGCACAGCGGACGAGACGTGTCGCATGCACGGCGACACCTCGGCAGTGTGTGTGAACATGGCTTGTGCATGTGGGTCTGCCCACACCGCCGTCCTGACAGCAGAGGTCTGTGTTGAGACGGCCGCACAGAACAGAGCAGACGAGAGTGCAGATATCCTAGTGGAGCTTGTCTGGCGTGTGGAGTGCACTGCCATCACCGCTGCGTTTGCGGCCACGATCCGTGCGCTCGTGGAGGCAGGGGTGGGTGTACAGGCGGACGCTGCCAGCAGCGAATGCGGGACTGCGCGCTTTGTGTTCACGAACGTGACGTACACTGCTATTGTCGACTCAGCCGAGGCCGCGAAGCTGCAGCTTGCAGGCAACGAGACTGCTGCGGACGGCGATATGAACGTCACCCTAGGGATGCCCGTTGCCATCACCACCACCGTTCTTGCACCGTGCAGCATTGCGAATGCGACCGCCACCGCCAGGACCACCGATGGAAAGTGTGTCGCCGTCTCCTGCCACAACGACTACATCTCTGCTGGTGGCTCCTGCGTGCAGGCAGGCGAGTGCCAGACAGCGTGGGCACGTGGTGTGACGTCCACCTGCTTCCTCAACGTGCGTGGCCTCAGTGCTTGGGGGTGGACAAACCAGGTGGCCTCCACCGAGCGGATGACGTTGTGGGTGAACGCTGTTGGGTGCAACACGGGAGCTGCGGCGGATGTGGGGACAGTGCAGGTGTCAAAGCAGAACTCACTGTTGGATGTTACAGTGGAGCTTGCAGACGGGTGGCGAGTAGACACGTCTGCACTCTGGATCGGTGGCAGCAAGCTGCCGCTCAACAGCAAAGGTGACTACACGGCAGACGCTGCGTTCTTCCCGTACAAAAGCAGCACCGCAACCTTTGGCAGCGCTGCCGCCAACCAGTACCTCGCACTCTATGTGCGGGTGTGCCCGGGTACAGACAACACCACACCGACACAGGCACCAACATCCGCGGCACCTGCCACCCCATCGCCACCGCTCGCAGTCACAACAGTGAAGTGGTGTCTGACGGATGCATCTTGTCGCCAGCACAGCGACACAGCAGCTGTGTGCAACACAGCAGCACACACCTGTACGTGCAGCCCTGCCTACACAGGCGTCGTGCCTGCAGCAGCGGTGTGCGCACAGCTGCAGAGCGACACAGCGGATGTCATGGTCGAGCTCGTGTGGGACGACGTGACCGTCTTCCAGAGTGCCTTTCTCTCGCTGCTGGAGAGCATGCTTGCGTCCATGCTCGGGCCCGTATACCACATCGAGCTCTCTGACGGCGCTGTCCGCAGCATCGTGTCGGCACAGTACACGTCGATCGCTAGTGCAGATGTGGGCCAGACTCTGTGTGCACTGTATGACACAGCAGACGAGTACGCAGAGATGAAGAGCGTCCTCGGCCTGCCGTCGCAAAGCACGCTCACAGTGCTCGAGCCGTGCCATGTGCCCAGGGCAAACGAGACAGAGCGCCTTGCGAACGGAACCTGCGTTGCCGTCACCTGCCAGGCCGGAGACATCAACGTGAACGGTGTGTGTGTGGAGGACCTCACCCCTGCGTCAGTCCTGTGGTGTGTGGATGACAGTGCGTGTCGCATGCACGGCGACACGGCGGCCACGTGCAGCGACAATATGTGCAGGTGTGCTTCGTCCGGCTTCGCTGCCTTCATGTCTGCTGAGGTGTGCACGGCAAGCGGAGCAGACGGCACTGCATCTGTGCTCGTGGAACTGGTGTGGGAGGTTGACTGTGATGACTTCACCAGCACACTGCTTGCGCTTGCCATTGCAGCTGTAGAGGCTGCCACTGGTGTGCAGGCGGCAGCGGCGGTGTCTGACTGTGGCACTGCGCGTGTCCTGCTGAACAGCGTTGCGTACTCGACACTTCTCTCTGCAGACATTGGCGCAGCGCTCGCTACCCACACCGCACTGCAGGCGTTGGGCGTACCTGGCACTACGCTGTCGGTGTTGGGCCCATGCGACGCTCCCTCGGGCACATCATCTTCGCAACGCGATGCCTCTGGCTCATGCCGTGCAGTTGCCTGTGACAGCGGATACGTTCTGGCAGGTGGACAGTGCATCGACAGGGGCATGTGCGAGTCAGCATGGGTCAAGGGTGCAGAGTCGACGTCGTTCCAGAACCTGCGCCGCCTCAAGTCCACGTCGTGGGGGTGGACGAACGCCATCTCCTCCTCCGAGTCTATGCAGCTGTGGGCCAGGGCGCGCAGCTGCAACACCAACAGGGCCGTGCACGTTGGGGATGTGTATGTGACACTGGAGGGCACCGTGCTTGATATCACTGTGGTGATGAAGGACACGTGGAAGCTGACAGACGTGTCCCTGTGGGTTGGCACAGACAAGCTTCCCAAGAAGCGTGGCTACTACACCGCACGCCCGTCGCGCTTCCCGTACAAGAAGACCGGGTCGGGTGACTACCGCTTCCGTGTGAACACGTACTGCCTCTACATGGCGATGCATGTGACTGTGTGCAAGGGGGACCCAGAGGTGACCATTGCGCCCACGCCTGCACCGGTTCTTGCCACACCTGCACCGACAGTGATGCCAACTACGGTGATATGGTGCACAGGCGATGAGGCGTGCAGAGCGCACGGCGACAGCAATGCCACCTGCAACACTGCCCTCCCCGCGTGCACGTGCAGCAGTGGGTTCGCGACTGTTGCGTCTGCGAAGCTCTGCCTCGACGATGACGCAGCAACGTCGCCTGTGCTCGTCACGCTTGCATGGGATGCAGACTTTGGCAGCTTCGAAAGCAGCTTTCTTGCACTGCTGGACGCAATGCTGGAGGCACACCTCAACACCGACGTTGCGGTTATGGAGCTTGCCGACGGTGTCGTGCGTGCCGTGCTCGAGGGGGTGTCGTACGCACAGCTCCTGGGTGTGGACATTGGCGGCTACCTCTCCTCGCTGTACCAGCTCAACGATGAGTACACTCGCATGGGCGACGTGCTTGGACTGCCTTTTGAGAGCACTGTCACTGTCCTGGACCCGTGCTCCGTGTTTGGTGCTCTGGAGACAGAACGTATCGCAGACGGCACCTGCGTTGCAGTGTCGTGTGATGACCTTTATGACCTGGACGATGGTGAGTGTGTGAACGCCACGAATGTTACACTTGCATCGCAAACCGTGTACCACTGGTGTGTGAGTGATGACTCGTGCCAGATGCACGGTGATGCGAGTGCTGCGTGCAACGTGACGACGCACACCTGTGTGTGTAGTGCTGGATATGTAAGTGTTGCGGATGCGGAGGTGTGTGTGCCCAGCGACGCAGCTGCTCCTGGTACAATGACATCCCCTGTGCTGCTTGAGGTATCGTGGCGGGCAGAGTGCTCGCACTTCTCACCGGACTTCGTTGCGCTGGTGAGCAGAGTGCTCTCGGGTGCGCTGCACACGTCTGCCGTCGACATTGCTGTGGACTGCAGCACCGTGCGTGCAGTGCTTTCCGACGTGACGTACGACGCCACCCTTGCTGCAGGTGCCGCTGTTGAGGCAGTGCTGCTGCAATACTACGCAAATGACACCGCCTTCGACATCATGCAGCAGATCGTAGGTGTTCCACACCTCATGTCCCTCACTGTCCTCGCCCCGTGCAGCGTCCCCGGTGCCACAGCTTCCCGGTACAACGCTGCCGGGCGCTGCATCGCGCTCGGATGTGTGACGGGCTACGCCCTGCAGGACAACGCATGTGTGTCGGACGGGCGCTGCCTGTCTGCGTGGGTGAAGGGCGACAACGCGTTCTGCTTCCTGAACTTCAAAGGGCTGCCGTCACCGAGGTGGGGGTGGACCAACAAAGTGCACGCGTCGCAGACTATGGGGTTGTGGGCAGGGGCGGACAGGTGCAACACTGCAAACGGGTTCAAAGTGGGTGACGTTGCGGTGTCTGTGGACCGGAACGACATCGACGTGTCGATCGACGTTGACGCAGGGTGGCGTGTGGTGCACACGTCCCTGTGGGTTGGGTCCTACACGTTGCCACGTTCCAACGGAGGGTCACGGTGTTCGCCGTGGTACTTCCCGTACAAACGGTCGAAGGGAAACGGACGGAAGTGGTACAAGCTCACCTCACGCCCATCTGTGCTCTTCATGTCGATGCATGTGACGGTCTGCCCCGTATGCCCGCCACCAGAGCCGACAGCCGCACCCACAGGGCTTCCTCCCACAGCACAGCCAACCGCAATCCCGACTGCAATTCCCACATCAGTGCCAACGGCAGTGCCCACTGCAATTCCAACAGCAATCCCGACCAGCATACTGACAGCTATTCCCACAGCGGTTCCAACAGCAGAACCTACAACAATTCCGACAGCTATTCCAACAGCAGAGCCAACAGCAATTCCCACTGCTGAGCCAACCGCAATTCCGACAGCAGAACCCACAGCAATTCCCACAGCATCACCAACATCCATTCCGACAGCAGTTCCAACATTAGTGCCAACAGCTATTCCCACGGCAATTCCGACAGCTATTCCGACTGCACAGCCAACAGCAATTCCAACATCAGTGCCGACAGCAATTCCCACAGCAATTCCGACAGCAGAACCTACAACAATTCCCACAGCTATTCCAACAGCAGAGCCAACAGCAATTCCCACTGCTGAGCCAACCGCAGTTCCCACGGCAATTCCGACCGCAGTTCCAACATCAGTGCCAACAGCTATTCCCACAGCAGTTCCAACATATGTGCCTACCGCAATTCCCACAGCTGAACCGACAGCTATCCCCACTGCTGAGCCAACCGCAATTCCGACAGCAGAACCCACAGCAATTCCCACAGCATCACCAACATCCATTCCGACAGCAGTTCCAACATTAGTGCCAACAGCTATTCCCACGGCAATTCCGACAGCAATTCCGACTGCAATTCCAACAGCAGAACCAACGGCACAACCAACCGCTGTCCCCACCGTTGTACCAACACCTTCCCCTCCAGACGTGCCCACTATCTTTACGTGGTGCTTGACAAACTCATCTTGTCAGCAGAACGGTGATACGTCAGCCACGTGTGACAACGACACGAACGAGTGCACGTGTGGAGCAGGCTTTGACCCTGTCGCGTTTGCACAGGTGTGTGCCCCCACAGGCGGGGGCGGGAGCACCACTGCAGATGTGCTGGTGTCGCTGTCCTTTGGGTCTGCGTTTGGTACGAATGCGACAACCTTCACCGCCACTCTCACCAACGCGACACAGACGCTGCTTGGTGGGGGCTTGCTTGTGTCTGCCGAGGACAACGGGACGTTGACGATGGTGTTCACGGGCGTGCCGTACGACGATATGGTTACATTTGACATCAGTACGTACCTTAACCAGCTGTACTCCACGGATCCTGACGTGGTGCTGCTGTTGGATGTGCTGGGGTTCACCCAAAGTACCGTGACCGTGCTGCCACCCTGCGAGTTCCTTCATGCATCGCAGACGACACGTCTTGTTGACGGCAGCTGTGTTCTTGTTGCGTGCGAGACGGACTTCTCTCTTGTGAACGGTGTGTGCGAGAGGGACGAGGTGTGCTATGACGCATGGGTCAAGCTTGCAGACTCCACGTGCTTCGATGACCTGACGCTTGTGGATCAGAGGTGGGGCTGGTCGAACAACCTGCACCAGACGTCGCAGTCAGGTGTGCTGTATGTTGGGGAGAAGACCTGCGACGAAGGAGTAGCGGCTGTTGGGACTGTGCAGTTCACGTACTCCTCTGGCTTCTTCAACCTGCTCTCCACGACCACCACCTTCGAGCCGGGTTGGGAGGAGCAGGCCGGGCACACCGGACGCATCTACGTGGGCGCTGAGCCGCTGCCCCAGCCTGACCCGATGCAGGCAGTGTACGACGCAGACCCTACTGGGTTCAGCGCAGTGTTCGGGAACACCCTCCTTGCGCCTGCAGGCAACTTCTACGTCGCAGTACACACATTTGTCTGTTCGTCTCTGCCGCTTCCAACCACAGCACCGACGGCAGCACCGCCAACAGCAGCACCCACGCATGCACCCACAGCAGTTCCCACGACAGCACCGGCAACAGTAGCACCTACACACTCACCCACAGCAGTGCCCACAGCAATTCCGACGGCCATTCCTACAGCAGAGCCTACTGCAGCGCCAACAGCTATTCCCACAGCAATTCCCACGGCAGTGCCAACAGCAATTCCAACAGCACCACCAACAGCAGAACCAACAGCAATGCCCACCGCAACCCCAACAGCGGCGCCGACAGCAGTGCCAACACAGGTACCCACAGCAGTGCCAGCAGCGCCGTTGGTAGCGCCCACCACTGCCACACCAACCACACCACCCTGCACCGACGCACCTGGCACTGTGCAGGTCGTTGTGGACGGCGAGGACCTTGCTGGGGTGAGCGTCACCGACGGCATGCTTGGGTGGGCGTACAACAACGTGCAGGTGACCTTGGGCGTTCCTGCACAGATGGTGCAGCAGGGCTTTCAAGCGTACCTTACTGCGAACTACAGTGCGCCAGAGGGAGCGAACATCACTGTCACATGCCCTGATAACTGCCTCGGTACGCCGTGCGACGTGATGGTTGCCTTCTACACGTGTACGGCGTGTTCCAAGGACACAGATGGGAACCTGCCCACCCTGCTTCCTTCTGCGGGGTGGACTGACGGCGGCTGTGCACCGTCCTTTTCTCTGAACGGCGCACAGCATGCGATGGTGGGCCACCGCATACTTGTTGCTGCGGGGGGGTCTGTGGTGACGCCTGCGTTTGCGAAGGAGTTGGTGCACTTTGCAGTCTTCGTGCGGGAGGGTGCACAGGACTGCAGCCAGCTGCAGCAGGCAGCGTGCACGTCGCACACAGAATGCAGCTTCACCACGACATGCACACAGCAGTGGTGTGCGGCCACCACTGCCACCTCCTGCACTGACTGTGCGCCCGGGACTGGTACATCAACGAACTCCGACTTTGAGTGGTGCCAGAATGATGCGATGTGCAGACGCGACGGCGACGATGCAGCAGTATGCGACCTGGACACGAAGAGTTGCGTCTGCTCGGATGGGTATTCGGTTCTCACCGCAGCAAAGGTGTGTGTGCAGGACAAGACTGCGACGACGCCTGTGCGCATCACTGTTGTGTGGGATCTGGAGTGCACACGCTGGCAGCAGGTGTTTGTTGCTCTGTTCCGCGCTATCATTCAGCGTGCGCTGTCGCTTGCGGCCGGGCAGGACGTGACGCTGAGGATTGAGTGCGGGTCGATCCACGCGACCGCCTTCGCTGAGGCTGTTCCCTACAGCGCGCTTGCCTCTGCAGACATCCCTGCGCAGCTTGCGCAGGCGTACGCCTCTGACGCTGCCTTCAGCACCATGCGCGACACCCTTGGACACCCCACCTCACACACAGTCGAGGTTGTCGATGGGTGCAACATACCACATGCGATGAACATCACACGCAACGAGGACGGCTCCTGCTCTGCAGAGGACTGCACACCTGGCTACGAAGTGAGTGGTGATATTTGTGTCTCGAGCGGCAGTGGTGATGAGCTGCCCAACTGGGCTGTAGTGTTGATCGTGCTTGGGGCTGTTGGGAGTGTCTGCTTTGTTGTGCTTGCACTGGTATGGTGCAGTTACATGAAGAAACGGCGGAGGGAAAACAAAGACGACGAGAACGATGACGACTCACCAACCACACCGTTCTGAGTGTGCCACTGGGGGTGGGGTCACTGGGTAGGGAACAAACTCACCTGCTTGCAAGCGCCACAGCGATGTGTGTTGCTTCTCGCAGGCGGTGTTGCTGTGTACACACGACACAACAAAAGGATAAGAAGCATCTTACACCATTCAACAGTTGCCACCCGACTTTTTGGGGTTCTCCCAAAAGCTGGGAGGTTTTTTTTGATGCGCGGTGACGTGGCGAAGGTGTGCGCACTGCTGCATTTCTTTTGTTCTGTTATGTTGTGTCCGTTCATCGTTCCTTAACTTCTTTTTAGTGGGTTTTTGTATCATTGGAGAATGTATTTTAGTCTTCTTTTCTTGATGTTTTGGGGCATTTTGTTTTGCAGCATCGTTGGTTGTCTAACGTTCCATTATAAACGGTTACAACCTGACACTATTTGACACCCAAACTGTTCGCATTGGCAAACCGGCGTAGGTGTATCGATGGTATTGCGTTTTTTTCGAACCTTTCCCTCTGGAAATTCCCTTCGCTGCTGTCCACCAAAAAGGAAAATATTTTCATTAATCCGGTTTTGTTACAGTGTTTCAGTATATCATGGGCATTACAGATATTACAGCAAAACGATGGTGGGGTAAAAACAATGGTGGATTTGAAGGCTCGAATAAAAATTTGGTGGGGGTTTTTACCCCCAACAACGTTTGCTGTACGTCTCTATTTGTGTGTAAATTTATTTTTTTTTTGTTCAACAAAAGAGGAGACGACGCTGGACAAAAAAACTCCATCTTTCGATTGAAAATACTATTTTAAAATCATTTTTTTGATGTCTTTTTTTCCCCTTCTGTAGTCAGACTCCAAACAAAAACAGATGCAAACCACACCAGAGATTGCTCTCTGTTTTGTTCTCTTTATTTGGTGACTAAGCACGAGAGGCTTAGGATCATCTTATAAACTTTTCTTATTTTTTTTTTGCCGAAGCCATATTCCCCCCCCAACCCCCAACCACCCCCAAACCCAACGGTACTAATATTTTGTTATATTTTATTCCACAATACTTTTCTCCCCCTTTTTTTCTAGGTAACTCAATACATTTGACGCTTAGCATAATTCTTAGCAACCTTTTTTCCCCCCCCTATTTCTTTCCTTTTCCTCAAAGGAGGAGTCTTTTTGCCACCGATATTTGCTTTTTTAAAAAGATTTTTGGGTGTGTCACTGTGTGCTGTGATGCGGTCACCTCATATTCTCTTTATGCGTTATGTTTCCTTTTCTGTTCTTTCCCCCAACCCTTTCGTATTCATATTTATTCTATTAAGGTCACAACGAAAGGCATCCGCTGTGTCTGTTACTTTAAGATTTTGGGCCAACAGTTGAGCACCTCAGATTTTCCGGGCTGGTAAATCACTTTTATCCCTTTCGCCCGAGCATGCCTCGCACTTTTATCAACTTTGCATTGTTATCATAACCACAACAAACACACAAAAAAAGCAAGGGTACTTCTTTAGCACCCTCTGTACCTTCTTTTCATTAGAAAAAGAATGTATATGAAACAACTTTGCATTGTTTTGTTTTGCATGCAACGTGAGGCATGGGCATCTTCTTTCCGTTTTCTTCTTCTGATCCAATGGAGAAAAATTTTTTTCCCCTTCCCTGCAAAAATAGCAACTCTCATTGAAAACTGACAACACCTTTTGTTGTCTTTAACCATTTAAAAATTCTTCTTCTTCCGATGATGTGCACAGAGAGGTGACTTCATCTTTCACGTTTTCTCTTTTGAAAATTTTGATTTGTATTTAGTGTAGACACCCGAGGGATGAGATTCACTATAACTTTTCTTTTTTTTTGGTTTTGGTACACTGTTCGCGAGAGGGCTTTGTATTCCAAGTCAACTCTTTTTTGTGGTGACTCAGCGAATCTTTTGAGACACTGAGGATCACCTTTCTTTGTTTTCTTTTGTTCGCTTTTTTTCTCAAAACTGCGGCACGGCCTATTTTTTCCCGGTCGTGACTGCCACTAAACACCGTGAAAAAAGCGCCCTTTTTTTTTTCTAGAATTTCTGAAAAAAAAACCAAGAAATGCCAGTACATGGCATGGCGCTTTTACCATCTTTCTTCCTTCTTGTTGTACACACAAAAAGGCGAACACGAGGTAGGAACGGGAAAAAAAATGCTTCAAACCGATTATATTATTAAGGTTAGCAACGTGGTGTTTTTAGCACCATTTTTCCGTCATATTTTCTACCACTGTGTACAGTAGAATAACAGAAGAATGCTATAAATAACCCTCCCCCATAAAAATGTGCGTATTGTCGATGTAGTGTTTCTATAGTGGCCAAAATTGATGTGTTCGCGCAAGCCAGGATCAGCAGGTTTGTATATTGTCTTGGTCTCAGTGTGGTCCCGTAGGTGGTACGTCTCCCCTAAAAAAATATCCCCTCCCCCCCCTCCCATAACCGATCGTGCCGATTTCTTTAGGTTTTCGTGCTTTCCCCGAAAGAAAGAAACTCACCCCCTTCTTCTTCTTCTTCTTCATTTTGCGTGTGTGTGTGCTTTTTTTTTTGCGGAAACAAATTGTTGTAGTGTATTGTGTTGGTTGCACCTTTTTGTGCGCAACCGCCGCTTTCCCCGAAAGAGTTGTGCTGGAGTTTTTTTTTTTTGTGGCTACGTTCATTCTTTTCGGCGTTTTCACTTGTTGTGTTTCATCCGCGCTTCTGTTTTTCTTTCCCCATTTTAGATGTGTATGTGCACGGGGAGGCACCACATCGTATTTTCGTTTTATCATCTTTCCTTTTTTCGGGAACATTTTTATTGCTCCCTCCTCCTATGCATATCAATTTTATTGAATGCATAAGAATTATTTTTTTATCATCTTTCCTTGTCTTCTTTTTGGCCTCAGCACTGCTGACCGTCTTCTGTCTTTTCTTTATAGACTAATTCAACCAAGTCACGCTTTTGTCGTTAGGTGACAGCATATAAGAGACTTGGGTTTATCTTAATATCATTTTCCACTTTTTTTTTTTGTTGTCGTATCTTACGTGTTCATCTCCTGACTCACTCTGTCGAGGATACGTCCGATGCGGTGACCCGCCCACAGCAGACCCGCCCCCTCTCTTCAGGTGACCAAAAAAAGCATCTCGCTTTTGGATCACCTCATCTACGTTTTCTTTGTCCTCTTTCCCCGCAAAGAACGACGATGTGTTCAAAACAGCGAGCGACAAATTCTCTTTTTATTTCCAGCGACCCCACACTGAAAAGCTATGTGGCAGTGTTCCGTCTTTGTGGAGTGTGTTGTGTTTAATGATTGTGGACTATTTCAGGGACGTAAGTCTCAATATTTTTCACGCCGGGCAGTTGCCTCACCACTGAATGTGGGTTATATCTAGTCTTCGAGATGAGTGCACATTAGGGGACGAGATGAGGGCACATTTATCTCGGAGAACCAATGCCTGCGTCCGTCCATGAACGGTGATGCGGATTGGCACTTTCCACTTCTCTCTATCTTGTTTTCCCACCTTATTTTGACCCGAGTTTTGCGGAGTTGGGCCAAAATCAGGTGATTTTCTTTATTGTTGTTTCTACTATTTTGTAAAATATTTTCCTTTGCCATGCTCGCATCAACGGAGGTGATGTCATTCACCTTTGAGAGCAAATGGCAAAGTCCTTCACGCTTTTAATACACCACCCCCTTTTTTTGCGAATACTTTTACACCCCCTTTCTCTTTCCCGATGTGAGAATGGCTGATTATATACCCTCACTTTCTTTTTCTTCCTTTTGGATGAGTATGGCGCCAGCGAGGCTCATCTGCAAAAGGGTCTTCTTCTTTTCTTTTTCCTTCTTTTTCCTTCTTTTTCTTTAATTCAGAATACTTGAAAAATTTCCGTTGGCAGTGTGCACTATGCAGAGATGCAAAGGTGTCGTGCACGCAGCACTACACCTGACAAAAGCATCTGCCAGTTTTTTTTTTTTTTTTTTTTTTTTTTTCAGCAACTCAGAGTCACACAATAGTGGGTAACTCCGCTGTGGTGGTTCGTTGTGTTCATACTAAGACGCGGAGCTTAGCTGTTTGCACGTCGTCAATGTTCGTAAAACCGTTGTTTGATATCCTCCTTTTGAGCAATCAACTCTCGCTCTGATGCCTTACCTGTCTTTCAAGGTGACTCAGCATTGTGAGTCTTGAGTTCATCTTCGAAACGTTTCTTTCTCTTTAGGCAAGGTGGAGTGTATTTTTTTTTTTTTTTTCAGTGCCTGCGTCCGCCGATGAATGGTGAGGCGTTTGCACAACTTCTCTTTTTTTTTTTAGATGTGTGTAGTGAGGCATTCATCTTTTTCAAGTTTTCTGTCTTCTTACTTTGTCTCAACTCTTCTGCAGAAGTGAAAACAACAACAAGAGATTGATTTTCAGATGTTGTTTGCAATATCTTCTACTGAAGCAAACAAAAGGAAAATAATGTGTTTATTGCACACTGTGGTGGCGACTGCACGACTCCAGTAATATTTATTTGTGGAGACGAGATGCATCCGCACGACATGGCACATTTTGTGAAAACACAAATATAAGTGTAAGTGGTGCTGTCGGAAGTCGGTCAACGACCTGTCAGCGACCTGTCAAAATATCGACCCTCCGGAGCACCAGTAAGTGTTAATTCTGTATTTGCACTTAAAGAACAGCAGAACCATTGGAACTTCGTTTACTACAATGCTCCCAACCACCCCGCAACTGGTAAAACAAGAAAACCCGAGCAAAATAAAAAATGCACCAAAAATATTGTGCGTTATTTTTTTGAACAGTTTTCTCCCCCTTTTTTTTTCCTTCTCTTTTACCTTTCTGACATATCCGTCGGAAGGGAGAAAAGAAAATAACATCCCCACGCGTTACTATTCCACTCGTTGCACCACGGCGAGAAGGACCAATTTTTACGGGAAAACCATAAAAAAAAACATACCCCACTATTGTTTGTGCCCCACTCCTCCGTTCTCTCCCCCGTCATCAGACTCGAGAAATGTTAACGAAATCAGGGGTCTCCACTCGGTATAGTATTGAGATCGATGTAGGGGTCAATATTTCAAACCGGATTTTAAGGGAAATCCGAGCCGAGTCCGCCTCTACAGCCATCGAGCAAATGGTAATCAAGGCGCCCATATCCACAGTACACCCCGTTTTTATTCTACGGCAATTGCTTGTTTGTTTGTGAAACGTGTACTGCAAAATAGATTGTCGTTTTTCTTGTTCAGCTTTACTGCACGGTCCTCCCCCACTACAGTACTCTCTACACACAATCAAGCAACATTGCAACATGAGCCAACTGCCTCTGAAGGTGAAGGTGCGCAGTCAAATGGACGGGAAGGAGGCCATCGGCCGCGCAAAGCCCTGTGCGAACTTCCAGAAAGGCCTCTGCACATACGGCAGTGCGTGCCACTTCTCGCATGTGGAAGTACCAGCTTCGCTCAGCAGTACGCATGAAAGCAAAAAGCCTTGTGCAAACTACCAGAAGGGGACGTGTACTTATGGGGCCGATTGCCACTTCCTTCACACTTCTACTTCCGAGACAAGTTCTGCTGCGTTCCCGCAGAAAGTATGCGCAAACTACTCCTCAGGTGACTGTGCCCATGGTGAGAGATGTCATTACGTGCACGAAGGTAGAACCACTCCAAAAACTGAGCCCACAAAGCCCTGTGCGAACTTCCAGAAAGGCCTCTGCACGTACGGCAGTGCGTGCCACTTCTTGCATCCTGTGGAAGTACCAGATTCGCTCGGCATTAAAAGCAAAAAACCTTGTGCAAACTACCAGAAGGGGACGTGTACTTATGGGAGCGCTTGCCACTTCCTTCACACTTCTACTTCCGAGACAAGTTCTGCTGCGTTCCCGCGGAAAGTATGCGCAAACTACTCCTCAGGTGGCTGTGCCCATGGTGAGAGATGTCATTACGTGCACGAAGGTAGAACTGGGGCAAGCAGTACCACTCCGAATGAGCCGACACAGCCCTGTGCGAACTTCCAGAAAGGCCTCTGCACGTACGGCAGTGCGTGCCACTTCTCGCATGTGGAAGTACCAGCTTCTCTCAGCAGTATGCATGAAAGCAAAAAACCTTGTGCAAACTACCAGAAGGGGACGTGTACTTATGGGGCCGATTGCCACTTCCTTCACACTTCTACTTCCGAGATAAGTTCTGCTGCGTTCCCACGGAAAGTATGTGCAAACTACTCCTCAGGCGACTGTGCCCATGGCGAGAGATGTCATTACGTGCACGAAGGTAGAACTGGGGCAAGCAGCACCACTCCGAATGAGCCGACACAGCCCTGTGCGAACTTCCAGAAAGGCCTCTGCACGTACGGCAGTGCGTGCCGCTTCTCGCACCACACCACCACCGATGCACCCCACCGGGAGCCCTGCAAAGACTTCTTGTCTGGGAAGTGCAGCTTTGGTGCCAACTGCCACTTCACACACACACCGTGCCACCGCTACAGGCAGGGTCTCTGCACGTCTACCCCATGCGACGCTGTGCACACATACGACGTAAAGCCCCTCCTGCAGCACAGGGCACAGCTTCTGGACAAGCTGAAGAAACACAGGGTCGTGGTGGTTCTGGGGTGCGAAGTTGGGAAGACATACGAGCTCCCTCAGTACGTCGCTGGAGATGCGGGCTTCCACCAAGGCCCCGTTCTGTGCACGCAGCAAACCGATGCAGACGCAATCTCCTCCTCATCAAAAGTGCAGCGCGCCTTCAGCCCCGACACTCCGGGTCTTGTAGGTTGCGATGTTGCTGCTTCTCCCGCTTCCCCAGGGAATCGCATCATTTACATGACAGAAGCACAACTCATCAACAGATTCGCGAGCGGGCACTTGACCAACGCATCCTGTGTCATTGTGGACGACGCACACCGACGCACCATGTGTACTGACATAGTGTTGGGTGAGTGCAGACTACGACTCCAGCAACAGCAGGACTTCCACGTTGTGATTGCTGCATCGGGGGCCACAGAGGCTGACGTGTTTGTGAAGTACTTCTCAGTAGACAAGAACGCTGTAGTGCACATCGGGAAAGCAGCGCAGTCACGCCTCCAGTACGCAGTGTGTGAAGAAGGACTGAGCGCAGAGGAACACCTCGTTGAGGAGCTTATGTCCCGTTTGGAGAAGGAAAGCAACCACACCGTGGTCTTTCTTTCTGGCGACAAGGCCATACGCAGCGCTATCTCCGCAGCAAAGAACCACCCAAAGTGGTGTGACGACAGATACGAGGCGTTGCCCCTTCACGGTGACATGGGCAGCGATGCGTTCGACAGTGTGCTACAATACGAGGAGCGCCACAGCTACACCGCCTTCGACCCAGACAGCCACCAGTTCAAAACCCTCCCAAAACATTCGCAGGAGCGGCTCAGAAGTCAGAAACGTATGGTGCTGTTCTGCACGAGCATTGCCGAGGCTACGGTGACTGTACCCAACGTCGGGCTCGTTGTGGATAGTGGGTTGGTGAAGCGCTCGAGGTTCGACACACGCAAGACAGCGACAGTCCTGGAAGTCACACACCTCACCCCCGAGAGTGCTGAGTTGCGTGCACGTTGTGCGGCTGCATTTGGGTGCTGCGTCAGGCTTTACTGTCGTGAGGACGTGAGACCCTCAGCAGGCATGTTGCAAGGGGAGACGGAGACGCTGTGCCTTCAGATTGCGTCCCTGGGACACAGCCCTGTGCCCGGCCATGAGGGTGCCTTCCCTTACTTGCCAGGGGCAAGCCCAGTGGGCAGCACAGAGGAGTCGATGGGGTTTCTGAAATGTATAAAATGTGTCGACGAAGAGGGCAAGGTGACCCCCAAGGGAGCTGTGTTCGCTTCACTTGCATACAGCCCACGCTTCCTGGAAATGGTCGACAGGCTGCGCAAGGACGGACACATGCAGCTTGGTGCGGTGGTGCTGGGCCTGGCGCATCTCGAGTACTCCATATTTTCGAACAAAGGGGACAAATGTGAACATGCCAGCCGAGCGACAGAATATGTGAGCGACCTGCTACTGGCGCACAGCGTTTTCTGCGAGTGGGTGCGCAAAGGGGACAACCAGTACCAGCACGCAGCGAGTCATCACTTGAATCACAAATCCCTGAAAACGCTACATAAAATTGTGGACACTGTCACATCTGCGTTCAGCACCAGCGAGACGAACGGAACACTTGCATTGCCAGACTCGCACAAAGGTGCCGTGGAGTCGCTATCGCTGGCACTACTGGAGACAATGCCCGAGAGGCTGTGCGAGATGCGAGTCCCCCACGACCCCTCCTGTGGTGTCACAGTCGTGTGCAGAGGGCAGCTTGCCAGGGTCGACGGTGTCAGCGCACTTGCCGTAGCAAGCTCAGACGCGCCTGCCACACACGCCATCTCACTGCGCATCACAGAATCCGACACATGCACCGTCGTGAACCAGCTCCACCCTATTCTTCCTGAGCACATACGCTCAGCTGCACCACACATGTTTGCCAAACTCCAAAACTACGTCTCGGCAGCAGAATATCACAACGTTGGCCCATTCGCGGCATTCCAGCCTGGCACACACCCGTGGACAAGCAACGGCCCCTGCCCCCTGGCGCTCCCTCAATACGAAGCCGCCCAGCGCACCCTCATCATCCGTGCACCTGAGGCAACCTCGTCCCTTGTCACATCCTGGACAGACACTCTTCTGCAAAACTGCAAAGCGAATGAGCTTGCCGCCACCAAAGACGTCTGCCTTACTGAACACTCTCTCTGCATCTCCTACAAAGCCGGCCTCCACGTCTCCGCCATCACAGACACCTCACAGTGCACGGCTCTGCGCGTCCGTCGCGGTGACAACGTGAAGTTTGACGGACGAGGGCTCGACCGCTTCCTGCGCGACCATAACCTGCGTGAGGGATTTGTAGAGCACCGCACCTCTCAGCACGATGGGGACAAGTTCTTCCTCAATGCGTTGGTGTACAAATCAGCCGAAGCAGCGGAGAAGGCTGCGTCTCGCCTGGGGGAGGAGAACGTGGAGGGGCGCTTCACAGCTACAGTAGGCGGCGACGTAGGTGTGACGCTGAAGTTCCCCTACACCGCAGCCGTGCGCCCGATCGCCGTAGAAGGCTTATATGAACTATCGCTGGATCGTCTGTCCGAGATGCAGGCAGACAAACTCTCATCCTGGCTGCAAGAACGTGGCTTGAACCCACGCTACTCGCCGTTCTACGGGAACGGGAAGATGTCGCCTCACCCACAGAGACTGAGGGTGCGTGGGTTAGGACGGGCGCAGTTCTCGTGTCTGTTGGAAGAGCGAGCAGCGTCGGTCTTCCTACCGTGGCAAAGCTCGTCACGTTCCTCACGCACGATGGTCCGGCCAACGATGGAAGTCACCTTCACATGCAAATGCGATATTGCAACGGCTACACAACTGCGCTCACAACACAGCACATCACGCGCACAGTACACCGCGTCTGTGCACAAAGTCTTTGCTTCCCGTGATTTGAAATTCATGGACAACGTCAAGGGGCAGCTGGCGAAGGTGGCCCAAGAGACCGCAAAGGCGGACGACGCGTCTTGCAGCACGACTGAACTGGACAAAGCCTTCAAAGTCACGATTGAATCCCGCCACCCCTCTGCGTGCAAGAGGGTGCTGCGGAAGCTTGCGAAGGCGGTGGAGGTGAACGTGATCGACCTGCGCCCGAAGGGTATGAAGCAGCTGCTGCAAGCGCTGGACAGGAAGGGCGCTCTCCAGGCAGAGGCCTCCTCGTGCGGGGTCAGGGTGCCATCCTTTGAAGACGTACACAAACACCACATGCCTGTATACGGGAGCGACGTCAACTATGGACGTTTCCTTGCACGCCTGGGAACGCTCTTCAACGAGTTCTCGAAGGGATGGAAGTGCATAACACTCGACAAGACTGCGCTGTCGGTGCTGGGGTCACTTGCGGGGAAGAAGTTCCTTCAGGAGACACGGACGCAGCACAGCGTCGAGGCAGCGCTGCACAGGCACGAACAGATCCTCACCATCTACGGTGCACCTGAGGGTGCGGATGCAGCCGAGTCTGCTGTGCAGGCACACCTGCAGGAACACTCAGGCGACGTTGTCGAGGGCGACTCAAAATGCATGAAATGCGGCTCACAGTCGCACACAGAGCCTCTCACGCTCTGTGGGCACAAAATGTGCGACGACTGCGTTGCCTCAGGACTGGAGACGTGCCCCGTACCTGAATGCGGCTCGTCCTTCGTCGCCTCCGACGTGTCTGGCATAAAGCGTGACCAGAGCCTCATCGCCTCCACCGTGCTGCGCCGCTACCTGAAGCAGCGCATGCACCCCACCTATGGGGTGTGCTGCGGGCCGGCACACAGCGACTGCGACGCAGTGTTGAAGAAGTCCGACCAACACCACATGTGTTGGATGTGCTGCACACGAGTGTGCGTGAAGTGCAACACAGCAGACCCAGACCACAGGAAACGCACCTGCGCAGAATACGAGGAGCACCTCAGGCTTACAAAGATCTGCAGCTCCTGTGGTGTGCCCCACCCCGACCAGACGTGCGCAGAGTACAAGCAGGGCAAGCAGCTTCTTGAGCAGGTCTTTGTTGCCGCCGAGCGCTTTGTGCAGGCAGAGTTCCCACAGGAGTACGCCCCGTTCTGCTTCCACCGCAACACCAGCGTCGCACAGACACACGGGACGGGACAACACCCAGCACTGAAGAAGTTCCTCGCAAGCGGAAAAGTCCCTCAACACACTTTGCAACCTTCGCTTGGACGCTTCGGGTGGCATGGGACACGTGAGTCCGCCAACCTTGTCTCGATATGCAGGGATGGGTGGGACCCCAAGAGGCGCAGCGGGCAGGTCTACGGGCGGGGGGAGTACTTCGCGCACAAGGCGGGCACTTCCATCGGCGGGTACGTAGGGGCAACGCGCACTGTTATTGTGGCCTTTATGCTGAAGGGAACCTGGCTGAACGACACAACACACCTTGTCGTGGACAACCCGCTCTGCAACACGCGCTCCTACGTCCTGCCTATCGGCGTTGTGACCTACCAAGGCGCATCCCCGCCTGCCTTCACGCCGCCGCCTATACAGAAGCAGGTCTTACCGGAAAGCACCCCTCGCACTTTGATGCAGCAACTTGTAGGGTTTCTAGGGCAAAGAAAAGAGGACACACCGCGCAGTGCCTGGGAGTGGGAGAGTGACGAAGGCTGGAAGAAGTTTCCCAACGCAGTCAGTTCCCAGCTTGAAGCTGAACGCATGAGGGGCACGTCTCAGGTCAGCGTGTCTGTGATATCTGAAGACACAAAGGTGAGCAAAAGGATTCACGTTGACTTAGTGGCGATGCAGCAGAAGAACGAGACTACGCATTTCACAAGGCAAGTTCGGCGTGTCCAGACGCTTCCTGACAAAGGCACGGCACAAGGATGGCAGTGGCAGGATGGGACCGTGTGGTCGCCCTACAGCAAGGAGGCAGTGTCGAAACTTGACATTGCTTATTCTCATTACGCAGGAGGTGGTTGCAGCACTGTGGATTTGGTCACAAGCGCACTCGGGGGATCTTTCCAGCACACAGTCGACTTTCAAGCGATGACGCAAACGAATCGCTCGACTGGGACCGAACGGAAGGTACGAAGGGCTTCCTGAGGCGAGAGTCTCAAAAAAGATCACCGTTAATGTCGCTAGCAGCACTTCACGGGTGTGTGCGTGTGGTGATGTGTGCACATTTTTTTCAACTAATACTATGTGGGGGGGGGGAAGGAATAATATTGCGGTATATAAAATATGGGTGGAAAAACAAATAAAAAGGGGGGTTTTTTTAAAAATTTGGTGGAGGTACCATCGACTGCTGGTTTGGCAACGTGTAGCTTTTTCCAACGATGTTCACACACCGGCATCCCTGCCTGTGTTCCCCTTTTTTTTACTCCGTTCTCGCGCAAACAAAAAAAAGTTCTCTCTTCAAAAAAAAAAGACAATCTTAACGGTCAAAAATGGCCACTTCTCGTTTTTTGTTTCTGACAATGCCCTATTTCTCGCTAACCACTTGGGCACGTTCGATGCAAAAAGAAAAAAATATGCGATTTACGCATTGTTTGCCTTTCTTTGTAGGACCAACGACTTCTAGGAGTGGATACGGCCAGCTTGAAAGCCTTTCCCCATTACCGTAAAAATATTTATTCTGGGCCGGAACAAAACTGGAACACCCCAAAAAATCGTCGATTGTTCCAGTTTTGTTCCGTACCAGCATTGTTTTGGGGGGGTATCCGTGCCTTGTCAAAAAAAACGAGGAGTGCGACGATTTTTTTTTGCCCAAAGATGCACTATGCACCTGGGTGGGGTGGGAATGGGGATAAAAATTCTACCCTAACAGAACTGTTCTGGGCCGGAACAAAACTGGGACACCCCCAAAAACCCCAAGTGTTCCAGTTTTGTTCCGGTCCAGTATACTTCTGTCTCAGAATAGTTACAGCCCAGAATAAATATTTTTACGGTATTCCTTGTTTCTTTCACTTAACCTTTCTTTTGTCATAATAGTGCATTATTATCTTGTTGTTATTGCTTTGATTGGGATAATAACATAGAAACGCAGCAGTCAATCTGAGGGGGGTTCAAAAGGGGAAAGCAAAATAAACGCTAGTACAGTGAAGACGGGGGGAAGCATGCGGATGAAACAAATCTTTCCCCCGTTTTCGATGTACTTCTTCTCAGCCTTGTTTCTTCACAGCAAGAAACTGGGTCAACTAAAAAAGGGGTGTGTGGGTGCAGGGGCGCAAAGTACTGCGCATAACAACGTGTAAAAATAAGGGAAACTGCAAACTTGCCTGCAAAGGGGGGGAAAGCAAAATCAAAAAAGCAAAGATCGGCCTGCGTCTCCACTGCCTCAGCAGTGTGGTGTAAACCCGCTTCGTATGATGTTCGCGAAGTCAGAGGCGCGGGCGTACAGCTAATAAGTACCCTGAAAATTTCCCCCAGATGCATTCCAGTAAAAAAAGCATTTTTTTTTTTTCGATTGTGCGCTTGCTTCCAGCCAGAGAAAAGTGTTCGCTAATGAGCCTCCTTTACTTTAGGGCCAGGGTTTTCCTGATTGTGATGGTTCTTCTCAGCTTCTCTAGTAACAGCAATAGTAGTCAGGCCACGCAAGTCTGCAGGGTTGAGGGCTTAACGCAACAAGCAAAGAGAAAGAGAAGGATACTCAGCTCGCTTATCCACTTTTGAACCATGTGATTTGCGCTTCTTTTGTTACATTGTTGTATTCCCTATTCACCCCAAGGCATATTTTAACTCTGAAAAAATGGTTGTGGTTTGATATAATGAACGTAAACGTTTTCGTACACGAGACTGGCACGTCAGCGGAAGTGGATGTAAGCCACGACGACAGTATCTTGACTGTGAAGCAAAATGCGTGCCGAGCGTTGCAGATACGAGGCGGGATGACAGAACTGCGTGCACACGGGTGTGCACTAGACGAGGAGGCGAAGGTGGCAGACACACACGTGAGTCATGGAGACGAGTTGGAGCTGCGATGCACATATGCGGATGTCAAGTGTCCTGCCGAGTACTCGTACGAAACTGCTGCGTTTGCAGTGACACTGTCCCCTTGCGGAAAACTGTGTTTATTGGCAGGTGCCAAGCACGTTGCAATTTGGGAGACCGAAACAGGGTGTCGCTTACAGTGCCACCTTTCTCGTCAGCGCTTAGCGGCATATAACTACATGGCAGCAATGTCGATGTGTGGACAGTGGCTGTTCGTTGCCTCTCACGACCCTCTGGTTCAACTCGATGCAGCGACAGGCGCAAAGGTACGAACACTGAGCCACCTCTACACTTGTTCTGTGTACGCCACCTTGTGCGGGAGGTACGTCGTCTCTTCACACTGTCGCGATGATGTAGTAATAATGCACAACTTGCACAGCGGTACTACAGTCAAGCGCTTTGAGCACATGGGATTAAAGGAGGCGTCTGGGCTTGCTGTGGCTGACGACAGCACGTGGCTGTGCACGGTAGGGGAGGACGGTGTTCGTGTGTGGAGCATGGAGACGTATGAGGGGGAGCTTGTTATAGCGTCTGAGAGCTGCACCTGCGTCGCTATCTCGCCTTTCTGTGAGTACTTTGCTGTGGGACGGAGCGACGGGCCTTGGAGCTTTCACAAGAGGGATGGCACACTTCTCCTACAGTCTTCGCAGGTCGCTGCAATAGATAGGTTACTCTTCTCGCCCTGTGGGAAGTGGATTCTCTCGCACACTGGAGAGGATGATGGGTTGTGTCAGCTGGACACAGCGACTGGTACACGTGTGCGCAGAATCACGGATTGCCAAACATCATTTGCCATCTCGCCGTGCTCCCGCTTCTTGTTTGCTCTTCGCAGCGACAATGCCATCCACGTATGTGAGCTAGATGGCACTGATGATCCCTATTCGTGAAAGGTTTTGACGTGCCTTTTCTTCTTGTGTTATTTTATAGTACGGAAATAGGCATTCCCAACGTACCATCTTGGGGGGAAATGCAAAAACAAAAATGGAGGTGAGCGAGCCAACGTGTACAGACCGGGATATGGTTATGATTTTGGCAACTACATTCGTGTTCATCGAGAAAAAATGTATCAAAAATAATGTTCTTTTTTGATAAAACAACTTGTTGTCAATTCTAAAAAGATTGGAGACAGCGCTGCATGGCAAACAAAACGGATTGAAAAAGACAGAAGCTCGCTTGTTTCTTTTTGAGTACTCAATTAACCACCACAACCGTACTTCAGTTTAACACAATCTTCACCTTTTTGTTTTCCGGCTTTGAGCGCACAAACAAAATACCCGATCTTTTTTTAACAGTTTTCTTTCCCCCTTTTTTTCCTCCTCATTTTTTCTTCTGACATCCGTCGGAAGGGGAAAAAGAAAATAACACACCCCCCACTCGTTGCACCACGGCGAGAAGGACCAATTTTTACGGGAAAACCATAAAAAAAGCATACCCCACTATTGTTTGTGCCCACTCCTCCGTTCTCTCCCCTTCGTCACCACCACCCAGACTCCAGAAAATGTTAAGGAAAGCAGGAGTCTCCGTAGGTGCAGCAGCTGCTGCATGGACCACAGTGCAGCGTGCGCATGCGAGCGAGCGCCCACCCAGGGAGGTGGGCATCGTGAGCTACAACGTGCTGAGCTCTACATTGGGTGATGCGAAGTACTACTACACATGCAAGGAGGAGGACATGGACGTGGACACACGCTTTGCACGCGTTGTGGCGAAGATTGCGCGCCAGATTGAGGACGGCCACGGCGTGATCTGCCTGCAGGAGGTGTCGCAGTCGTGGTCTGGCCCGCTCCACACGTACTTCGCAAACCGCGGCTTTCACTTTGTGTTTGCCTCCTACGGCAGCGTGCTCTCAAACTACATGGGCAACGCGATTGTGTACGACACTGCGCGCTATGAGGCAGAGAAGATCGAGATCCAGCGTGTCTCCGACACCTACCGCGGTTGGCTGAAGGTGCCACGTGTGCAGCTGAGCTTCCTGACGAAGTTGTACCGTCTTGTGTTCGGGAACCCTCCTCGGGAGTTCTGCCCGTGGAACGAGGCGGAGAACAGGAAGAACCAGCTTGTGCTTGCGAAGCTGCGTGGACGGGAGCACGGTGAGACGTTCTGCGTGTCGAACTACCACATGCCGTGTCTCTTCGGCAGTGCGGAGAAGGTGCAGGTCATGAACATCCATGCGCAGCTCGTCTCCGAGAAGACGCATGCCTTTGCCGCAGGCAGCCCCTTCCTCATGGTCGGCGACTGGAACTTCCAGCCCGGCACCTCACCCTACCAGCTCATCACTGAAGGTGCGATTGGTGAAGACGATCCCGAGCGTCCCGTCCACCCGAAGGGGAAGTGGGAGAGCAAGGTTCCAGCTCTGCGTTCAGGTATGTTGTTCTGCTTGCAACAGTGTGTGCATACTCACCACAGAGTGTCCACAACAAACATGACATACTTAAATCCCTTTCCACAGCGTACAAAGAGCACAACGGTGAAGAGCCGCTGTACACACACTACGCAGAGACGATGATGCGGGAAGGTGTAATGTTCCAGGGCACACTGGACTACATCTTCATGTCGTCACACTGGAAGGTATGTCGTTCAGAAGAGGAACTGCCGTGCACAATACCTATTTCCTGCAGGTGAAGAGCACACTCGCGACAGGAACAGAACTTCCCGACCACACGTTCCCAACAGAGACGGAGCCAAGTGACCATGTTATGATTGCTGCAAAGCTGCAGCTTTGAACACAGTTCCTGACCCCAACGAGGCACCGCAAAGGAGTCACACTGTGTAATGTCATTACCTACAAGATGTTCGTGTGGCTCCTTGTTCAAACATATTTTGACCGAGCTGCGTTTTAGCATGCTTCAACCACTCTTTTTTTGCGTATGTCGAGCAACACTGCAGCAGCTCGCATATTTTCAGCCCTAACCATTTTTGCTTGTTGCTGTGGAGTTGTTTGATGCGTTGACGCTTCCACACACACTATCTCACCTGTTGGGTGGTGTTGCGGAGCACGATTGGGTGAGTGAACGACGTGACACTTTCCGCTCACAAAGTAGCGTGCGTAAAAAGTACCAAATAAACACACACGGGTTACAAAAAAGCACAAATGTCGAAATCTGCTGCAGGATGCGTTCAATGAATCATTTGTGAGGAAAAGCTCGAGGATGTAGGTTTTATGACAATGCCCCACTCGTAACCACTTGAGCACGTTCAATGCAAATATGATTTACGCATTGCTTGCCTTTCTGTGTGGGAACCAACGACTTCTAGGAGTGGATACGGCCAGCTTGAAAGCCTTTCCCCATTCTTCCTTGTTTCTTTCACTAGCCTCTCTTTTGTCATAATAGTGCATTATTGTCTGGTTGTTGCAAACCCTCAAACCCGCAATTTGCGGGTTTGCTTTACGGGGAAAGGAGGTGGAAGAAACAAATCTTTCCCCCGTTTTTGATGTACTTCTTCTCAGCTTTGTTCCTTCACAGCAAGAAACTCGGTCAACTTAAAAAGGGGTGTGTGTGGGTGAGGGCGCAAAATGACAACGTGTAAAAATAAAGGGGAAACTTGCGAAGTTGTGCGGCTGATTTGCGGTTTTGGATGGCCTAGAATTGATTTCAGACGTTGTTTGCTATCTTCCGCTGAAGCGACAGAAGGAAAGTGATCTGTTATTGCACACTGTGGTGGCGACTGCACGACTCCAAAAATATTTTTTTGTGGAAATGAGACAAAACAAATAAGTGTAAGTTGGTGTGGCTGAAGGGGTTAAAGTGTGATATAGCAGAACCATTGGAACTTCGTTTACTACAGTGCTCTCTACTATTCCACTCGTTGCACCACGGCGAGAAGGACCATTTTTTACCACAAAATAAAAAAGCATGCCCCACTATTGTTTGTGCCCCACTCCTCCGTTCTCCCCCCTTCGTCATCACCACCCAGACTCCAGAAAATGTTAAGGAAAGCAGGAGTCTCCGTAGGTGCAGCAGCTGCTGCATGGACCACAGTGCAGCGTGCGCATGCGAGCGAGCGTGTGGTCCCCCCACCCAGGGAGGTGGGCGTCGTGAGCTACAACGTGCTGAGCCCTGCGTTGGGTGGTGCAAAGCACTACTACACATGCAAGGAGGAGGACATGGACGCGGACACACGCTTTGCACGCGTTGTGGCGAAGATTGAGCGCCAGATTGAGGACGGCCACGGCGTGATCTGCCTGCAGGAGGTGTCGCAGTCGTGGTCTGGCCCGCTCCACACGTACTTCGCAAACCGCGGTTTTCACTTTGTGTTTGCCTCCTACGGCAGCGCGTTCTCGAACTACATGGGCAACGCGATTGTGTACGACACTGCGCGCTATGAGGCAGAGAAGATCGAGATCCAGCGTGTCTCCGACACCTACCGCGGTTGGCTGAAGGTGCCACGTGTGCAGCTGAGCTTCCTGACGAAGTTGTACCGTCTTGTGTTCGGGAACCCTCCTCGGGAGTTCTGCCCGTGGAACGAGGCGGAGAACAGGAAGAACCAGCTTGTGCTTGCGAAGCTGCGTGGACGGGAGCACGGTGAGACGTTCTGCGTGTCGAACTACCACATGCCGTGTCTCTTCGGCAGTGCGGAGAAGGTGCAGGTCATGAACATCCATGCGCAGCTCGTCTCCGAGAAGACGCATGCCTTTGCCGCAGGCAGCCCCTTCCTCATGGTCGGCGACTGGAACTTCCAGCCCGGCACCTCACCCTACCAGCTCATCACTGAAGGTGCGATTGGTGAAGACGATCCCGAGCGTCCCGTCCACCCGAAGGGGAAGTGGGAGAGCAAGGTTCCAGCTCTGCGTTCAGGTATGTTATCCGCGCCACAGAGACATCCTCGTGTCCACATAACACATAACACATAACACAACCCTTTCCCACAGCGTACAAAGAGCACAACGGTGAAGAGCCGCTGTACACGAACTACGCAGAAACGATGATGCAGGAGGGTGTAGTGTTCCAGGGCACACTGGACTACATCTTCATGTCGTCACACTGGAAGGTATGTCGTTCAGAAGAGGAACTGCCATGCACAATACCTATTTCCTGCAGGTGAAGAGCACACTCGCGACAGGAACAGAACTTCCCGACCACACGTTCCCAACAGAGACGGAGCCAAGTGACCATGTTATGATTGCTGCAAAGCTGCAGCTTTGAACACAGTTCCTGACCCCAACGAAGCAAACGCAAAGGAGTCACACTGTGTAATGTCATTACCTACAAGATGTTCGTGTGGCTCCTTGTTCAACATATTTTTTGACCGAGCTGCGTTTTAGCATGCTTCAACCACTCTTTTTTTGCGTATGTCGAGCAACACTGCAGCAGCTCGCATATTTTCAGCCCTAACCATTTTTGCTTGTGCTGTGGAGTTGTTCAAGAGAAAAATTTAAATTCATTCTGAAGAATGTAAAATAAATAGTGAACCACGACCATTTCCTTCCCCCTATTTTTCTTCGGGTGAAGGTGATGTACCCTTGCAACCACCCCACAGCTACAGGTGATGTAAGGCGCTGCTTTACAGCCAAAAAAAAGTACCAAATAAACACACACGGGTTACAAACAAAGCACAAATGTCGAAATCCGCTGCAGAGCTTTCGGCGCAGATGGCAGAACGGAACGCCAAAATGGAGGCTATGAAGGCAGCACGCGCAAACCGCAAGGCTAAGGTATCAACGCTTCCATCCTCATCCCCCTTTCGCGCTTCACCCCACATAACCTCCACAGGGCCCAGCACCACCCGCACCGGCGGCGGCTGCACCACCTGCACAGCCGCAGGCACGGATGTTCTCCAGCCAGGCGTCAGACCCTCCACAGCCTGCAGACCCGACACCACCTGCGTCGTTCTATGCAGGAGCACAGCCACCACCACCCGCGCCACCTATGGGCGTGGGTATGGGCATAGGTGTGCACGGTGAGGAGGAGCTTGCAGAACTGCGCAGAACGCTGAATGAACGTGACGACGCAGTAGCCGTGCTGCGGGGTGAGCTGAGCAGTGTCGAAGAGGAGCGTGGTCGCCTGCGTGCGGCGGAGGGTGAGGTGGCGGCGCTGAAGGAGGGCGACCTCGCACAGCAGGCACGCATCAACGAGGTGCAGGCGAGGCTTGCATCAGAGGCACAGCGCAACACTGCACTCAGCGCCGACGTGCAGGCGCTGCAGACAGAGAAGCTTGCTGCCACTGCTGACGTCCGCAGGCTTGAGTTCGAAGTCGACCGCCTGCAGCACAACCTCGACGCTCAGGCGCGGCGTCTCGGTGCAGGCTTCACCGCACGATTCCGAGAGGAGACACAACTGTGGCTGCAGCATGTGCACATCGAAGTGGAGCAGGCTGAGGAGCGTGCTGCCATCGAGAAGCTTGCCTCGTCACGCCGCCTCCTCGAGCTTGTGCGCGAGGAGGGTGTCGCCACCGGTGCAAAAGTCGCAGAAGTGTCTGCACGCTTCGAGGCACAGCTGCAAGCCTCGCAGGAGGAGATCCGCACACTCGAGATGAAGCTCTGTGCCTCAGAAGACGCACAGGCGAAGCACGTCCAGCTGGCAGCGCTGGCACGTCAGCAGCTTGACGGGCACAGAGACCTGAAGGAGAAGGAGACGCTCACGCTGCAGACGGAACGCCAGCGCCGCAAGCAAGACTGCGAGCGCATCGAAGGCGAGAAGGCGGAGCTTGAGGCGCGTGCCATTGCGGCGGAGACGGAGCTGGTGGTGCAGCGCAAGGCTGTCGAGGAGGTGCGGTCCAAGATGGAGCTTGCACGGCGGGAGCGCCATGACGCGCTGGCGACGTTGAGCGACGAGCGTGAGGACCGCATGCGTGCGCTGAAGGGCCTAAAGGACCAGGTCGTGCAGAGCAACCTTGACCGCGAGGGCCTTATGAAGAAAGTACCCAACTTCGAGCTCGAGAAGGGGCGCCTCGAGGAGCGCATCACTTCCCTGGAGGAGGCGCGCCGCAGGCAGGACGACGAGATCAGGGTCCTGCGCCGCGAGCGTGAAGAAGCAGAGGCGAAGGTGGGCGAGGTGCGCCAGCAGTTCCGCGACAAGCAGAAGGGCGACGAGCTCGAGATCCTGCGTCTCCTGCGCAACGACAGAAACTGGCGTCTTGAGCGCTCTGAGATGGAGGACGAGATGAAACGCCTCAGCCACGAATGCACGCTCAAGACACGCGACGCGTTGGACGTGCAGCGCGAATTCTCACACCTCGCGAAGAAGGCAAACAAGGCAACACGCAAGCACCGCGAGATGAAGAAGGAGACCCTTGCGATGTCGTCACGTCTTAACAACCTTTCGCTGCAAGGCGAGCACGCACGCAGGGCGATGCTCTCCGAGGTGCAGGACGTTAAGGGGCAGCACCTTGCCGCGGCAACAGATCTGGAGGAGGAGAAACACAAGTTCTCTCACGCGTGGGAGGGCCGCCTCAAGGAGCAGGACCGTGAGTTGGCTCGGGCAAACACAGAGCTGCACGCCAAGGGGCGCAAGATTGACACTCTCAAGGCACGTCTTGCGGAGCTGCAAACTGTTGAGAAGTACTCCATGGGGCTGAACCAGTCTACTAACGTCCCACCTCGCAAGAAGGGTGCAGACTTTGTCCCGCTGACGGCGGACTCGGAGCTGGACAGGTACATGGCAGGCCCGCTTCAGGGCGACATTAGCGCAGACTTCGACGACGGGCCTGCGGTGACACCTGTGCCCAAGGTGGCGGACACCTCTGTTGTGAGCGAGGTTCGGGGTGGCGGGCACGACCCACGCTCGCAGAACGACTCCGTCTATGCCACCGGCAGTACCGCACACCAGACACGTTCGTACAACAGCACTGTTCAGAACCGCACTGTCTCCCCACCACGCGACCCATCGATCTTTTCCCGTTAACCGGAACTGGTGCTCACTGCTCGCAATTTCTTTCCCAACCGGCATTACGCGTGTCTCAAATGATCCTCATCTGACTGATGAGAGGAAGCGGCAGGAGTATCTGCCCTATCAGCTTTTGACGGTAGGGTACCAGTCATGCACCAAGGTACTCGAGAGGGCTTTTGTATTTCAAGTCAACTTTCTTTTGTTCGTAGATGTTAGATGTGTTAAAACCCCCGAGGACTTTCTCCACCCCTCTCTCCCGTTGTTAAAAACACGAAACGGGTTGCCACCCAAGCAGCCACCATAACAAAATGATACCCTCCCCTTTTCCCCCTTTTCCCCCTTTTCCCCCTTTCCCCCCCTTTCCCCTCTTTTCCAAATTTGCTCCTTCCTCCTTTTTTACGACCCGCCGACAGAAAACTACTACACATGTCACGCAAGGAGCTCCGCACGCTGGTGACTTCCCTCTGCACGAAGCATGGTGTCAACGCAGGGACGTACGCGACAGACAAGAAGCTAGGCGACGACGTTGTCTCTGCGTGGGCTGCACGCACAACCGCCTCGCAGCGCGGCGAAGTGCACTGCGGGCAGGTGTACCGCGGCATGAAGGGCGAGGACATCCCAACACGCACCGGGTGCATGCAGGTCTACGTCAGCAAGGGCAAGGGGCAGGTCGGGACGGGCCTCTCGCCCTTCGTCCTCCCCTTCCCACGCGGGATGTACGCGCCGTACTGCCTTACCCTGGACGGGACGGCCACGGGCAGCCTTCTCCCGCAACGCCCCTTGGAGCTTGTTTGGCAGAGTGCGAAACGTCTGGAGGATGAAACGCTGAATGCGTTTATGACGCGCCGGCTGCAGATCTTCCGCAAGGGAGATGTGAAGCGGCGATACTTTGCAAAGGGGTCGTGCATCAAGGGCGCGATGTTCGGGGGCGACTGTCTCGAGTACGTCCCCTCGCGTGCGGTGTACTACTTCGCCTACGACCAGGCGGCACGGACACAGCGCGTCTACACATTCCTGGATGACCTTCTCGCGAGCGGCGTCAGTCTTCTCCTCCTCGGCCCTGACGGCTTCGCTATGGGCGACACCCTCGAAGAAGCGAAGGAGGCATACTGCAGCACAGTCCACCCCTTCGGTCATGAGCGTGTCCTGGTGTCGATGCTTCGTGGCTACTCACCTGCGGACCTGATGCCCACAAAAGAGACTTCAGAAAGAGAAATCGCGGAAACCCAAGAGCCAGATCCAACAGAAAAATGAAGAGTCTAATGACAGGTTTGCCTAAAAGTGTGCAAGAACTGTAACAGTTGGGTGTCGCAGGGGTCCTCGATAGGTGAAGAGAAGCGAGAAGAGGACGAAGAAGGCCGACGCCTTTTGTTTTGCTTTTGTTTTTTTTTTCCCCACCTCTAACTTTGTTGTTTCGGTCTATTTTTTGGCATTTCGTCCAAAATTTGGCTTGACCTGGGAGTTGTGTGATGCTTCCTTTTTAGCTTATTTTATTTTGCATCTCTCTTTTATATTCTTCGAGAGTCAACTGCTTCAAACGAAACACAGGAACTATTTTATTGCACAACCTCACCCCCCCTTGCACCACACCAGCCACCACAGGGCAGGCACAGAGCACCCGCTCTGGTCTGTGCAATTGTAGTATGCTTGGGTTGGACTTGAGGTTTGACCCTGATGTGAGGGTGCGTATTGCCGGGTTGGTCGTGTACGGTGTGGAGGTCATCGCCTGCGCTGTGCTGCTGTGGCATCGACGGCACCCACACGTCCACAGACTGTCGCCGAGGATGCTGGCCGTGTGCCAGGCAGCAGCGTTCTTTTGGTTCCTTAGTCTCATGCTGAACAAGGCAACCGCGAACCTCTGGGATGAGTGGGGTTGGAAGTGCTGGATCCCGCAGATCTCCGTGCGGGTGTTCTTCTTCACCGCGTTTGTGGCGTCGTTGATCTCAAGACACTACGTGGTCTACTCCAGGTGGCTCTCCGTCGAGAAGTTCAGGAAGTCGTTCCTGCTCATCAACGGATGCATAGCTCTCTCTGCCGCAGCGCTGCTCGGTGCCTTAGTGGTTTCGGGGAACGGGGACGTGTCCGACGAGATATGTGGGCTGTGCGACCGCTCGACTATTGTGCTCACAATATACCACGCGGTGCTGCTGGTAGGGGTCTGCGTCATGGCCATCATCCTTGCGAGAACGGTTTACATTGACACACGAGCCGACTACTCGCTGCTTCACCCAAAAGCACTGAACGCCGTGATCGACATGGTGGCCGTCGTGATGATGATGGTCACGTATGCAGGTGTATACCACGGCTCGCACGACTCGTCAGATGCGTCAAAGGACAACATCTTCACTGTTGTGACCACTGTTGTGATACCCGCGTGCATGTTCTGGTCGCAGCTCATCCCTGCCTTGTTGGGTGTTGGTCAGCAGCTCCCGGCGATGTCGTTCTTCCCGTCGCAGGTGTTCGACCACTCGACAGGCGCGTTCACAAGCAACGTTGCACACCTGCCGAAGCTGCGGCGCGTGATTGCAGACGACACACAGCGCTTGAAACAGCACATCAACGACGCGACGTCGATACCTGTGCACGACACAGAGAATCTCTTTGAGCTTATCATCAATGGCGACGTCGACGAGATACGCAACTTCCTTCTTGAGCGTGGTGTCGAGCTTCTCGGTGTGCCAGGGCAGAAGGGCGAAACCGCACTGCACGTTGCTGTCGGCGACCCTGAACTGCCACAGGAGATGCGCATGCAGGTGGTGGAGTTGCTGATGGACATGAAGGCCTCCCTCGGTGCGCAGGACAACCAGGGCCGCACACCGCTGCACATCGCAGCTACGCTGTCGGATCCTCAGATCGTGTGCTTCATGGTCCAGAGTGCGATGAAGTCTGCGAAGTTTGGGGAGTCCTCAAACCCACACATGACGAGCCTCATCAACGTCATTGCGAACGACGGTGCTACGCCTCTGCACATTGCCACGAAGCTGGAGGACATGGGCACACTGACGATGCTCATCGGTATGGGTGCAGACCCCTCCAGGTGTGCGCCCAACAAAACACAAGTCAAGGCCGAGGATTGGGACCTTGCTTACGAGAACTCCGTGGGCGAGATCATTCAGGGGAAGGCCAGCTTCATGATTGCAGTTGAGATTGGGTCTCTGTCGATTGTTCAGCACATGGTCACCTCGTCGCCACGCACATGCGATTTGGAGCAGCTGGGGCCGTTCGGGATGACACCTTTGATGACAGCGTGCTATCTGCGGCACACGCAGGTTGCGCTGTATTTGCTGAAGAACGGGGCGAACGTGTGGCACACAATGCCCTCGTCGAGACCCTCCCGCGGGCTCTCGGTGTTGCATTGCTGTGCCATTGGCGGGGATCCATTAGTGCTGAACGCTGCGGTATGCTTGTTACAGGGCTCAACGTTTGTATGTTTTACACTACCCACTTTTTTTCAGGCAAAGGAACTCACAAGTGGTACACAAATGCCGATCGGCACCGACACCGACACGTACGAAAAGTGTACCTCCATCTCAGAAAGCGACTCGATGACACCAGTGCAGATGAGCAGCGGTGGGCAAGAGAACACCAGTCCCCCGCTCATGGTCGACGCACGACCGCCCGAGAGCGGCAGATCACCCTCCGCTTCCTCCCACCTCCTTGAACGGTATGGCTGCGAAAGGGTTTTGTCGTGTTTTGTTTTTCTTATTTGACTTTGATGCACTCCTTCCTTGCATACCTCTTTTCTCAGGTCCCTCCAAATCGGGCAGCAGTACAGCGCAGATTCGTTGCCAAGAATAGGAACGAACTTCTTGTCGCACACAGCCTCCCGGTCTAACCAGGGTACCATCAACGGCACCGACGGAGCTGCCGAAGCAACAAACTCACTTGAGGCACCGCCCACGGACGACGACGTGCGTGCAGCAATGACGATCCTTGCTGCGCGGGGTGAGCTTGAGGTTTGTCTGCGTTTCCCACCCCCACACACCCACCATCCCTGCAGCCTCTCCCCGAAGAGCAAATTCTTCTTGCAAGCTTGGAAGACGTGTGGGAGGCAGCTTCAGGAGGGAGCCACACCGGACATCTGATGCCTGCAGTCGAGAAGGCCATTGCCGACGCACTCGCGGCACACGATGGGGCGAACCTGAAGTGCGTCCTGACGCAGGGGCAGTACCAATGGGTGGATGGTGTCTTCAGCTCGCCACTGACTGCAGTGAAAACGAAGCAGTTGGCGGCAGAGATCAGGCGCCGTGTGGTGAACCCTGTTGTTGACATCTCGAACTTTGCGGACCACGAGCAGCGTCTCTGTGCGCAAGCACGCAACCTGAAGGAGCAGGAGCAGGACAAGATTCTGCGCTCTCTTGACATCCTCGCACGCTACGTCGAACACCTTACTGGCGAGCGTGTAAGCTCTCTGCACTATCGCAGCCCCGTCATCCGCAGCTCGTCCAGCTCGCCACGCCTCCCGTTCAGCAGGTCGCCACCCGACGGCCTGTACGACCAACTTAAGAAGGACATCCTCTTCCTCACGGACACAGACTCGATGCCGCTGAACGCACACCGCTACCTCAACCGCTGCGACTGCTGGGGTAGAACTGCTCTTCACTGGGCAGTGCTGCGGCGCAACTCAGGTGTCGTGTACTTCCTCGTGACACTTGGCAGTAGTGTCTCCATCCGCGACCGCAAGTCACGGCGACGCAGTGATGTGCTCGGGCTGACCAGCATGCAGTACGCTGAGAAGCTCTACAGTGCAGGATGCTCCGGTCCGTACCTTGCGATTGCAGAGTCCGAGCGGCACAAGCTCAAAATGAGACAAAGGGTATGCACATCATTCAACAAAACGACAGACCTATTTCCATCACCACACAGACATCGACAAGTTTACGAGCAGACGAATTTTCAAAACCCCCTTTGAGGTAGACTCGTACGTGGGGTGGTACATGCAGGGAACCAGACGTGTACATTAGAAGGTTAATTTTTTTTAAAAAAGATACGGGGCTGGGGAGGGTGGCGGGACAAGTTGACAACGCAGCTGCGATACCATTCTTTACTACGCTGTGTTTGTTCTGCAACTAAAAAAATAGAGAATAAAAAAAGATCTCAAGCTGAGGGCAACGGGACAGCAGGGGTTCCGTGTTTGCGGTGTCAGGAATCCGATCACACTGATGCGTACCAGGCTTAATTCTAACCAACCTGTAACATTCAGTTGCTGCGAGAATTTCTTCACCAGAAATGCAGCGTTCTGTAAAGCACAGACACAAAAGCCTGACTGATCCTTTCACGGGTGAGAAAATATCCCAAGAATTGGCTGCTCTACGCGGCCAACGGGCGTCACCTCCCAGTCAAAACGATACAGGCACCCCTGCTGTGTTGTCAGTGAATTCTCTTTCTTTTGCTTCTGTCTTGAAAAACACGCCTTCTTTCCATCATTCCCTTCCCTCCCGGTGCAAATACAAAAATAATAAAACAAAACAAACACTTTTCTTGTTGTTTTCTAGAGCTGTGTGTGTTCTTCCCCCAGGGTTCATATGACCGGATAGGCAGAAACGCCACCATACTCTCTCGCCAGCTCCTTTGAGTCCTCGTCGTCTCCAAAGGGGTGTTCTCCACACGTGGACGAAACAGTTTCGAGATACGCCAGAAGATCAGAGTTGTGTTTTTTATCCAGGGCAGCTGATCTCTCCGATAAATTACTCTCGGCTTGCAGCAATACTGAACAGTAAACCTGAATTTGCATTGTCGCAGAGTTCTCTGAGGGTGCTTGGAGATGGGGGAAAAGATACGTCAGTCGTGGACCTTTTGTCACGACACCTGCCACTCTACCATCTCTTCCAGGAGGGGGGGTATTTACACAACCATATTGTTACACACGAGTCACACGCGAGAGTACGATGTCGGTGAAGGACATAAAGAACCTCGTTGAGGAATCGAACCCTCTGTTGAAGCTTTCTGAAATACAGGGCGTTGTCGATGGCACAGTCTCTGATAACGACTCCAGTGACGACGAGACGGGCGAGGTCGTCAGCAGCAGCCTGCTTCTCCAGAGTGCGAAGGACGCAGATGCCTCTGACACGGCGGACGTTAAAACCAAAACTTACACGGCGAAAGCCGTTGTGTTGGGCAGCACTTCCGCGGATAACGTGACCATTGTGCACAGCTCCAAGCAGAAGGTGATTACGAAAGGGCTGTCGGGGGATCTTGCCGCGGCGGCTGTTGCACAGGTGTACGACAATTCAGGCAACCAAGACGACGGTGGGGAGGGAGACGTTGACGTGGATGACGATGGGCTGCACACTGCCTGCGCCGCCAACGCTACTGCGTCGACCGCCGCGCCGGCTGCGATCACGCTGTCCGACCTGCTGGAAGGGTACTCCGGGGATGAGTACACTTTCACGTCTGCTTCGTTTGCGCTGAAGACGAAATCAACTGGGGTGACCACTGCGAAGTTTCAGGGGCTGTTGAATATGGACACAACGCCGTTGTCTCTGTTCCGCGAGCAGTTCAACCTATCCCGCAGCGGGGTGTTTATGGATGCGTCGATATCGATCAGCGAAGGGACCAACGTGTCGTCGAAGAAGCTGGACTGCCAGGAGATCAAGATCTGCAGCGAGCCTGTGTTTAATGCAACCCTCGGAGACGGGCTGTGTATCACTGACGTTCGGTTCGCCCTCGGCGCCACGAGGAAGGAAAGCGGTGCCTGGGACTCCAGCTTCGCCACCACCGGAACCTTGAAAATGAATTTCTCGGAAGACGAGACTCCCACCATGCTGACCGCGTCGATGGCGTACGACGGTGGCGTGCTCTCCCTCGCCGCCTCGGGAACCGACGTGGTGGTGGACCTCGGGAACGACATCGAAGTAGTCTTCAACAGCTTCGCCGTGAAGGGGTCGATCGATGCGAATGGTGACGCAGGCTGCTCTCTCAGCGCGCAGCTCGCCCTCTCCGCAGGAACCCTTCTCGACTTCGGGGGGAAACTCGTCGCTGGGACAGCGGACTTCGGGATGTACTGCAAAGTGACCGACCTGTCCCTCGCCACCATCAGCGATGTCTACCAGAAGGTGACGGGAGCGGATAAAGGACTGAAGTTCCCTAAAGTGCTTCAGGGCTGCACGATCGACTCTCTGTTGGTCACCTTCGCGACCGAAGAGATGGAGGTCGATACCGGGCTCTCTCTCGTGAAAGGTGCAGCACTGGACTGCGACATGACCATTGGAGGGTTCAAAGTTCGCGTGAAGGGGCTTGTGACGGAGGATGAGGTGGCATTCGAAGGTTCCGTGTTGGACGGGGATTTTTCAAAGATGGGCCCGATTGGGAAGCAGATTAAGGTCGACGAGCTGACGGTGACGTTTGCAATGTCGAGTAAATCTGACGACATGGAAGTGATGTTCTACGGTGATGTGCAGGTGTTCGGCATCGACCTGCAGGCGTGCGTCCTCTTCGAGAAGACCGATGGCGACTCCAACGTTGTCATACACGCCACGGCAACACCCGCAAATTACAGCGACAATGGTTTCTCCCTCGGTGACCTCCACAAACCTCTGGAGGGCACCTTCGCTGACTCAATCAGCTTCTCCGAGCTATCCTTCACATACGCTCAGAATGTCGTGGAGAGTTCTACGATTAAGGGGCTTGAGGGGAAGCGTTTGGAGGCAGGCTTCAGCGTTGGTGCAGTGTGCGGAGAGATTCAAGCCTTGTCCGACCTTCTTGGGTCGAAGCAGGATGGGTTGAAGTTGGAAGCATTCTTCCCCTCCGACGTTTCCGCCGGCCCAGAGATTACGATCGCCCTCCCTTCAAGCGCGACTATCAACCTCGGAAACGGCGTTACAATGGGCCCACCCTTCATTGAAATCAACACCGCCCCACCCCGCCCGTCGTTCAAAATCGTGTTCGTCATGTTTGTCAAGGTGCCGAAGCAGAAGGAGAAGCTGGAGTTCCAAGTCGGGATGGAGATAGACCCTATCGGGGCGAAGGCGTCGGGCCTCATGAAGGGGTTCTGGGAGCAGCCTTTCCAGGTGAAAGGGTTGCGGATCGGCCCAGAGTGCCTCGTCGAGATTGGGATCATCTACGCTACCTTCTCCGCGACCGGGTGTCCTTCAAGCTTCGCCATGAAGGGGGGAGTGCAGCTGGGGAAGATCGGCGGTGAAATGGGGTTCCGCATCTCGCAAGACCCTCTGGAGCAGGTGCTGATGGGGCGGCTGTACACCGTGCAAGACAGCACCTCACAGGGTGCGGTCGCGGCCACCGCGGGAAGCGACGTCGCGCCTATAACCCCGGAAGACCTGTTGTCCGCGATCGAAGCGATGACGGGCACGAAGTTGGGGTCCGGAAAGGTGCCGGACTTCTTCGAGATCTACGACCTGGACCTCATGGTCGCCAGCTCCGCGGGGACCCTGGGGACTGTCGCCTACAAACAGGGGGTGACCTTCAACTGTGTGATGAAACTTTTCGGAGTGAATGCCGAAGTGCATGCAGAGATCAGCGAAACAGGGACGTCGATGATCGGTGCGATCGACCCCTTTGAGATCGGGCCACTCCAGGTGTACGGCGCGAAGGGGGACCGCATCCGTCTGGAGTACGAACTGACGAAGACAAGCCAGAGTATGCTGATTGACTGCGCCGCCGAGCTGTTTGGCGCCGAGGTCTCGCTGTACCTCATGATCGCTGGGAAAAACGATATGTACTTCGAGTTCACTCTCGCCTTCGGGGCCGCACTTTCCTTCGAGGTCATCGGCAGCAAGAACCCAGAGGGTTTCTACCTCCGCGCGGAAATGCAGTCCGACGTTGTCGGCTACGTGGTGGCCCAGATCATGAGTGGGCTGAAGAAAAGCATCGACGCAGTCGGCAGCGCGCAGGACGACTTAGACAAGAAAGAGGCAGCATTCCGCGCCAAATTTGACCCTCTCGAGCGGGAGCTAAACAGAACAAAGCAAGCCGCGCTCAACCACAAGAAAAAGCTGAACGCGGATTTGAAAAAGGCAAACGAGCTGCTCGAGAAGGGCGTCGCCACCGCGAAGGCGGCACTGGAATCTGCCACCAAAGCGTACGAGGCGGCTTGCCAAAAAGCGAAGGAGGCTCTTGCAAAAGCAAAGGCAAAGTATGAAGCCGAGTTTAAGAAGGCGGAGGCAGCTGTTGCAAAGGCACGGGCGAAGTACAACGACGACATCAAGAAGTCAAAGGAGAACTTGAGGAAAGCAGACGAGAAGATGAAGCACGAAGTCGCGAAGGCGACAGCGAAGATCAGCTCCGCACAGCGCGACTGCGACAACATGCGGTCGAAGTACGAGAAGGCGAAGAAGAAACTGAAGAAGTGTAAAGTTTGGAAGAAGGCAAAGTACGCCGCGAAGGTCGCCTCCTACTGGACTGCCTACAATGCGACGAAGAGAGTGTTGGACGCAGCGAAGAAGGTGATGTCGGCCGGCGCCGCTGCTGCCGCGAAGGTTGCTTTTGAGGCAGCAAAGTCGTCACTCCACGTCGCTCAGTATGGCGGCAACCGCGCTGTCATGCAAGTTGCAGAGAGCACCCTGGCAGCCGTACGCAAGGGCTCCAGCAAAGCAGCCTTTGACAGTGCGCAGAAGGCTGTAAGCGGGCTCGGGAATCTGAGCGACTTCGTCGATCACAAAATCGCCAAGGCCGCCCTCGCAGAGGCAGAGAAGCTGGGGAAGAAGCTCATCAACCAAGCGCGGTCGGCACTGAACGCCTTCGCCACCTGCGCCCTGCAGGTCGCGTTTGTCGCAGCCCAGGCAGCGCTCGATGCCTGCGAAGAGTCGACTGTTGCGGTGTCCTTCAAGGTTGCGAAAAGCTCACTCAAGCTGTACGAAAAGGGGGCGACGGCGGTGGCGACGCTGGCTGAGAACTGCGCCGGAGAGATGTTCGACATCCAATCCTTCGTCATGGAGGCGGACATGAAGACGGAAGGCCCCTCGCAGTTCGATGTGAAGCTGAAGCTGATTGTGTTTGGGAAGAAGCAGAAGCTCGGCCTGACTTTCCAGCCAGGCAACGTGACGGGTCTGATTGACTCATTGCTGGATGAAGTCTGCGATTCAGCGTGCAAGATGGTCTAGCGTGCTCTGTCCGTCCGAACCCGCAAGGAGCGGACGTCCGACAGCTGAACACGATGCACGCCCAGCTGCGTTTCAGATTTTTGGTGGCAATTGTGTTTTATAGTGATAAATAGTGACGAGCACGAATGGTGTTGACACAACCTGGTGCCCTCATGCCACTGTATGTGCGTTGTGCGAGGACAGAAGAGCGGCTTGTCGAGGTGTTACACTGCCAGTGCACTAAGTGTGCTGTCTGTTCATATTCACACGTCTTTTCCAAGATGTGTTGCGATTATACGTGTGTTCTGTTCGTTTTGTGGATGTTTACGTTAGATTTGGAGTGAACGTAACACCTGCAGACTTGCTTGTTGCGGGTGTTTTCACTACCATGCATGCATTGTGGTGCATAGTGTTTTGACCACTTGGTTTTTGGAGTGTCTATCTGTACACTTCATTTCCGACTTTGCTTTTCCCTGGGGTTTGGGGCTCTTGCTGTTTCGTTTTACCAAGGTGGGGCGTTGAGGAATTCCACACACCTTCCATATTTTTGTGTTGAATGATTGAGAGTTTCGGTGTTGCGATGTGTTCTGCTTCGATGACTGGCATGAGGGCTGTGTGCGTGTTAAGAAGACCTTGGACGAGAACACCTGCCTGCCCTACTCCGTTGACATGGGGTTGGGAGAGGCCAGCGGTCAAGCACCCTGTACCTGAAATGAGTTTATATTTTGTACTTTTTATAGGTCAAACGAAGTTGGCAAGGGAAATGCTACTGTCGCTCGCTAACTGTTTTCACCCTCATTTGTGCTCCTCCCTTCTCACACATCACCATCTGTACTTTCATTTTCTTACCTTTTCAATTTGGCTCTTTTTTTGTAAACATTATGTCATATCAGTTTTCAGGAAAACTAAAAAGGTGGAAGCCTACAACTCACAAACTCTCCCCCTGTTTCGTTTCCCGTTTTTCCTGTGTGGGTATATTTTTGTACTTTCACACAAAATGATTTAAATCTATAAGTTAGAAAGTGTCCTCAGTGGCTAACTGTTACTAACGTTAAACAAGAACTAAAAAAAACACCTGTTTTGCCTCACTGCATCGTGCTGGTGTGTGATTTCGACCTGGGTTTGTTGTTTGTGCATTTTGTGTATTGTATGTATAACACCTGAGTAATCCCACAAGACACGGAGACGCACACAGTGTCACCGCCAGCTGCTAACTGCACGACGCACACCCTCCTCTCCTCTCCTCCCCTCCCCTGTCCATTACACTAGTGTGCGCAACTTTTCAGTTTCACTCACCACAGATTGGCAACCCCACCCCCTTTTTGTTTTACCACGATCTCCTGTCTGGCGCAGCACACTTGGAGACTCCAGCGTTCCCCATCGTGCGCGGTGCTTGTCCCAGCAAGATACAACCACCAACAGGCAGTACCGGTCCCTACTCAGACTAAACCACACCACACCACACCACACCAACACGGTGCTGTTATGTGTAATTATTTGCCAGGAAATACCCCCATAAGCCCAAAGGTTTGGCGTATCCACAGTGCGCAACTGTGAGAATGGAAAGGGGAGAGATAAAACTCACGCCATGTACCCACGTACACCACAACAGACACTCTCTTCCTCTCTCCCCTTTCTGTACACCTCCGAACAATGGTGTCATGCAGCATCCAGTCGCTCACAATACTGCTGTGTGTGGTGCTGATTCTTTCGACAGGTGCGATCATCGGTGGCTTCACATTAACAACATGGGATGACCTTCTGGAGAAGGCACGTGACACAGGTGACGAGAGCTTCGGGATGTGTCTCGACAGTGGTACGGCGGACATCGAAACGGTCTCGACACGTTATCTGCGCTCCGTCCTTGGCAACGTGGACACGGCGGTGAAGGAGTACCTGAAGGTGCCTGAGCAGCTCGTGGTCTCGCTCGCCACCCTGGCGAAGGCACACCACCCAAATGTCAGCACAAGCCCCGCCTTTGCGGATTCACATTTGCGTCCTGCAATCATGTCCGCTTACCTCGCTGGGCAGATGGCTGGGGTCAACCATTTCTACATAGAAACATACCCGTGGTCCGCTGTGCACCCCTATTATTGGAAGAGGGGGGACGGGTTTGCAGGGTGGGGCTCGGGGATTATGTTCAGATATGTAAACCCTGCGAGCGGTGTCGTGCCTACGAACGGCAGCAGGGTGGTCCTGGCGTGGGAGCAACGTGACCCTGCAACGATGGCAGTGGGGGTTTCGGACTGGGCTGTCTACACAGAGGCCGGCGACCGGGGAGAATTCAAGTACCCCAGCGAGCCGTGCAACCACCTGCCTGACTACAACAAGGGCCAGGTACGTGGACTGTGCATCTACCCCACTCGTCTTATTTCACCCTTGGGTGGGCACAGTGATCAACACCGTGGGAGGGTGCAAGCCAACGTAGAAGACCACATGCCAGATCTGTACCCGGCGGACACGCTTGTCTACGACACGCTGCAGGTGCAGTGGGACTTCATGTCCTGGGAGCTCACCTACACCTTCACCCACCCAGATATGTACACGATGTTCCCCAAGCAGGGCAAGCGCGTGGGTTCCGTCGGCACCCTCCTCACTGCGGAGGGGATAGTCAAGGTAGTGCGTGCCCAGCTGCTCCCGAAGGACGCGTCTCTGTACCTGGTGCAGTGGGAGCGTGCATCGGGCTCAGTGGGCACACTTGTCGCGTACAACAGAGGACGGCAGCTGAGGTTCGTACTGCGCCTCAGCGGCATCGGCCTTGAGACGCTCCTGGCAGAGAGCTTCAACATAACGAACCACTCGATGGAAGACGCGACGTCGCACATCCCTTCAGTGATTGCAGAGCACGGACGGTATGCGTTCACACACCAGCGGAACTACAGAGACCTTGTGGAGAAGACAGAGGACTCCTTCCTGAAGTGGTCTGACTCGAACGGCACGGAGTTCTGGACAATAACGTCGACGATCGAGCACAGAACGATTGCGTGGTACGCGAACCTTCTGGTACCGAGGGCGTCTGTTATGGAGACAATTGATGCGTCGACGAATGCAATCCGTGCGAAGGTGGCAGCAGATCTGTCCTCTGCAGACGCACAGAAGGAGGATGCGGTGATTGTGATGGTGATTGTGACGGCCGTTGCGATTATGGGACTTCTTGCCATTGCTGTTGTGTTCACACGCTACATCACGTCACCTCTGCTGAAGCTTGGGAGTGAGATGGCAAGTGTGGCTGTGATGGACCTGGAGGCTGTGGACACGGGCCGTGCAGTTTCGCAGCTGAGTGAAGTGGGGATGATGCAGCGCAGCTTTGTTACCATGGTGGCGAACCTGGTGGAGTACCGGAACTACATGCCGCAGAGTGTGCTTGTCAACGAGAGTCAGGAGGAAGAAGCCTCAGAATCATCCAAGAACACACGGAAGTCCCACACCAAGGTGCGTTCTGGTGCCTCATCCCGCACCTGCAGCACGGCCTCGATGGCGCAGAGCTCAGAGGTGGTGCAGACACAGAAGGCAACGCTGCGTGTTGAAGGAATGAAGAGGAAGAAGGTGTCGCTGGCACACATGAACGTCGTGTCGTGGCACGCCTTCTGCAAGAAGCATAAGGACGCAGAGGTGCTCTCCGCACACGGTAGTGTGATTGAGAGGATCCTGGTAGCGGTGCAGCACAACAGGGGTGTGTGCGACACATTTGCTGGCGACAAGATACTTGCCACCTTCAACGCCTTTGCTCCCGCCACCACACACCGTGTTGCCTGTGTGCAGGCTGCATATGAAGCAGCAACAGCACTTGGCGATGTACACAAGATCTCGTACGGGTGCACTACAGGCGAGGCACGTGTCGGGAACATGGGGTGCAACGGGATGAAGAAGGTGTCAATTCTTGGACAGTGCACGTCGTGGGTGGTTGTGCTTGAGCGTTGGAACAAGAAGCGCAGCCTGCCTGGTGTCATTGACCGTATCCTGTCGCGTGAGGTGGAAGGACAGGTGCTGGTGCGTTGCGAAGGTGCTGTGCTGTACGAGAAGCTGAGTGAGAAGGCACAGCCTGTGTATGCTGTAAAAGGTCTGTGCAGCAGCGAAAACGAGGAGTGGATGTACCAGCTGGAGTCCGCAAAGAACCCTGATGCACTGTGGAACGAGGTCTTCGAGCACATCATCAAACAAGACTTTGAGAAGGCGTCTTCTGTGCTGGACAGCGTCGCTCAGGACCAACGCACACCTTACGAAGAGCTTTCCGGCTATGTGGGTCAGAAGGCTTACGCCCCACTCATTGTGGACATGCACTGAGCTGCACACCTTCGCTCTCTGGCCCGTCACGTTCTATTGTGTACTGTGCAGTCGTTAACTGTACCCAGAGTGTGCTGTTTCCACGCCACACTCTGGGCCCTTTTCTTGAACGTTTCAGGTCAGGTGTCCTAGTGGTGAGGTGGAGAGCTGTCAGTTCTTTCCCTTTGCTCTCCCTTCTTCACACTGTACACTGTAGTTTTTACTTTAGAGCTGTGCGCCACCCACACCCACCCTCACCATAGGGTGGAAAACACCAAAAAACACAAAAAATAGTTGCACATCAGAAAAAATGTTCATTTTCTAATCGTGTTATTTGGAGATATTGAGGCCTGAAAAACTATTTTTTTTTAGTCCTAACCTGATACCCTTCATGTTAGTGACACTTGGCATTCGGCCAAAAATCAGCTTTTTCGGTCATTTTTGCTTTAAAAACACATGTAACGCACGCGAACGTCAGGTGGGCCATGTGGGCCAGTGCGAGGTCCTGTTCATGTTTCGAGACTGTAAAAAAAAAATGGTAAAAAGAAAGCCCCATCCCGCCCCTTCCTCCCCTCCAGAACCAGCTGGGCACCAATACTGGAAATACTGCAAAACCACACAGACTGGACAGTCTATATTCTCCCCTCGAAGTGACCTCTGGATTTCAAAAAAATAAAAAAGGTCACTTCAGAAGTGGTAAAAGTTACCACTCTTAGGACCCCTGCATGCACACAATACGACAGGTTTTTTAGCCCGTCACCTAAAGCACCCCCTTTTTGGCCAAAAGTGGTGATGGGTGATTTTGGCTTGACATTCAGAGGCAATAAAAGCATTTGTCATCACCTTACAGTAAGACAGGTTGATGGTCAATAGCACAAAACAAAGAAAAAAAAAAGAAATGAAGTGCCCTTGCGGTTTCTGCCCTTCACAGGTGCATCACATTCCCTTTCTGCATTATTTGTTCATCCCACAAAATTTGGAGTCAACTGCTCTTTTTGTACACTTAATTTAATAAACGGTTCCGTTTTTCGACAGTGCGTTAGCTCAAAATTCTAAAAAACCTTAGTTTTTTTAGTTTAGTTTTTACTATAAGGATGTGCGCCACCCACACCCACCCACATCCCTAGTAAACTTGTTTAAGCAGCTCTGCTGCGTCTTGGGGGTTCGATTGTATATTTTTACGCCCATTCTTTTGAAAATGTGTCAGTAGGGTCACCAGGGGGGCGCAAAAAAAACCCGAAAAAGGGCACAAAAATCACACAAAAAAGACGCGAAAAGGGCGGGAAAAGGGCAGGAAAAAACCGGTCCCCAGCCGAAAAACCCCCGGAAAATAGGCCCGTCAGGTTCAGGCCTGGTCCTGTTCAAAAAATGGACTGCCAAATGACATGTGGCATTCGGCCAAAAGTCAGCTTTTTTGGTCATTTTTACCTTGTAAAACATGACACTTGTGGCATGCTTCCCAGCACAGGAAAGTGCATTGAAAAACCTGAAAAAACACATGTAATATGTGATGGTCAAAAGTGCAAGATTCCTTCGATGAACTTTTTGAGTACCTACCCTCCCCCGTGCATAAGTCCGACCCCCATTACCCGTGCACAAGTCCGACGACCCGTGTATAAGTCCGGGCAGATTTGAGCTCAGGATCGGACTTATGCACAGGCCGACTTATGTACCGGTTTTCTGTACTGGTGGTGGGGAGAACTTTTTTGGGGCGTTTTCCCGCTCGCGAAGCGAGCGCAATTTTATTTTTATTGGCGGTGCATTCACCAGGGATCACGAAATTTTACCCTGTCTTTGTGCACCTTCGGTACAACGCGGCAGGCAGGCCAAACAGCGTTGGACTCAGAGGAATGTCTGCTGTGCAGGTATCAAACATGAGAAGCAACTCCCAGCAACAAGGGGCACCTTTTGGCTGTTGAGACCGTTTGGGGTGCAAAGTTTTCCACAATTTTGCAGTAACAGGTTCGCATCTTTGAGAATTGTGAGGATGATGTTTTGACATGAGAAGCATGAAGATTGGTGTGACATTCCCTCATGTGTGGGTCACTCACGCTGGGGTCATGTGACGCATAGGTCTGGGTACCTGGTGCACAAAACCGGTGTATAAGTCCGAAACCCCGTGTATAAGTCCGGAGGCCCTCCCAGCCCCCCCAAAAACGGACTTATACGCAGACTTATGCACGGGGGGGAGTTAGGGGGTGCAACCTACGAGTAAATTTCTGTCACGCTACCCAATAAATCATAAAAAAGTGCAAAAAAATCATTCGAAAACACAAAACCACCCCAGAAAACACATTTGTGGGACTATTCCTCACTATTTGGCACGTTTTGGCACTTTTGGGAGCTTTTTTTGACACTTTTTGTAGCGTTTTCAACCCGTTTTCACCGTTTTCTGAGGGGATTTGATACAGGTGGTGCTTCCCGGGGGGTGTGCATTTCACAAATTTTCACAAAATGTGACAAGTTTTCACAAATTTTCACAACACGAAAACTGCTACAAAATTGTGAAGGCTGGCGAAAAGTGGTGAAAAATTGTGAAAAATGTGAAAAGTTGTGAATAGTTGTGAAAAGTTGTGAATTGATTTTTTTTTTTGGGGGGGTTTTTTTTGGGTTGGGTGGTGACCCACCCATTGAGGGGTATGCTGGGATTCACAAGATAGAACGTGATGTGGTGTACCAGTGTACCTGTGTACTGTGTGATGTGCGGAAATGACGAGAACTTGTCCATTTCGGCAGATTGACCCCACCACTGGCCGGACGGATTCCGGAAATGCAAATGCCGGCATTTAAAAGCTTCACCAACGAGAGAAAAAAGGGTAGTGAAAAGTTGTGAATAGTTGTGAAAAGTTGTGAATTGAATTGAAAATTTGTGAAATGCATACCCCCCGGGAAGCACCAACAGGGCGATTTATCAAAAAATTCATTTTTTTTAAATAGTCCAAAACAAGAGGAAAATAGGTTTTTTCCAGTCAGATGTGTGCACGGAGCGATTTCTGGGGGGTTTTGGAGCCAAAAGTCTATTTTTTTGTATGCCTTTGCTGAAAATTTTGAAATTTTTTTATACCTACCCCCCCCCGTGCATAAGTCCGACCCCCATGACCCGTGCATAAGTCCGATGACCCGTGTATAAGTCCGGGAAGATTTGGGCTCAGGATCGGACTTATGCACAGGCCGACTTATACACTGGTTTTGTGCTGGTGGTGGGGGGAAATTTTTTTGGGGCGTTTTCCCGCTCGCGAAGCGAGCGGGAGAAAAAAATTGAGGTGTTTTTCCGCGAGCGAAGCGAGCGTAACTTTATTTTTATTGGTGGTGTATTCACCAGGGATCATCTTCACGCTTCTCATGTCAAAACATCATCCACTCTTCTCAAAGATGTGAACCTGTTACTGCAACATTGTGGAAAACTTTGCACCCCAAACAGTCTCAACAGCCAAAAGGTGCCCCTTGTTGGGAGTTGGTTCTCATGTTTGATACCTGCACAGCAGGCATTCCTCGAGTCCAACGCTGTTTGGCCTGCTTGCGGCGTTGTACCGAAGGTGCACGAAGACAGGGTAAATTTTGCGGTGTCACATGTGGGTCACTCACACTGAGGTCATGTGAGACTGCATGGGTCTGGGTACCTGGGTGCACAAAACCGGTGTATAAGTCCGATACCCGTGCATAAGTCCGAAACCCCGTGTATAAGTCCGGAGGCCCTCAGCCCCCTCAAAAATCGGACTTATACGCAGACTTATGCACGGGGGGGGGGGGGTAGGTACACAAAAATCACATTTTAGCCGGGGAGGTGCTACTGTTACAGTACTGTTACAACTGTTACAGGTGGGGACAGCACAGAAAAAACACGCATTTTGGACCCGAAAACAGGGTATTCCACCCCCGGTGGGGTCCGGCAATCACTTTGGAGTGGTTTTGGGGACTTCTGTGGACCTGCGGACACTTTTTTTGGGGTTGTTATGTGTGTAACTAGGCTAAGAAGTGAGGGACGTACTGCTTTTTTAAGCGTTTCAGACACTACAGAATACATCTGGGGCCCACACAGGACCCCTAAAAGCTGCAAAAACCATACATTTCCACCCTGGGACCCCAGTGGAGGTGGACTGAGGTGGTTTTCGGGTGTTTAGAAGGCACAATATCTGCTCAGAAATTTTTTTTGGCAAGTGTTGAAAATTGACCCAATAGCGTTACACGAGCGTTACAGATTTTCGGCCTTTTTTTCGCAAAAAACCGATTTTTTTTAATCAGGAAAGTCTCTGTGGAGGTTGTCAGGTGGTTTAATGGGATATTTTGGTGATCCCCAGGGCGATTTGCGGCCAGGTACGACCTTTTTAGTGGATTTTTTGGCATAAAAATCAAAAAAATGGGTTTGTGACAGCAATTCCCACGTAGGTTGCACCCCGTACGGGGGGGAGTAGGTACCAGTTATACTGGCACCGTGCGCTGGTCAGAGGTCTGACCAGGTAATACCTGGTCAGATTTATGACCAGGTACACCTGGTCATGACCAGGTATACCTGGTCAGATGACCAGGTACCTGGTCACATTTACCCGGGTAAGTACCCAGGCGCCCAGGTGACCAGGTACCCAGGTACCCAGGTACCCAGGTACCCAGGTACCCAGGTACCCAGGTACCCAGGTACCCAGGTACCCAGGTACCCAGGTACCCAGGTACCCAGGTACCCAGGTACCCAGGTACCCAGGTACCCAGGTACCCAGGTACCCAGGTACCCAGGTACCCAGGTACCCAGGTACCCAGGTACCCAGGTACCCAGGTACCCAGGTACCCAGGTACCCAGGTACCCAGGTACCCAGGTACCCAGGTACCCAGGTACCCAGGTACCCAGGTACCCAGGTACCCAGGTACCCAGGTACCCAGGTACCCAGGTACCCAGGTACCCAGGTACCCAGGTACCCAGGTACCCAGGTACCCAGGTACCCAGGTACCCAGGTACCCAGGTACCCAGGTACCCAGGTACCCAGGTACCCAGGTACCCAGGTACCCAGGTACCCAGGTACCCAGGTACCCAGGTACCCAGGTACCCAGGTACCCAGGTACCCAGGTCCAGGTCCAGGAACAGGTACCCAGGAACAAGAAAAAAGTCGTGAAAGAGCAACCACAGCTCCACATGACAAACACAAAAGTGTCCAGTCACGTGGGGCATTCATGCACTGAGGAGATAATGATCCAACAATTTACAAGAAAGATTACTTAACCTACTGCTGGAAATTGCCAGGTCGTAGTAACACACAAAGTGTGCCTCCGTTCGGGAAGACCGGATATTCTAGAGACCAAAAAGGCCTCAAGAATATCTTCCGGTAGTCAAGGTATAACCGAGTGAACGGCCCAAGACCCCCGTGGAGAAGTTAAATGTTGTAATGCTATCAGGTAGAAACTGCGAACACTGTCTTACCCTCCTCAATGCATGGTGGTTGATGTCTTCCGCAACAAATTTCCTGTACCCAGGTACCCAGGTTCCCAGACCCACGCAGTACCACGTCGCAGTACTACGCAAAATTTACCACCAGACCCTGTCTTCGTGCACCTGAAGTACAACGCCGCAGACAGGCCAAACATGCGTTGGACTCAGAGGAATGCCCGCTGTGCAGGTATCATGAGAACCAACTCCCAGCAACAAGGGGCGCCTTTTGGCGGGCGTTGTTGAGGGTGTTTGGGGTGCAAAGTTTTCCACAATTTTGATGCGCGGGTACAGAAGTGTTGTCTTGTTCTTTCATCTCTAGGAAATGTAAATGTCAATCGCGTTTAACTACCACGAGGGCTTGTTCAGTGAACCCACGAGGGGTCGAAGGGGGTTGGTTATCCCATATCTATCAAAGGTTGTGTCGACCAGGCTAAACCACTATGTTACGCTGTACGTTGTTAAATCCGAAGAAATAACACTTTAGCAGCCGCAGGAAGTTTGCTAAAAAGAGTGCCTCACGCTACACAAACCACCACCCGCGATTGACTTAGATGTTATAACAAAGAGAATTCAGAACAAAACAACACCCTGCCCCATACACACTAAATTGTCATGCTTCAAGAGCATGCCTGGGCCAAAATTACTGTTGACAAAAAAGGCAACAAGACCACCCACAAGGAGTGTGAAATGTGCACTGGTTTTCTGGGGGAACGCAATATTTTCTTGTGTCTAGTCCTCCGGAAGCAGAGGACAGACTTTCCGGAAGGTTTCCAAAGTCGAATTTCTTGCACTAGCTATGCTCCCTGGGTTAAATGGCAATAGCAGTGACTGACAAAATATTCCCACCCCCCAGGTCTTCGTCCACAAACCCAAAATAGATTGATGTGGGTGAAGCCTTTCGGATTTTTGAGTTGTTGATAGAATGTCGAAGAGCGGCGAAACTTCTCATCGCAATCACGGATGCAGTTCAGATTTCACGATCCTGTGATGAGTGTAAATGTGGGGTGTGATTAAGTTATGGTGTATAAACGCAGTACTGTAAAATCGTTTAATTTGTCACCTACAATTCTTCCGTCCCTAATACAGAAAGTATCACTCAAGGCTGTACTTTAAAAAGTGGACACAAAAAATCGCCCAACGTAATGTGAGGGGGTGACAAAATTCATTTATGACTGATATTTCAACTCGGTTAATTAGGGTGTGACAAATTAAACGATTTTCCAGTATTAAAGATGAGGTTAATGAAGAAAGACTTTAAGTGGTAATAACTATGCATTGCCGTGAAATAAGGTAGCCTTTTTTTCACGCCACAGCGGATTTCCTGCTGCACTAATGGTTCCCAAGCGAAGCGAGGGGACCATGTATAAGTATTTACCGAGCGAAGCGAGGTGAATATTATGTGCAGCAGGTAACGAGCACGCCTGCAGAAGTTAAAAAACGGCTGCCTTATGACAAGCAATATGTAAGTTTATTCCGATTACACAAAGTAGGGGTAGTCTGCAAGCACCAGCCAAAAAAGAGTGAGATCGGTGATCAGGGAAAACAAACACCACCACACAACAACTTGACAACCACTAAAGGAATGAATCTACACTAGTGCCTGACAGTTAAACATATTTACATACCTTGTCTTCATCGTAACCTGCGCCTTCGCTGCTGTCAAGGTGCCTTCTCTGGGTACAGTGCCCAGTGTCCAGTACAGAAAAAAAAATTCGTCTAAAAAATCGAGTACGCAAAACCACATTTTAGACATTTTAGACCCCTACAGAGGCTCAAAAGTGCCAAATTTTGCTTTTATGGCCTCAAATCGTAAAAATTAGCTACTACAGTACACGGGGTATGACCGTATTTTGGCTGAAATTTTGACTTGAAAATTTTTTTCAACATTTGCCCAATCTGAGGTTTTCTTTGGATTTTTTGGGCCATTTTATGGCCTACCACGGCCAGTTTTGGGCAAAAAAGTTATTTTTTCTTTGGTCAAAAATCGCCTTGTCTAACCACTGTTTAGTGTAGGATTGTTCAAATACGTGTATTTGGTGAAACCCCAGATGGTCAAAACACCCGAATTTTGCGTTTTTTTGCATTTTTCGGTGCCCCAAGACCCAACCCAGAGGCCAAATTTTTCCCGAAAAAAAAATTTTTTTTTTTGAGATTTTTCGATTTTTTGCTAAGGTGATGCCCATACAAAATGTACAGGGTGCACACAAATAGCCGTGGAATAAATTCTAGATGCTCTAAACTGCTCGTAAGTGCCTTTATTTGCACTTTTAGCCCAGTTTTGAGGTCATATGGACCCACCAAGGGCATTTTTGTGTTGTCAAAAAAAAAAAAAAACCTGGTCACAGTGGCCAAATACCTGGTCACTGACCAGGTATACCTGGTCAATACCTGGTCATTGACCAGGTATACCTGGTCATGACCAGGTGTACCTGGTCAATCTGACCAGGTCAAAACCTGGTCATATTACCTGGTCAACTGACCAGGTATCCTCTGACCAGCGCACGGTGGGGGAATATATTGGTCAGATCACTCTTTTGACCATCTGGCGTTTACCACAAAAACAGGCCACTTTTCACCTAAAAAGCCAGTTCATGAAGGCACGAGTGAGGCTTTTTTGTATGCGTTACCGTGAGCGGGCGCGCGAAGCGCGCACGCGAACGACCCGTGGGAAGCGAATAGCGGACCACCTGCCCAGTGCGTAAACAAGGTCGGATCTTTGTGATGGGCTGCTGATACGTATTCATCCACCACTCGCTGTACGTACTGTTTGTTTCCATCATCCATACAACCTCATTGTTGCAATGTGCGCATCTTCGGAAGTCTACTAATGCCACTAATGCACTAATGCCGGCCTCAAAGCATCTCTTTCAAAAACAGTACAGTGGAGATTGCGCAACTTGGCAACACAACACATACATTACTCCAACAATTTATCCAAAAAGAAGATACCCAAACTTTGTGGTGTGGTGTGGCAAAGGGGGACCAAAAAGTGCGAATCACCCCGCTTCAGCCACACCACAAACTTTTGTCCTTTGTTCCCCCCTCACAGAACCCTGCGATTTTTAGTGAATTCTCCATAGTGTCTCATACTCATAATCCACGCTTTATTGCCCCATCGCGTTTTCTTCCCCCTCACAACAAAAACTCAAGCCTTGTAAAAAAAACGGATCTAACTTTGCTTCCCTTTCCTCCTGCACGAGTTGAAGTTGAAGGGCACACTGGGCCGATGGTTGCATCACGACTGATGATGTCACCTGTTTGAAGGTGCACGCTGCATTTGATGCGAGCACAGGACAAGCAGACCTTGCACAGCATCCTTGCACACAGCATCCTTGCACACAGCATCCTTGCACACAGCATCCTTGCACACAGCATCCTTGCACACAGCATCCTTGCACTTGCACAGCATCCTTGCACTTGCACAGCATCCTTGCACAGCATCCTTGCACAGCATCCTTGCACAGCATCCTTGCACAGCATCCTTGCACAGCATCCTTGCACAGCATCCTTGCACAGCATCCTTGCACAGCATCCTTGCACAGCATCCTTGCACAGCATCCTTGCACAGCATCCTTGCACAGCATCCTTGCACAGCATCCTTGCACAGCATCCTTGCACAGCATCCTTGCACAGCATCCTTGCAGGTATCTAAGGTGCACAGGGTGCCTGAAAACGGTATCTAAGGTGCACAGGGGGCGGCTTTTTTTGGTTCCCGAAACCCTCCCGAAACCTCCCGGAAGTGGTTTTGGATATGGTGCACAGGGGGCATTTCACCCCTGAAAAAGGGTGCACAGGGGGCTTTTTGGGGGTCCCGAAATAGGGTGCACAGGGGGCGCAAAAGTATGCCCCATATGACTTTTACAGGTATTTTGGGTCCCGTACACAGTTTTCACAGCACACACAGAAAAACACAGAAAAACACAGAAAAACACAGAAAAACACAGAAAAACACAGAAAAACACAGTATACACAGTTTTCACAGTATACACATACACAGTATACACAGTATTCCGCAAACCCGCAAACCCGCAAACCCGCAAACCCGCAAACCCGCAAACCCGCAAACCCGCAAACCCGCAAACCCGCAAACCCGCAAACCCGCAAACCCGCAAACCCGCAAACCCGCAAACCCGCAAACCCGCAAACCCGCAAACCCCAAACCCGCAAACCCGCAAACCCGCAAACCCGCAAACCCGCAAACCCGCAAACCCGCAAACCCGCAAACCCGGGGTTCATTTTTTTTTACAGGGGTTCATTTTTTTTTACACAAAAAACTATGTTAAGACGAAATCCTACCGATGTGCCTACATGGGGCGTCCCCCGTCAGTAGTGCGCCAGATGAGGGGCACGAAGCGAAATGCGGTGAAAGGTGCAGGCCTGTTTTGCAGCAGGTCTGGAGAGTTGTGGCAACTCGTCTGCTGAGCGTGTGAAGTATCAAGGCAGAGGTTCGCTGTTCAAGTAAAACCTACCCTGGTCATCCTCTGCCTGTCTTGGTTTCTGTCGTGATTGTTTGTGTTTGTGGGCGGGATCAGATGGGTGGAGGGTGTTTACTTTGTGTTTAGCTCGGAGAAGTGGCTTACCCGCCCACTCTCTGTTATTTATTCAGTGTCATTTTTTCATTCATCCCCAAAGTTTGTAGACAGAGTCAAGACCACCTTGGCCAAAAGGGTTTTTTCACCACACTTTTCTTTTGCTTCCATTCGTGGAAGCGTTTGCTTTTCTTCTGTTCCTGGCCTGACGTGTGTTCAACAGGTGTGCTATTTTTACCAAGTGGAATCCATTTTTCTTTTTCCAGGGGAGGCACTAAAACAAACCATTCTGCAGACAACAAAGCAAAGGCAATGTGTTTTTTATTCTCCCTTCCCTTCTTTTAAGTAAGGAGGATTAGGTCTTCTTTTTTTCCTTTTTTTGCCCCAGAAGTGTGACGCCTGTGTATTCAAATTGATCAAAAAGAATAAAAAACAAACACATAATGCAGTTTCTTGTTTTGTATAAAACTCTGTTGGCTCTACCGTACTCTTCGCCCGCCTTTTATACAAAACTTGAAACACCGACCATTTTTGGTCATCATTTTTTCCTTTTCATTTTTCCATTTCCTTTTTCCTTTTCCATTTCCTGTTCATTTTATTGTCTTTATTGTCTTCTCCATTTCTTCCTTTTTCCTTTCTATTCTCATAAAAAACTAGTCCAAGTACAAAAAAGAGAAAAAAAAAACTATGTTAAGACGAAATCCTACCGATGTGCCTACATGGGGCGTCCCCCGTCAGTAGTGCGCCAGATGAGGGGCACGAAGCGAAATGCGGTGAAAGGTGCAGGCCTGTTTTGCAGCAGGTCTGGAGAGTTGTGGCAACTCGTCTGCTGAGCGTGTGAAGTATCAAGGCAGAGGTTCGCTGTTCAAGTAAAACCTACCCTGGTCATCCTCTGCCTGTCTTGGTTTCTGTCGTGATTGTTTGTGTTTGTGGGCGGGATCAGATGGGTGGAGGGTGTTTACTTTGTGTTTAGCTCGGAGAAGTGGCTTACCCGCCCACTCTCTGTTATTTATTCAGTGTCATTTTTTCATTCATCCCCAAAGTTTGTAGACAGAGTCAAGACCACCTTGGCCAAAAGGGTTTTTTCACCACACTTTTCTTTTGCTTCCATTCGTGGAAGCGTTTGCTTTTCTTCTGTTCCTGGCCTGACGTGTGTTCAACAGGTGTGCTATTTTTACCAAGTGGAATCCATTTTTCTTTTTCCAGGGGAGGCACTAAAACAAACCATTCTGCAGACAACAAAGCAAAGGCAATGTGTTTTTTATTCTCCCTTCCCTTCTTTTAAGTAAGGAGGATTAGGTCTTCTTTTTTTCCTTTTTTTGCCCCAGAAGTGTGACGCCTGTGTATTCAAATTGATCAAAAAGAATAAAAAACAAACACATAATGCAGTTTCTTGTTTTGTATAAAACTCTGTTGGCTCTACCGTACTCTTCGCCCGCCTTTTATACAAAACTTGAAACACCGACCATTTTTGGTCATCATTTTTTCCTTTTCATTTTTCCATTTCCTTTTTCCTTTTCCATTTCCTGTTCATTTTATTGTCTTTATTGTCTTCTCCATTTCTTCCTTTTTCCTTTCTATTCTCATAAAAAACTAGTCCAAGTACAAAAAAGAGAAAAAAACCCGCAAACCCGCAAACCCGCAAACCCGCAAACCCGCAAACCCGCAAACCCGCAAACCCGCAAACCCGCAAACCCGCAAACCCGTAAACCCGCAAACCCGCAAACCCGCAAACCCGCAAACCCGCAAACCCGCAAACCCGCAAACCCGCAAACCCGCAAACCCGCAAACCCGCAAACCCGCAAACCCGCAAACCCGCAAACCCGTAAACCCGCAAACCCGCAAACCCGCAAACCCGCAAACCCGCAAACCCGCAAACCCGCAAACCCGCAAACCCGCAAACCCGCAAACCCGCAAACCCGCAAACCCGCAAACCCGCAAACCCGCAAACCCGCAAACCCGCAAACCCGCAAACCCGCAAACCCGCAAACCCGCAAACCCGCAAACCCGCAAACCCGCAAACCCGCAAACCCGCAAACCCGTAAACCCGTAAACCCGCAAACCCGCAAACCCGCAAACCCGCAAACCCGCAAACCCGCAAACCCGCAAACCCGCAAACCCGCAAACCCGCAAACCCGCAAACCCGCAAACCCGCAAACCCGCAAACCCGCAAACCCGTAAACCCGCAAACCCGCAAACCCGCAAACCCGCAAACCCGCAAACCCGCAAACCCGCAAACCCGCAAACCCGCAAACCCGCAAACCCGCAAACCCGCAAACCCGCAAACCCGCAAACCCGCAAACCCGCAAACCCGCAAACCCGCAAACCCGCAAACCCGCAAACCCGCAAACCCGCAAACCCGCAAACCCGCAAACCCGCAAACCCGCAAACCCGCAAACCCGCAAACCCGCAAACCCGCAAACCCGCAAACCCGCAAACCCGCAAACCCGCAAACCCGCAAACCCGCAAACCCGCAAACCCGCAAACCCGCAAACCCGCAAACCCGCAAACCCGCAAACCCGCAAACCCGCAAACCCGCAAACCCGCAAACCCGCAAACCCGCAAACCCGCAAACCCGCAAACCCGCAAACCCGCAAACCCGCAAACCCGCAAACCCGCAAACCCGCAAACCCGCAAACCCGCAAACCCGCAAACCCGCAAACCCGCAAACCCGCAAACCCGCAAACCCGCAAACCCGCAAACCCGCAAACCCGCAAACCCGCAAACCCGCAAACCCGCAAACCCGCAAACCCGCAAACCCGCAAACCCGCAAACCCGCAAACCCGCAAACCCGCAAACCCGCAAACCCGCAAACCCGCAAACCCGCAAACCCGCAAACCCGCAAACCCGCAAACCCGCAAACCCGCAAACCCGCAAACCCGCAAACCCGCAAACCCGCAAACCCGCAAACCCGCAAACCCGCAAACCCGCAAACCCGCAAACCCGCAAACCCGCAAACCCGCAAACCCGCAAACCCGCAAACCCGCAAACCCGCAAACCCGCAAACCCGCAAACCCGCAAACCCGCAAACCCGCAAACCCGCAAACCCGCAAACCCGCAAACCCGCAAACCCGCAAACCCGCAAACCCGCAAACCCGCAAACCCGCAAACCCGCAAACCCGCAAACCCGCAAACCCGCAAACCCGCAAACCCGCAAACCCGCAAACCCGCAAACCCGCAAACCCGCAAACCCGCAAACCCGCAAACCCGCAAACCCGCAAACCCGCAAACCCGCAAACCCGCAAACCCGCAAACCCGCAAACCCGCAAACCCGCAAACCCGCAAACCCGCAAACCCGCAAACCCGCAAACCCGCAAACCCGCAAACCCGCAAACCCGCAAACCCGCAAACCCGCAAACCCGCAAACCCGCAAACCCGCAAACCCGCAAACCCGCAAACCCGCAAACCCGCAAACCCGCAAACCCGCAAACCCGCAAACCCGCAAACCCGCAAACCCGCAAACCCGCAAACCCGCAAACCCGCAAACCCGCAAACCCGCAAACCCGCAAACCCGCAAACCCGCAAACCCGCAAACCCGCAAACCCGCAAACCCGCAAACCCGCAAACCCGCAAACCCGCAAACCCGCAAACCCGCAAACCCGCAAACCCGCAAACCCGCAAACCCGCAAACCCGCAAACCCGCAAACCCGCAAACCCGCAAACCCGCAAACCCGCAAACCCGCAAACCCGCAAACCCGCAAACCCGCAAACCCGCAAACCCGCAAACCCGCAAACCCGCAAACCCGCAAACCCGCAAACCCGCAAACCCGCAAACCCGCAAACCCGCAAACCCGCAAACCCGCAAACCCGCAAACCCGCAAACCCGCAAACCCGCAAACCCGCAAACCCGCAAACCCGCAAACCCGCAAACCCGCAAACCCGCAAACCCGCAAACCCGCAAACCCGCAAACCCGCAAACCCGCAAACCCGCAAACCCGCAAACCCGCAAACCCGCAAACCCGCAAACCCGCAAACCCGCAAACCCGCAAACCCGCAAACCCGCAAACCCGCAAACCCGCAAACCCGCAAACCCGCAAACCCGCAAACCCGCAAACCCGCAAACCCGCAAACCCGCAAACCCGCAAACCCGCAAACCCGCAAACCCGCAAACCCGCAAACCCGCAAACCCGCAAACCCGCAAACCCGCAAACCCGCAAACCCGCAAACCCGCAAACCCGCAAACCCGCAAACCCGCAAACCCGCAAACCCGCAAACCCGCAAACCCGCAAACCCGCAAACCCGCAAACCCGCAAACCCGCAAACCCGCAAACCCGCAAACCCGCAAACCCGCAAACCCGCAAACCCGCAAACCCGCAAACCCGCAAACCCGCAAACCCGCAAACCCGCAAACCCGCAAACCCGCAAACCCGCAAACCCGCAAACCCGCAAACCCGCAAACCCGCAAACCCGCAAACCCGCAAACCCGCAAACCCGCAAACCCGCAAACCCGCAAACCCGCAAACCCGCAAACCCGCAAACCCGCAAACCCGCAAACCCGCAAACCCGCAAACCCGCAAACCCGCAAACCCGCAAACCCGCAAACCCGCAAACCCGCAAACCCGCAAACCCGCAAACCCGCAAACCCGCAAACCCGCAAACCCGCAAACCCGCAAACCCGCAAACCCGCAAACCCGCAAACCCGCAAACCCGCAAACCCGCAAACCCGCAAACCCGCAAACCCGCAAACCCGCAAACCCGCAAACCCGCAAACCCGCAAACCCGCAAACCCGCAAACCCGCAAACCCGCAAACCCGCAAACCCGCAAACCCGCAAACCCGCAAACCCGCAAACCCGCAAACCCGCAAACCCGCAAACCCGCAAACCCGCAAACCCGCAAACCCGCAAACCCGCAAACCCGCAAACCCGCAAACCCGCAAACCCGCAAACCCGCAAACCCGCAAACCCGCAAACCCGCAAACCCGCAAACCCGCAAACCCGCAAACCCGCAAACCCGCAAACCCGCAAACCCGCAAACCCGCAAACCCGCAAACCCGCAAACCCGCAAACCCGCAAACCCGCAAACCCGCAAACCCGCAAACCCGCAAACCCGCAAACCCGCAAACCCGCAAACCCGCAAACCCGCAAACCCGCAAACCCGCAAACCCGCAAACCCGCAAACCCGCAAACCCGCAAACCCGCAAACCCGCAAACCCGCAAACCCGCAAACCCGCAAACCCGCAAACCCGCAAACCCGCAAACCCGCAAACCCGCAAACCCGCAAACCCGCAAACCCGCAAACCCGCAAACCCGCAAACCCGCAAACCCGCAAACCCGCAAACCCGCAAACCCGCAAACCCGCAAACCCGCAAACCCGCAAACCCGCAAACCCGCAAACCCGCAAACCCGCAAACCCGCAAACCCGCAAACCCGCAAACCCGCAAACCCGCAAACCCGCAAACCCGCAAACCCGCAAACCCGCAAACCCGCAAACCCGCAAACCCGCAAACCCGCAAACCCGCAAACCCGCAAACCCGCAAACCCGCAAACCCGCAAACCCGCAAACCCGCAAACCCGCAAACCCGCAAACCCGCAAACCCGCAAACCCGCAAACCCGCAAACCCGCAAACCCGCAAACCCGCAAACCCGCAAACCCGCAAACCCGCAAACCCGCAAACCCGCAAACCCGCAAACCCGCAAACCCGCAAACCCGCAAACCCGCAAACCCGCAAACCCGCAAACCCGCAAACCCGCAAACCCGCAAACCCGCAAACCCGCAAACCCGCAAACCCGCAAACCCGCAAACCCGCAAACCCGCAAACCCGCAAACCCGCAAACCCGCAAACCCGCAAACCCGCAAACCCGCAAACCCGCAAACCCGCAAACCCGCAAACCCGCAAACCCGCAAACCCGCAAACCCGCAAACCCGCAAACCCGCAAACCCGCAAACCCGCAAACCCGCAAACCCGCAAACCCGCAAACCCGCAAACCCGCAAACCCGCAAACCCGCAAACCCGCAAACCCGCAAACCCGCAAACCCGCAAACCCGCAAACCCGCAAACCCGCAAACCCGCAAACCCGCAAACCCGCAAACCCGCAAACCCGCAAACCCGCAAACCCGCAAACCCGCAAACCCGCAAACCCGCAAACCCGCAAACCCGCAAACCCGCAAACCCGCAAACCCGCAAACCCGCAAACCCGCAAACCCGCAAACCCGCAAACCCGCAAACCCGCAAACCCGCAAACCCGCAAACCCGCAAACCCGCAAACCCGCAAACCCGCAAACCCGCAAACCCGCAAACCCGCAAACCCGCAAACCCGCAAACCCGCAAACCCGCAAACCCGCAAACCCGCAAACCCGCAAACCCGCAAACCCGCAAACCCGCAAACCCGCAAACCCGCAAACCCGCAAACCCGCAAACCCGCAAACCCGCAAACCCGCAAACCCGCAAACCCGCAAACCCGCAAACCCGCAAACCCGCAAACCCGCAAACCCGCAAACCCGCAAACCCGCAAACCCGCAAACCCGCAAACCCGCAAACCCGCAAACCCGCAAACCCGCAAACCCGCAAACCCGCAAACCCGCAAACCCGCAAACCCGCAAACCCGCAAACCCGCAAACCCGCAAACCCGCAAACCCGCAAACCCGCAAACCCGCAAACCCGCAAACCCGCAAACCCGCAAACCCGCAAACCCGCAAACCCGCAAACCCGCAAACCCGCAAACCCGCAAACCCGCAAACCCGCAAACCCGCAAACCCGCAAACCCGCAAACCCGCAAACCCGCAAACCCGCAAACCCGCAAACCCGCAAACCCGCAAACCCGCAAACCCGCAAACCCGCAAACCCGCAAACCCGCAAACCCGCAAACCCGCAAACCCGCAAACCCGCAAACCCGCAAACCCGCAAACCCGCAAACCCGCAAACCCGCAAACCCGCAAACCCGCAAACCCGCAAACCCGCAAACCCGCAAACCCGCAAACCCGCAAACCCGCAAACCCGCAAACCCGCAAACCCGCAAACCCGCAAACCCGCAAACCCGCAAACCCGCAAACCCGCAAACCCGCAAACCCGCAAACCCGCAAACCCGCAAACCCGCAAACCCGCAAACCCGCAAACCCGCAAACCCGCAAACCCGCAAACCCGCAAACCCGCAAACCCGCAAACCCGCAAACCCGCAAACCCGCAAACCCGCAAACCCGCAAACCCGCAAACCCGCAAACCCGCAAACCCGCAAACCCGCAAACCCGCAAACCCGCAAACCCGCAAACCCGCAAACCCGCAAACCCGCAAACCCGCAAACCCGCAAACCTCAAACCCGCAAACCCGCAAACCCGCAAACCCGCAAACCCGCAAACCCGCAAACCCGCAAACCCGCAAACCCGCAAACCCGCAAACCCGCAAACCCGCAAACCCGCAAACCCGCAAACCCGCAAACCCGCAAACCCGC